>WNGS01135237.1:10627058-10658015 GCA_020271785.1 Procambarus virginalis
TCTCGGACCCATTCTAAATGTGTGCGCAATTGGTTGTATATGAAATGAACTCTTAGGACTTCCAGTGAGAGGCAGCCACCTTAGAAAAATTCCCTGCATGCCCTAGGGCTGCTGGCTGGGTTAGTAATTAGTAAGCAACCATAGGGTGGCGCATGCGCCTCTAGCTCCCAAACACCTGTCCGACGCTGTGTTGAAAGATCGCGCTCCGTCAGTGAAATTCAAACCTTACTGTTTGAAGAACGTAAGGGTCATATTGGTGAAGCTAGGCACAATAAGGACCCAACACAAAAGGTCGGATGCAAGTGATACAGCATCTATGAGTGATACAGTGAGCGAATCCAGTTGTAGCTCTGAGCTCCACCCTTGACCACCTATGCTATCTCCAATTTTTATAGATGATACATAGATGAATCATTTTCTGCGTTCAGTGATGATGCATCCGATACAAGTAGCATAGATGAACAGTGTTAGCAGCTTCCGTGGTGGTGTTTTCCAGATATTTTCAAGAATAGCCGAATCTCTTCTTGAATGACGGACACTCTTCGAGGCTGGCTGAATCTCTTCCAGCGTGGGACCTTACAAAGCGATCTTTTCACGACTACCTTACACTTTACAAGCTTGGCTACATACCACCTATAGGTATTAAAGCCAAGGGTGTACGTGAGTGTTATTTGCAAGCACACAGAACGCAGAAATAGGAAGCGAAAATCTATCTATACCTGGTGCAACGAAAGCAAAGTCACACTGTGTACCATGGACTACTTCATTGATTATTACTCACTTCCGAATTACTGAGTTGTGTAATACAGTATGTTACTGCATAAATAGTGTGTGAAACTGTACATATTGTAATTTTAGTGAATTTTTAACAAGTAATATTGCGACAAACATTTATTGCGGACACATTACTGCCATATGTATCACAGTTCCATGGAACATTATGAACATTCTACTGTATACATATTGTAAAGGGCACAAATATGCATCCTATACGATAAAAAAAATACAATAAAACCGCATTGGAAATATATAGAACAAATAATTGAAAATATATTTGTGGCAACACCCAGTGCTTGAATGGACTGGGCGATCGTGTCGCGCACACGGGGAATTTCACAAACTTGCCACATCACAGTGGTTAAAAAAACCAGCGTTGAATGTAATGAAACGCCATTTTCTGGGTGAGTCCCAGAGGCTCCCCGGAGCTATCCCAGGCTGATATGCTAATTTCAGACTTTGGCATCAGTCATGTGTATGGAGTTCTTAGGCCTACCGGAGACCACGGCCAGAACCGGGCCCCCTCAGAGAGGCACGGGGAGCAATGGCCTATAGAAGCCCCCGTGTGGTTGGAAGCATTCTATGTCTGCCATCGACCGGGACAGGCACCCAGAAAGGTAAGCGCCCCAAAACAAACCCCTATTCTGGTTAAAATTGCTACCAAAATCCGAACTAGTGGATAGAACTCCCAAACAGAAAAACAAGCAAACTAGTGTGACGTCACACGTCACCGCGCCGCTGTCTGCGCAGCTCCCCCCTCCCCGGGAGGGGGAAGGTGGAGCCCCAGACCTCCCACGCCGGCTATCCACCCATCAGTTCTGAGGCTGGATGTCAAGACACGCGAAAAACCGCCGACCGGAGGGAGGGAGGGTTGCCGGGGAGCCTCCGGGACTCACCCAGAAAATGGCGTTTCATTACATTCAACGCTGGTTTTCTGGGGGGAGCCCCGTCGGCTCCCCGGAGCTAACTACCCACAGAGGAAGATCAAAGGGACGGAACCGGGAGGCGGACACCACCCAAACAACCAAAACGCTAAAACCAAAGGAGCAGGAAAACACAGCGACCCGACCCCCAGAGGCAAATGCCCAAAAGGAAAAGAGCCGACGAAAAACAAACCGGAACCGAAGAGGCACTACCAACCGAGGAGAAGACAGAGCACGCTGACCAGAAACCAGGATGGTGCAAGCGGCGCACGAACAGGCCGGAGGGGAAACGAAGCACAAGACAGCTTACTAAGCGGTGTAGAAACAAGACCGAAAGCAAGCCAAAGCGACTCCGCCAGCGCCGCACAAAAAGAGAGAGAGGCGACAGTATGTGGCACGCCGACGGCCCCCAACCCCCACCAAAAACCCAGGCCGACTTCTAAGAGCTGAACCCCCGGGACGTGTACACTCACGGGGACCTAGCAGGGGGTACCACCAGAAAACTCAGAACACAAGGGACACCAGGGGCAAGAACGAAGGCAGACCCCCCCACCAGGTAGATAAACAAAAAGAAAAAGAAAACCCCGCAAGAGGACAGCGTACCCAAGCGGAACAGAGCCGGCCGCTATGATTGGGAAAAGACAAGCTGCACAGTACCCTGCGCCCCACCAGTGCAAAAACTGCCCCTTACTCTAAGGCGAACAAGGGAGACAGAACACCCGAGCACACAAAGAGCGGCCGAAAACCAAGCAGTAAACGGCCTAGCAGGGGCAGACCCCAAGGAACTTGTGGAAGGTGGCCCCAAGTCCCAAGGGCAGTACTTACAGGGCACCTAGGGAAGGGAACCCTAGGCGCATGCAGCCCGAGTACTGGAGAATCACTCCCGGCTCGCGCACCACCTAGAAAACAGACACCACACTCTAGGTGCAGTGCTGAAACCACTGGAGCCGGAGCACATAACCGGTGCCTATAGCATCAGCCGAAGAACTGATGGGTGGATAGCCGGCGTGGGAGGTCTGGGGCTCCACCTTCCCCCTCCCGGGGAGGGGGGAGCTGCGCAGACAGCGGCGCGGTGACGTGTGACGTCACACTAGTTTGCTTGTTTTTCTGTTTGGGAGTTCTATCCACTAGTTCGGATTTTGGTAGCAATTTTAACCAGAATAGGGGTTTGTTTTGGGGTGCTTACCTTTCTGGGTGCCTGTCCCGGTCGATGGCAGACATAGAATGCTTCCAACCACACGGGGGCTTCTATAGGCCATTGCTCCCCGTGCCTCTCTGAGGGGGCCCGGTTCTGGCCGTGGTCTCCGGTAGGCCTAAGAACTCCATACACATGACTGATGCCAAAGTCTGAAATTAGCATATCAGCCTGGGATAGCTCCGGGGAGCCGACGGGGCTCCCCCCAGAAAATAATTTAAAAATCCTCAAAGTATAACAAATAAACTTGTAATTACAAACTTTATAACCTTAAAAATAATGCAATTGATACTGAAACTCCCTTTTCTGATGTGTCGCACTGCAGTTCCGCTAAGTAAAGCACCAATCCTCTCTCTCACCCACTCAAGCCTACCAGTCCCCACAACCAGAATCTGGCTCTTTGACTAGTTGAGGAGACCTGTGGGGTCAAAGAATCTTAACACAGAAGAAAACTCCAGAAAATTAACATCAAAAGAAATTGCTTCAAGGAAATTAGCAGCCTTGAAGGAAACAAACCACTACCATTGGGGAAAATGACCAACTGTAATACACTCAACCTAGTCAAAGTCCCTACCAGCTGAACAGAAAGGAAACTCCACCCCCATTTTCTCTATCCCTTGGAAGAAGGAACTTTGCAGATATGGTGAACTACCATTTGATTTACCAGAAAAGGGCATTTCATACATCCAATGCATGATTTCTGGGGGAGGCCGAGTGATCCACACAGGTCATCCAGCAAACCCCCACAATATATTAAATACCATCTTCCTTCTACACATTAGCAACTAGCAAATTTTAGATTTCAAATGCTGTACACACAAGAATTTTAAAATTGTCAGTTTTTGAAAGCCAGCTTTCAACTCTTAAAATCAAATTATTCAATGAGTAAACTGAAAGCTCACTTCAAAATGGGTTGAAGAAACTTGAGCACAAATGAATATTATAAAGTATTGCTTGCCAAGGTAAAGTGTTACAGAGGCGACAATTTAGCATAAAGCCATTTTATCTCATTAGTTTGCAAGCTTTCGAAGGAAAAAAAAGTTATCTGCAAAAAGTATGAAACAGTACTACAGTTTGCATCCTTGCTTATGTCTGATACGAGGATGACAAAAATATACCAGTGCAAGCTCAGTTCCTTAGGGGACTGAGCTTTTCACAGCAGAAGATCAAGATTTTACTTTATTGACTATTACACCTCTAGGTTCTGTTCATTAGGAAGTTAAAGCTAATCTCCCTACTTTGCCAATAATTCTTTTTTGTGCAATAACACCATAGTTACATTTGTCAAAAGCTTTTGCAAAATCCGTATTACATCAGCATTTTGCTCGTCTTCCATAGCATTTAAGGCCACGTCATAGTGGTCTAGCAATTGTGAGAGGCAGCAGCATTGTCCTGAACCCATGTTGCCCAGGATGGTTATGTAGACACTGATTCTTTAATCTTACTTCTTAGCACTCTTCCAAAGATTTTAATGTGTGATGTTTGATTGGTCTATAATTTTTTGTATCTGCTTTACTTCCTCCTCTGTGAAGTGGCACTCCATATCCAAAAGATGTTTTGGCCCCGTGATAAGTTTTTTTTTTTTTTAATTGATGAATATAGAATTCCATGAGACCAGGTCTAATATATAGAGTGCATTGGCATGCTGTCTATGGCTACATCAAAGAACAGTGGGGGTTAGGCAACATCTGATATGTGGTTCGATGGAGGCGTTATTCATAAAGAATTTGTTTGGATCATTGATCAGCAATGTGTTCAGTGGTTCATTGAAAGCAGAATCTTCTTGTAGCCTTAGTACTTCTCATTTCTTTGTTATCTGTGAAAGTTCCATTGCTTTTGTGCAAGGGCCCATTGAAAGATGTAGTTTTTCTAGATTTTACATAGGAAAAACTATTTTAGATTCTCTCTACACATTTCACTTTTGGTCTTTTGCACTCTGCCTCTCCTGGGGAGAGATTCACAAAGCAGTTACACAAATACTCTCAAACCTGTAGATCTTTTCTCAATAATTGTAAACAAAGTTGCCAAAGATTAAGTTGATGAGCTCTGTAGTACCATGAGGCTGTTTATAACAATAACAATAGTTGATTGGGATGTTTTCATGCTTGTAAACCACTTAATAAATGCAACCAAAGCCGTCAAAGATTGAGGAAAGATGTACACGTTCATAAGTACTTGAGTAACCGCTTTGTGAATCTGGCCTTTGGACTTCATCAAATTCTTCCAACGTTAGTGCAATCATTTCTTTCTCTCTACATAGCATTCTATCATTCTTGGGATAGAGTGGAGTGTTTGACATGTCCCGATATTTGTTTTCTTCACTTAGAGAAAACATTTTCATACCAGTTTCCATCTTTTCACCTTCTCCTTAGTGGATTTTGACTTGCACACATTTCCAGTTATACTGTGACTTTTTTCAAAGCACTGTTTTAAGTGTGCATTATCTAGCCATCTTTCCCAGTATATTTTCATGAGGTCTTTCTTTGTGTGTTTCCAGTTGATCTGTTATTAAAATTGAATAAGCCGAATTCTCCTCTTGAATTTAAGACTGGCTACACAGGTCTATTACCCATTCATGTCTAAACATCAACTAGGTTGTGACCCAAGTTGATTGAAGCAAATATTTGCAATCAATGTCTCGAATTAGATCATTGTTCGTCAAAGTAATATCCATGGTTCTCTTTTTTTTCTGGTTTCTACTATTTGCTGGTTTAAGGCAAATCTGATATACATCTGCACAAGGTTATTTGTGTGTGACGGTTCATTCGGACTGCTTCCCGGGACACACACTGGTATGTTTTTCCAATTCAGGTGCAGTAAGTTGAATTCACCAAGCAAGGTTAGGTGCAGGGTTTGTGAGGTTTTCTAACCTGTATTCTATTTTCATAAGTTGATCTTTAAGCTGCTGAGGGTATGCATCTGGTAATTCATATACTGTAGTGTAAATTACCTGTACACAATCAACATTTAGAATTTCTAAGGGTTCAAGGAAGACAATGATCATCACTTTCCTTTTCCTATATACGAGTTGGGTTATTTAGCAATCCTGTTTACAAGCTCGCCAAAAATAGACAAATAGGACAAAAACCACACAAATATTCTCAGAAAAACGGCAATATTATTTTTTTTTATTTTTTTTTTTTAGGCAAGTAATACCCAAGATGTAGATGTTTGTAGATTTAGGGAAGACTGATTAGCAGGTCAACCAGAGAAATTATTTTGAAACCATGGATGTATCAATCTGTAATCATACATGCCTCACTTTCTTGCGAGAATTTTTTTTGCTATTTTTTTCTTTGTGTGATTTTTGTGAGGAATGGTACATTTCTCACAAAGGGTTAGATGAAAATAGTGTCTTGCTCAGTACTCGATCTCAATTCCCCACACCTTCAACTTACCTTCATGGGGTAACTGAAAGCTTAGAAATGAAGCAAAAAATTTCCCCTAAATACTTACACTTTCAGCAAACTTTTTTGAAAATTGTTTTCACAACTTCAAGGCAGTAAAGGTCGAATTTCTCTGCAAACATTTAAAATCCATTAGTTCTCAACCTTAAATATTACACATACCATTAACTTTCTTAACCTATATTTTATTGGGTGTAACTTATTGACAAGGTAACTATTAACCCTTTCGTTGTGGCACTTCTGTTTTGGCGCCATTCTTTCCTTGGGTCGAAAGTCTAAGTTTCTCAAACTTTTTCCAGTTGTATCATTAAGAAAAAATATGGAGAAACAAACCGAGCGTTTAAAAATGACGTCCAACTACTGTAATGCCAAGCCATAAATGATTCCAGTACAATACCATAAGTACAACTACAGTAATAAGTATAATTACCAAAGATTTTTTTCCATCCACTTGTCTTAACGTTTTAATACAACGTTTCAATTCGTCAGTGCACACTTTAACACAAATGTTCCAGATATCCCCCAGTTCCCGATCAGGAACACCATCAATTTTTGTTACACGTGTATACAATTTTTGACAATACCTGTACTGTATATTCTTATTAAATGAGAGGGGGTGGGGGGTAGGGGGGGCCAGCAGTGGAGTGACTGGATGTGTGTGATAGAGACAAGTTACTGCCATCAAACCCACTCACTGTTCCACTGAATATTTCCATATAATCAATCCATCCACACCATTTTATTAAAATACACACTATACTTTTTGTAATGTCAAGAGCTATAACTAACTGCAAATTTGCATCCCGTGTTAATTTTCTTTCATTTACTGTACTATGCACCCCCATACCTATCCCACTGGCAGTGGTGGAAAAAGGTTAAGAGGCACATAATGGGCTCAGGAACAACCTCAAATTCATTTACCATCTTGATATCCTAGTTACACAGTTTAAACTATACATCAATAGGCTTTTATAGCATAATTGGTCCAAGAACTGGACTACAGTAGTCTAATTATAAGCTGGGCAATTTACAATCGTAGTGAACCAGTGACATGCCGACTAATCATGTACCCAACACCCATCCAATGGATGGCAGTGGAAAGTTCTATATGCATGCACTACCTAATGTGAGCAAACTTTGGCTATTTGATCTAGATTTCCAGTACTGTACTGTAATAAGTAGAACATTTTCACTGAAACAGTACCTGTACAATACTTTCATTTCTTTTACAATTTTAATTAAATTTTCTGAATTCTGAAATTTTTCACTATTACATAGTGACAATTTATGTGAATACTGTACTTAGGCCAAGTTTACATTTGGTCAGAAGCAGGTGGAGCAAATTCCTGGTGGTACTTGTAGCCTAAGCCTAGTAGTGGTAATATCTAGAAGTTTGCCGACCTTATTGGGGGCTCGTTACATTTACAGGCAAGCTCTGACAGTTCTCTCGCCAAGTTTTGGCTTTATTATATCAAGCCATCCAAGTTGATCAAATTAACACTTTAGTGCCAGGAGCAATAAAGAGCCCATATTTGCTTCATACTTTATGGTAAGGGAGTGTATGGCTGCAATGTAGAGAAGATTGTAAAATATCTGCTAAGTAGTTTTCCTTTTTTTTTTTAATAACTTAAATAAAACACTGGAAAAGTTACAAGTTAAGCAACCAAGTGTTGAGATATGCCTAACGTTCCTTCACGGTCAACCTTACCTAGCCCCATTAAAGGTCGCAGAATCTTTTCACGTTACAGTACTGTACTCTGAAACCAACAGGTACCAACTGGTTCACATAATCAGGGTCTCAAGTGTGTACAGAACTAATATGATGCCATAAATGTTATTACAGAGAACCAAACCTGTACAAGCAGGAATCCTAGCCATGAAGATTGTGTTTGCCAGGAAGGAGAAATATTACATTTTTTGCAAGCTATTAGAATTTACTTTATTGTTTGGCCTTTCTAATTTTTATTTCTCCACATTTATAATGGGGTACTATGGCACTTAATGGTGACCAAATTTTGAACTGGAATGAGTAATTATTAAATGATGGGATCTACCACACAAGGAGAAACTGGGTCAGACAGCAGTAGCTATGGGGCCAAACTTTCTGAAAGCCTGATGGCTGAACAAATGTTGCAAGACATTGAAACAACCTTTTAGCAGTAAACTAATACAGTACTTGTCAGGCAAGCACTGCAAATTGTCACATCGAAAGGGTTAAATAACCAGGACGACAACCAAATATTTAATCACTGTACTGCGCAGAATGCCCCAAGGCGCTCTTTTTTTTTTAATTAGGCTATATTTTAATGGTTTTTTAATGGTCTCATCACCGTTTTGAAATGAAAATGGTTTAGAAACATTTTGACATTAACTTTACTTGGATATTTATAAAACAAAAAAGATGTCCATAACAATTGCACTATCAAGTTTTTGAGGAAACCAGTGTGCAGTGCGGTGGTTAAAGAGCTTTGAAGTTTTAATAATGGCTAAATCAATTTATCCCTAACAAGCCATGAAAAGCACAAATGCTTTATTTGATTTACTGTATTAAGGCGAAGGATATAATAATTTAATGGCACTTTATGTCTTTTGGAGAAAATTGCAGCATACATCATACACTCAAAATTTTTGTAATAATCACTTTCAATGCTAGATTCACAATTTGGTTACTGTTGGTAACTATGAAAAACTTGAAATCTGCAACTAAACCTAATCCACTAGACCAGTCTTCCATCATCTCTCTAGCTCCCTGCAACCTTCCATCTCTCCCCTCAGACACACTGGGNTGAGCTAGGAATTATCACCCCCAAAAAGAACTGGGAACCAAAGGCTGGCGTACAGAAAGGGAAACTATGAGGAGATGAATAAATTCCTATGGGATATACATTGGGACACAGAACTCGGAACCAAGTCCGTACAAGACATGATGGACTATGTCACCCAAAAATGTCAGGAGGCTGTAAGCAGGTTTGTCCCAGCCCAACAGGAAAAAACAGAGAAGCAAAGGAAGAATCCGTGGTTTAATAGGGAATGTATGAAAGCAAAAGAGCTGAACAAAAGGGCATGGAGGAACTTTCGTAATAACAGAACACCAGAAAGTAGAGAGAGATACCAGAGAACCAGGAACGAGTATGTCAGTGTGAGAAGAGCAGCTGAGAAAAGGTATGAAAATGATATAGCTAACAAAGCCAAGACTGAACCAAAGCTACTACACAGTCACATCAGGAGGAAGACAACAGTGAAGGAACAGGTGATTAAACTTAGGGTGGGCGAGGACAGGTACACAGAGAATGACAAAGAGGTGTGTGAAGAACTCAACAAAAGGTTCCAGGAGGTCTTTACAATAGAACAGGGAGATATCACGGCGCTGGGAGAGGTGGCAGCAAACCAGGTGACCTTGGATAGGTTCGAAATTACAAGAGATGAGGTCAAAAAGCACCTATTGGAGCTGGATGTGAGAAAAGCTGTTGGGCCGGATGGAATCTCGCCATGGGTATTGAAAGAGTGTGCAGGAGCACTTTGCTTACCACTCTCCATAGTGTATAGTAAGTCACTGGAAACGGGGGACCTACCAGAAATATGGAAGACTGCTAATGTAGTACCAATATACAAAAAGGGTGACAGACAAGAGGCACTGAACTACAGGCCAGTGTCCTTAACTTGTATACCATGCAAGGTGATGGAGAAGATTGTGAGAAAAAACCTAGTAACACATCTGGAGAGAAGAGACTTCGTGACAACCCATCAACATGGGTTCAGGGAGGGTAAATCTTGCCTTACAGGATTGATAGAATTCTACGATCAGGTGACAAGAATTAAGCAAGAAAGAGAAGGGTGGGCGGACTGCATTTTTTGGACTGTCGGAAAGCCTTTGACACAGTACCCATAAAAGGTTGATGCATAAGCTGGAGAAACAGGCAGGAGTAACAGGTAGGGCGCTCCAGTGGATAAGGGAGTACCTAAGCAATAGGAAGCAGAGAGTTACAGTGAGGGGTGAGACCTCAGACTGGCGTGAAGTCACCAGTGGAGTCCCACAGGGCTCTGTACTTGGACCTATCCTGTTTCTGATATACGTAAATGATCTCCCAGAGGGTATAGACTCATTCCTCTCAATGTTTGCTGACGACGCCAAAATTATGAGAAGGATTAAGACAGAGGAGGACAGCTTGAGACTTCAAGAAGACCTGGACAAGCTGCAGGAATGGTCGAACAAATGGCTGTTAGAGTTTAACCCAAGCAAATGTAATGTAATGAAGATAGGGGTAGGAAGCAGGAGACCAGATACAAGGTATCATTTGGGAGATGAAATACTTCAAGAGTCAGAGAGAGAGAAAGACCTGGGGGTTGATATCACGCCAGACCTGTCCCCTGAAGCTCATATCAAGAGGATAACATCAGCAGCATATGCCAGGTTGGCTAACATAAGAACGGCCTTTAGAAACTTGTGTAAGGAATCTTTCAGAACATTATATACCACATATGTCAGACCAATCCTGGAGTATGCGGCTCCAGCATGGAGTCCCTATCTAGTCAAGCATAAGACTAAACTGGAAAAGGTTCAAAGGTTTGCCACCAGACTAGTACCCGAGCTGAGAGGTATGAGCTACGAGGAGCGACTGCAGGAATTAAACCTCACTTCGTTGGAAGACAGAAGAGTTAGGGGGGACATGATCACCACATTCAAGATTCTCAGGGGAATCGACAGGGTTGATAAAGACAGGCTGTTTAACACAAGGGGCACACGCACTAGGGGACACAGGTGGAAGCTGAGTGCCCAAATGAGCCACAGAGATATTAGAAAGAACTTTTTTAGTGTCAGAGTGGTTGACAAATGGAATGCATTAGGAAGCGATGTGGTGGAGGCTGACTCCATACACAGTTTCAAATGTAGATATGATAGAGCCCATTAGGCTCAGGAAACTGTACACCTGTTGATTGACGGTTGAGAGGCGGGACCAAAGAGCCAGAGCTCAACCCCCGCAAGCACAACTAGGTGAGTACAACTAGGTGAGTACACACACACACACAAACGTAGCTGGTGGCTGAGCGGACAGCACACTGTACGCATGATCCTGTGGTCTCGGGTTCGATTCCCGGTGCCAGCTAGAAACAATGGGCAGTTTCTTTCACCCTGATGCCCCTGTTACCTAGCAGTAAGTAGGTACCTGGGAGTTTGTCAGCTGTCACGGGCTGCTTCCTGGAGTGTGTGTGGGGTGTGGAGTGAGAAAAAAATAGTATCAGTTGATTGACAGTCGAGAGGCAGGCTGAAAGAGCAGAGCTCAACCCCCGCAAGCACAACTAGGTGAATACACACACGACATTCTTGTAAAGCCACTAGCACCCATAGCATTTCGAGCAGGTCCTTAATCCTAATTTTCCCTGGAATACGACCTGCCAAATAGTTTAACCACCAGGTGACCACTCACTGCTGGGTGAACAGGTGCTACAGTTAAGGATTGGCGCCCAGTCAATCCTCCCCGCTGAGGATACGAACCTAGGCAAAAGCCCTCGCAAAGCGCTGGACGAGTGTCTTACCACTACACCGCAGACTCGTCCCTGTCCATACATACATCCCCGTGATATACAGTATATCACTTCTGGCTGTGTCAATTTTACCAAATTACAAAAATATTCTTACATAAACATGTACTGTATAAATAAAAAAAGCATTAATCAAGCAACCTGTCAAGGTTAGACAGGTTAAACTCCCCCATTACTTGTAAACATCATAAATCAATGACTATTTATTCAAAACTTTAAACATTTGCTTAAATCTCAAAGAAAAAAAACTATTTGCTATCTTAACCAGTGAAAACAGACTTATTTTCATGTATCTGGTTCAACAGGACATGTATCTCTGAAAAATATTTCATATTGGTTTAGAAAAGTGAAAATATTGGTTTTAAGTGATTTAAGGAGCTTTCTGCAAGTCAGCGTTCAATCCCTTATGGTGCCAGTGATGGGGCACCAAACCTTCACTCCACTGTCCTTACTGCAGCTCTATACTGGCTTAAGAGCTTTATCGTTAGGTTACCTTGCTATTTTCTACAGCTTTAGAAAGACAGTGTTTCATCATTTTGTTGGAAACATTTGTGTTGTAGTTATTGGGAGTATGGTTATTCTCGCCCGTGTGCACACGAACTCGCTGCCCTCATTTGGACTGGTCGCTATAGTGACTATCTTGCTGGATCTGCGTTCGATGGTTCAAGTGTATGGGCACTATTCCGTTCCCCACCTTCCCCCAATTTGATTTGGCACTTCTCTGATCTGTGGCCATGGATAGGAGAGGAATGGAAGGGCGAGCTGGTAGGCGTTAGAATTAAAGGTTTGGAAATGATTTTGGAACGAAGAATGGGAAGAACAGTGGCCAAAAAAAGTAGTGGAACACGGTGCATAGGTAATAGTAGAGCAAGAATCTAGATAGCCGATCTAGCTCAGAGCCTTAGGGAAAGATATACGATTGCAATGCTTTAAGGGGAGGATGGCCCTGTTCAAACTTATTAGGGATGCATGTACCGTACATGTAATCCTTCTGAACTGTCCTCTCTTACTATACTGTGCCCCCCTTCACTATCCTCTACTGTTTTGTCCACCATCCCAGTTACAAGAACTACCAATATCAAAAGGCACCACCAAGCCAGGAAGACTAATGAACACATTAACTATCAACAGTGAATCTTCACCCCAGCTGAGAACCTTCAAAAGACTGCCACATTTACTGCAACCAATAATCTCCCATAGAAGCAAATTGGTATGCTACTCTTAGTGGGGAAAGATAATGAAACTTAGTTGGTATATTTATTTTTAACGACTTTTTACATGCAACATTAATAATCATGAAAACAGTAAGTCTTCTAGTTACATTTCCAGAAGGAATTTAACACTTCTAGAACAAAATACCATAAGCTAATGATTTCAAAACACAGCAGTTGACAAAATTAAATCTGCACAATGCCAAATACATTTACACAACTTAACACTTCTAATGTTGATCACATCTCTTCAAGGTTCATGTAAACCTTTCTGGCACACAATGATCAAATATTTCATTCATCACGCATGACAGCCTTTCCCATAAATTATTCACTAAAAATAAAAAAATAAATAATGCGCTCAAAAGATTATACGGTAACTAAACAGTTATTTCACTTCTCAAAACCTAAGATTCTTTGAAAGAAATTTAGGTAAAGTAAAAGAATTACATTTGAAGTAAAAACATCAAGTGAAGGGCAAGATATTAAGACATTCAATAAAAAGTGTTGCCAGTCTTGAAAATGCCCGAAAAGGATTTCTCTGCAAGAAATTTATGCAAGTGCCTTTATTTCTTCATCCACATCATCCTTTAATGACTTGAGTTTGTTCCACATTGATGCTGTCAGTGCAATACCTGGAGAATAAACAAATACGATAATTATATTGAAACATTTTAAGATGTTTACCATAGTTTGCCAACTTACATTCATGATGGATGAACACGCAACAGAAATGGGTTACACAGTTGCCCACAATCTTGCACCGCATGAACATTACAATCGGAACACTTACTGCAGTTTATATTTTATTATAATATCTTCCGAAATATTTTAGCCATCTACAAGAATTTAACGAGTCAGTCTATTGCACTCTATCCCACAAACTTAACATTTCATTCCCACAACCCTTTAGCCTCTTCCTCATTGCTATAACTCTTCCACATGCCAGCCACTTTTCAATATAACAAAAATTTACCAATTCAGAGCACTGCCCCTTTCCATTTCTAAGTTTCACTTCCAAGACAAGGCTGGAAGTAGTAGAGTACCTCAGTCCATAACTCTCCTATCAACATTTCTTCCCTTTCATTATACTGCTCTTCCACTCATTATGCTACTCCTCAATCCCATCGTTATCCTACAATGCCCTTAAGTATTTAGAACTTACTCTTCCAGTG
Source organism: Procambarus virginalis (assembly GCA_020271785.1). NCBI lineage: Eukaryota > Metazoa > Arthropoda > Malacostraca > Decapoda > Cambaridae > Procambarus > Procambarus virginalis. Next base: position 10,641,288 of record WNGS01135237.1, read on the forward strand.
TCTTTTTCTCACTAATTTAATCCTTCAGTTCAAATTGGCCTTGCAACCAAGTTAATCTATAAAATCCACATACCATTCCTTACTCTCAAAACGCCTAACTTTATTTGGTTATATATCAACCATTAACTTTCTTCTCTTGCACATACACCCTATTATACTCTTTCACAATCTTTTGCAATCCCTCTTCACCATCACCAAAGATCATCATCATTTACATGTCAATTATGTATGATGCAAGAATAATCACAAAAAGCACATGATTCAGTTATGCATAAGTAGCCACTAGGAAAATTAAATAAAAATTCAAAATGTTTGTGTTTCAACGTTATCAAGGAATACAGGATTGATAATGTGTTGCAACACTATCAATCCTCGATAAAGCGTAGAAATGCGAAACATTTGGAATTTTCATTTCATTTTCCTAGTGGATACTGTACTTATGCACGTCAATGATTTATCACAATCATTGATCACAATACCCCAATCTAACTACTACAGGCTCTTCATTATACCTCCCCGACTAGCACATCCGTACATACAGTATATTAAAGAAACAAGGAGACATTATACAACTGCCTTATGTCCACCACAACAAACCACTATTTCCCCTCCCCACTCCCCCTACTCATAAATATGCTCCAATGTACAATGCCTTTATGTAAACAGCTGTCAACGAGTTCTTTCCGATGTCATTGATTTATAAACCCTCTATAGTACTTCACGATGAACCCAGTCACAGCACTCCACACCCTAGCATTCAAATTTCCCAGTGATACATTTTCTATTCTGTAGCATCTCAATTTATTTTGCATTATCACCTCATTCTCTCAACATTCTGCTTACTCTCAAGCAGGGTTTTCTCAAGTTGGGGTATGCATACACGTAAAGTCTAATAAGGCAGCACATCCTTCATTGTAGTCCTTATAACAATATTTCATCATACTGGTACTTACAAAAATGGACTTGGCTACAAAATAAGTGGTCATGTTTTGTAGCAATGTATTGGATTAGTTCAAATGAAGTGCTGAAGAAATTAAAACTTACCAAGAACATTATCTAAAATGTCCAAGGGCTAAATAAGCAATCATAGTTGTAATACATGCTATTTTAGGCCTAACTTAGACCTAAAATAACTAATAATTATATTAGACCTAGGAAAGCTATGTTTGCTTTTGGCTCCTATATTCTCTGCAAAATTAATGCTGTGCAGTACACAACATAAACTTCATAGGTTACAACAGTCCAATTCCGTACATTAAACCAAATAGTTGCTTGAAGCACTATCATTTATGGAGGCTGGGCTAAATAAGGCAAGGGGGGCAGGTCACCCACCCTCAAGAAAAGTAGAAACCTAGTCAACCTGAACAAATGCTCACAATTGGCCAAAGGCCTAAAACACAAGCACACGAATGGTGCCACATTACACACCAAAGTCCTCTAGAAACAGTGGACTGGTATGAAAAAATTAAATTGAAGACCCCTGGAAGGATGAAGGGAGATGGGTGGGAGGGACCACAAAAATCTAGCATCAACGTTCAATAGAGCACCAGAGAAACGATCAGGGACCAATTGCAGAAAAGAACAATCCCCAAGAGGGAGAGGTTCAAGAGGAAGTAAAGAAGGACCCCACTAACCCTAAAAAGGAGCCACAGCTGCTATCAAGCACCAGCAAGAGAACATAAAACAGAGAAGACTGGTCAAGCCATGCCTCAAGCCCAAGAGTGCAGCACACCTGAGGAATCCAGTAACTAAACTGCAGCAGACAAGTCCATACACAGGCACACACTGGCACCCATGCAACAACGCACTTGAAGGTCCACCATGGTCCTGACAAAGTGGACCACAGGGCTCATAAGACATGGTAAAACCAAAGCACCCAAAAGCAAACCAGGCTGGAAGACACCACCAGACATCCCCACCATGAGCTCTGAAAGAATGGACCCAATGTAGCATGGATAAAATCCCAAGAGGCAATTATAACCACCCCCTGAAGCATCCCAAACCCCAAGCCACCACCTCAACCCACATGGCATGGGGCCAGAGGCAGAGGCTTTGGTAATCCCTCTCTAAAGGGATTACCAAAGCCAAAGGAAAATGAATGATATCTGTCCTGGACCATTATCAAGGCATGTGATCAAACACCTTTATAATGGTTCAGGATGGACCAAAACGTCATCTCTTCATCTTCCGAGTTGTAGTTTGGTCATCATTTCTTCAGGCACATTATTATGACTCATCATCTGCACAGGAAAACGAAACTACTAAAAGAGTTCCCATAAAATCTGGGAGATAGCTTATCAATCCACCCAATAAATAAAAATAGAAGAGGGTGTTGGCACTGCAGGCAAATTTAATCAGATTAATTTCAGCAAATATTCCCAAACCCTGAATATAGCCAGCCAATCTAGGGAAGCAACCAGACACCTTAAATTCCTGCTAGGGTTGAGTAAAAAAAAAAAAAAAAAAGAAAAGACTAAAAGCATGAAGTTGGTAAAGGTTAGATAATTGGTGGGTTAGAATGAATGATAGTTTTCAATTTAAGCCATTTTAGAACTGATCAGTCTTACCAGAAGGCAGACCAATTAAATACTTTGTACCAAGATACTGACCAGAGAGTGGCATCATCTTTAACCTCTAATTATGAAACGAAACATTAAGCAAGTTAAGGTTACAGTAAATAAATATATCTAACAGTTCCTGCAAACAAACTTTTCGTAAATCTATGATACCACAAAACGTTCTATAGAATCATTTACAACCAAGGAACCCGGGATTATGGATTACATACAAGGCACATTTATAAATTTTGGTACCACTATACATATAAAAATCTGTCCATAATAAACCCTTCAATGCTTCAAGCCTATACTTTAAGATATTCTCCCAATATTGCACAAAAACTGCAAAAGACAAATACAGTAATACTAGTGAAAATAATAAGGTATAGTTTCTTTACTCTGGATATAGGTCTGGTAAAGAACACACATTTGAGATTGTTGAAAAAGTTCCTCTACTTGTAAACTCTCATATCTTTATACATGTAATACATGAGCATAGCAGTTTAAAGTGTAAAATGAAAAAATGGTGATCAACTGTTAAACCATTTCCATTAGCAATTTAACTATTTTGAGCGTCAAATTTATTCAAGTCTTACCTTTTTTCCCAGGAAGACTCTTTCCGTCTTTCTCGTAGAACTCGCGGATGTCAACATACAATGTGCCTCTGAAGTGGCGCACTGTAACCCGCTTATTGCGCTCTAGCTCAAAATAAGTTTCGCCACTTTCATTTTTACGACGAGATGAACTACTCGATGCATCAGATTTTGCCATCTTTGTTGGTGGTTCTTTCTGTAAAATTAAAAATCTTTTAAACCTACAGTAACAGCAATTTTTTCAACTTTCCATAAAAACAAAGTTCAAAAACGAGTATAACTACCAGGATACAATAAATATGAGCAAGATGACAAAGTAGAAAATTAACTTGCTGTAGTTAATTACATATTACTGTACTTGTATACACAAATTTTAAGTCAAATACAAAAGATTTAGCTTGTACTAAACTATAAACTCACATCATCAGGCCCAGAATCTGAATCAGATTCACTACTGTCACTTGGGGGTCTCTTCTTTGATTCTTCCTTCTTTTGTTTACCCATTCTGGCTGTCTCTTTACCTCTTGCCATCCCTAAAATATGAAATTTTTTTAAGTCAAACAGATCAGATGTACTGTACATCCAAGAAGGGATCAACAAGCGTACTTCTGCCCGAGCTGATCCTCGACCCCTAACAGGGTACTATACTATCTCAATATGGTGCAATACCAAAGCAGTCACCATCTGTATAATAGCATATAGTACAGTATAAGTATGAAAAAATAATTTTCAGTAAGTGGGAAACACTAGGTTACAATAGGCGTGGATCTTTTTCAACCACTGAACTGCGCCAACCGAGTATTCTCGGTCGGTGGGAAACTGCACCAACCGAGAAAACGCTGATTTTCTCGGACCCATTCTAAATGTGTGCGCAATTGGTTGTATATGAAATGAACTCTTAGGACTTCCAGCGAGAGGCAGCCACCTTAGAAAAATTCCCTGCATGCCCTAGGGCTGCTGGCTGGGTTAGTAATTAGTAAGCAACCATAGGGTGGCGCATGCGCCTCTAGCTCCCAAACACCTGTCCGACGCTGTGTTGAAAGATCGCGCTCCGTCAGTGAAATTCAAATCTTACTGTTTGAAGAACGTAAGGGTCATATTGGTGAAGCTAGGTACAATAAGGACCCAACACAAAAGATCGGATGCAAGTGATACAGCATCTATGAGTGATACAGTGAGCGTATCCAGTTGTAGCTCTGAGCTCCACCCTTGACCACCTATGCTATCTCCAATTTTTATAGATGATACATAGATGAATCATTTTCTGCGTTCAGTGATGATGCATCCGATACAAGTAGCATAGATGAACAGTGTTAGCAGCTTCCGTGGTGGTGTTTTCCAGATATTTTCAAGAATAGCCGAATCTCTTCTTGACTGACGGACACTCTTCGAGGCTGGCTGAATCTCTTCCAGCGTGGGACCTTACAAAGCGATCTTTTCACAACTACCTTACACTTTACAAGCTTGGCTACATACCACCTATAGGTATTAAAGCCAAGGGTGTACGTGAGTGTTATTTGCAAGCACACAGAACGCAGAAATAGGAAGCGAAAATCTATCTATACCTGGTGCAACGAAAGCAAAGTCACACTGTGTACCATGGACTACTTCATTGATTATTACTCACTTCCGAATTACTGAGTTGTGTAATACAGTATGTTACTGCATAAATAGTGTGTGAAACTGTACATATTGTAATTTTAGTGAATTTTTAACACGTAATATTGCGACAAACATTTATTGCGGACACATTACTGCCATATGTATCACAGTTCCATGGAACATTATGAACATTCTACTGTATACATATTGTAAAGGGCACAAATATGCATCCTATACGATAAAAAAAAATACAATAAAACCGCATTGGAAATATATAGAACAAATAATTGAAAATATATTTGTGGCAACACCCAGTGCTTGAATGGACTGCGCGACCGTGTCGCGCACACGGGGAATTTCACAAACTTGGCACATCACAGTGGTTAAAAAATTTTTTTAAAAATCCTCAAAGTATAACAAATAAACTTGTAATTACAAACTTTATAACCTTAAAAATAATGCAATTGATACTGAAACTCCCTTTTCTGATGTGTCACACTGCAGTTCCGCTAAGTAAAGCACCAATCCTCTCTCTCACCCACTCAAGCCTACCAGTCCCCACAACCAGAATCTGGCTCTTTGACTAGTTGAGGAGACCTGTGGGGTCAAAGAATCTTAACACAGAAGAAAACTCCAGAAAATTAACATCAAAAGAAAATGCTTCAAGGAAATTAGCAGCCTTGAAGGAAACAAACCACTACCATTGGGGAAAATGACCAACTGTAATACACTCAACCTAGTCAAAGTCCCTACCAGCTGAACAGAAAGGAAACTCCACCCCCATTTTCTCTATCCCTTGGAAGAAGGAACTTTGCAGATATGGTGAACTACCAATTGATTTACCAGAAAATGGCATTTCATACATCCAATGCATGATTTCTGGGGGAGGCCGAGTGATCCACACAGGTCATCCAGCAAACCCCCACAATATATTAAATACCATCTTCCTTCTACACATTAGCAACTAGCAAATTTTAGATTTCAAATGCTGTACACACAAGAATTTTAAAATTGTCAGTTTTTGAAAGCCAGCTTTCAACTCTTAAAATCAAATTATTCAATGAGTAAACTGAAAGCTCACTTCAAAATGGGTTGAAGAAACTTGAGCACAAATGAACATTATAAAGTATTGCTTGCCAAGGTAAAGTGTTACAGAGGCGACAATTTAGCATAAAGCCATTTTATCTCATTAGTTTGCAAGCTTTCGAAGGAAAAAAAAGTTATCTGCAAAAAGTATGAAACAGTACTACAGTTTGCATCCTTGCTTATGTCTGATACGAGGATGACAAAAATATACCAGTGCAAGCTCAGTTCCTTAGGGGACTGAGCTTTTCACAGCGGAAGATCAAGATTTTACTTTATTGACTATTACACCTCTAGGTTCTGTTCATTAGGAAGTTAAAGCATAATCTCCCTACTTTGCCAATAATTCTTTTTTGTGCAATAACACCATAGTTACATTTGTCAAAAGCTTTTGCAAAATCCGTATTACATCAGCATTTTGCTCGTCTTCCATAGCATTTAAGGCCACGTCATAGTGGTCTAGCAATTGTGAGAGGCAGCAGCATTGTCCTGAACCCATGTTGCCCAGGATGGTTATGTAGACACTGATTCTTTAATCTTACTTCTTAGCACTCTTCCAAGATTTTAATGTGTGATGTTTGATTGGTCTATAATTTTTTGTATCTGCTTTACTTCCTCCTCTGTGAAGTGGCACTCCATATCCAAAAGATGTTTTGGCCCCGTGATAAGTTTTTTTTTTTTTAATTTTGATGAATATAGAATTCCATGAGACCAGGTCTAATATATAGAGTGCATTGGCATGCTGTCTATGGATACATCAAAGAACAGTGGGGGTTAGGCAACATCTGATATGTGGTTCGATGGAGGCGTTATTCATAAAGAATTTGTTTGGATCATTGATCAGCAATGTGTTCAGTGGTTCATTGAAAGCAGAATCTTCTTGTAGCCTTAGTACTTCTCATTTCTTTGTTATCTGTGAAAGTTCCATTGCTTTTGTGCAAGGGCCCATTGAAAGATGTAGTTTTTTCTAGATTTTACATAGGAAAAACTATTTTAATTCTCTCTACACATTTCACTTTTGGTCTTTTGCACTCTGCCTCTCCTGGGGAGAGATTCACAAAGCAGTTACACAAATACTCTCAAACCTGTAGATCTTTTCTCAATAATTGTAAACAAAGTTGCCAAAGATTAAGTTGATGAGCTCTGTAGTACCATGAGGCTGTTTATAACAATAACAATAGTTGATTGGGATGTTTTCATGCTTGTAAACCACTTAATAAATGCAACCAAAGCCGTCAAAGATTGAGGAAAGATGTACACGTTCATAAGTACTTGAGTAACCGCTTTGTGAATCTGGCCTTTGGACTTCATCAAATTCTTCCAACGTTAGTGCAATCATTTCTTTCTCTCTACATAGCATTCTATCATTCTTGGGATAGAGTGGAGTGTTTGACATGTCCCGATATTTGTTTTCTTCACTTAGAGAAAACATTTTCATACCAGTTTCCATCTTTTTCACCTTCTCCTTAGTGGATTTTGACTTGCACACATTTCCAGTTATACTGTGACTTTTTTCAAAGCACTGTTTTAAGTGTGCATTATCTAGCCATCTTTCCCAGTATATTTTCATGAGGTCTTTCTTTGTGTGTTTCCAGTTGATCTGTTATTAAAATTGAATAAGCCGAATTCTCCTCTTGAATTTAAGACTGGCTACACAGGTCTATTACCCATTCATGTCTAAACATCAACTAGGTTGTGACCCAAGTTGATTGAAGCAAATATTTGCAATCAATGTCTCGAATTAGATCATTGTTCGTCAAAGTAATATCCATGGTTCTCTTTTTTTTCTGGTTTCTACTATTTGCTGGTTTAAGGCAAATCTGATATACATCTGCACAAGGTTATTTGTGTGTGACGGTTCATTCGGACTGCTTCCCGGGACACACACTGGTATGTTTTTCCAATTCAGGTGCAGTAAGTTGAATTCACCAAGCAAGGTTAGGTGCAGGGTTTGTGAGGTTTTCTAACCTGTATTCTATTTTCATAAGTTGATCTTTAAGCTGCTGAGGGTATGCATCTGGTAATTCATATACTGTAGTGTAAATATACCTGTACAACACATTTAGAATTTCTAAGGGTTCAAGGAAGACAATGATCATCACTTTCCTTTTCCTATATACGAGTTGGGTTATTTAGCAATCCTGTTTACAAGCTCGCCAAAAATAGGACAAATAGGACAAAAACCACACAAATATTCTCAGAAAACGGCAATATTATTTTTTTTTATTTTTTTTTTTTAGGCAAGTAATACCCAAGATGTAGATGTTTGTAGATTTAGGGAAGACTGATTAGCAGGTCAACCAGAGAAATTATTTTGAAACCCATGGATGTATCAATCTGTAATCATACATGCCTCACTTTCTTGCGAGGAATTTTTTTGCTATTTTTTTCTTTGTGTGATTTTTGTGAGGAATGGTACATTTCTCACAAAAGGGTTAGATGAAAATAGTGTCTTGCTCAGTACTCGATCTCAATTCCCCACACCTTCAACTTACCTTCATGGGGTAACTGAAAGCTTAGAAATGAAGCAAAAAATTTCCCCTAAATACTTACACTTTCAGCAAACTTTTTTGAAAATTGTTTTCACAACTTCAAGGCAGTAAAGGTCGAATTTCTCTGCAAACATTTAAAATCCATTAGTTCTCAACCTTAAATATTACACATACCATTAACTTTCTTAACCTATATTTTATTGGGTGTAACTTATTGACAAGGTAACTATTAACCCTTTCGTTGTGGCACTTCTGTTTTGGCGCCATTCTTTCCTTGGGTCGAAAGTCTAAGTTTCTCAAACTTTTTCCAGTTGTATCATTAAGAAAAAATATGGAGAAACAAACCGAGCGTTTAAAAATGACGTCCAACTACTGTAATGCCAAGCCATAAATGATTCCAGTACAATACCATAAGTACAACTACAGTAATAAGTATAATTACCAAAGATTTTTTTCCATCCACTTGTCTTAACGTTTTAATACAACGTTTCAATTCGTCAGTGCACACTTTAACACAAATGTTCCAGATATCCCCCAGTTCCCGATCAGGAACACCATCAATTTTTGTTACACGTGTATACAATTTTTGACAATACCTGTACTGTATATTCTTATTAAATGAGAGGGGGTGGGGGGTAGGGGGGGCCAGCAGTGGAGTGACTGGATGTGTGTGATAGAGACAAGTTACTGCCATCAAACCCACTCACTGTTCCACTGAATATTTCCATATAATCAATCCATCCACACCATTTTATTAAAATACACACTATACTTTTTGTAATGTCAAGAGCTATAACTAACTGCAAATTTGCATCCCGTGTTAATTTTCTTTCATTTACTGTACTATGCACCCCCATACCTATCCCACTGGCAGTGGTGGAAAAAGGTTAAGAGGCACATAATGGGCTCAGGAACAACCTCAAATTCATTTACCATCTTGATATCCTAGTTACACAGTTTAAACTATACATCAATAGGCTTTTATAGCATAATTGGTCCAAGAACTGGACTACAGTAGTCTAATTATAAGCTGGGCAATTTACAATCGTAGTGAACCAGTGACATGCCGACTAATCATGTACCCAACACCCATCCAATGGATGGCAGTGGAAAGTTCTATATGCATGCACTACCTAATGTGAGCAAACTTTGGCTATTTGATCTAGATTTCCAGTACTGTACTGTAATAAGTAGAACATTTTCACTGAAACAGTACCTGTACAATACTTTCATTTCTTTTACAATTTTAATTAAATTTTCTGAATTCTGAAATTTTTCACTATTACATAGTGACAATTTATGTGAATACTGTACTTAGGCCAAGTTTACATTTGGTCAGAAGCAGGTGGAGCAAATTCCTGGTGGTACTTGTAGCCTAAGCCTAGTAGTGGTAATATCTAGAAGTTTGCCGACCTTATTGGGGGCTCGTTACATTTACAGGCAAGCTCTGACAGTTCTCTCGCCAAGTTTTGGCTTTATTATATCAAGCCATCCAAGTTGATCAAATTAACACTTTAGTGCCAGGAGCAATAAAGAGCCCATATTTGCTTCATACTTTATGGTAAGGGAGTGTATGGCTGCAATGTAGAGAAGATTGTAAAATATCTGCTAAGTAGTTTTCCTTTTTTTTTTAATAACTTAAATAAAACACTGGAAAAGTTACAAGTTAAGCAACCAAGTGTTGAGATATGCCTAACGTTCCTTCACGGTCAACCTTACCTAGCCCCATTAAAGGTCGCAGAATCTTTTCACGTTACAGTACTGTACTCTGAAACCAACAGGTACCAACTGGTTCACATAATCAGGGTCTCAAGTGTGTACAGAACTAATATGATGCCATAAATGTTATTACAGAGAACCAAACCTGTACAAGCAGGAATCCTAGCCATGAAGATTGTGTTTGCCAGGAAGGAGAAATATTACATTTTTTGCAAGCTATTAGAATTTACTTTATTGTTTGGCCTTTCTAATTTTTATTTCTCCACATTTATAATGGGGTACTATGGCACTTAATGGTGACCAAATTTTGAACTGGAATGAGTAATTATTAAATGATGGGATCTACCACACAAGGAGAAACTGGGTCAGACAGCAGTAGCTATGGGGCCAAACTTTCTGAAAGCCTGATGGCTGAACAAATGTTGCAAGACATTGAAACAACCTTTTAGCAGTAAACTAATACAGTACTTGTCAGGCAAGCACTGCAAATTGTCACATCGAAAGGGTTAAATAACCAGGACGACAACCAAATATTTAATCACTGTACTGCGCAGAATGCCCCAAGGCGCTCTTTTTTTTTTTAATTAGGCTATATTTTAATGGTTTTTTAATGGTCTCATCACCGTTTTGAAATGAAAATGGTTTAGAAACATTTTGACATTAACTTTACTTGGATATTTATAAAACAAAAAAGATGTCCATAACAATTGCACTATCAAGTTTTGAGGAAACCAGTGTGCAGTGCGGTGGTTAAAGAGCTTTGAAGTTTTAATAATGGCTAAATCAATTTATCCCTAACAAGCCATGAAAAGCACAAATGCTTTATTTGATTTACTGTATTAAGGCGAAGGATATAATAATTTAATGGCACTTTATGTCTTTGGAGAAAATTGCAGCATACATCATACACTCAAAATTTTTGTAATAATCACTTTCAATGCTAGATTCACAATTTGGTATACTGTTGGTAACTATGAAAAACTTGAAATCTGCAACTAAACCTAATCCACTAGACCAGTCTTCCATCATCTCTCTAGCTCCCTGCAACCTTCCATCTCTCCCCCTCAGACACACTGGGGTAACAAACCCCCAGTAGGAGGGATTGAGGAAGTAGACATGGATAGACATGTTAAGAAAAATTAAGACAATAGACAAAACATTCCGATTCAACATGTTAGGCAAAACTAGATTACCTTCCCACCAGATTGGACTATCTTGACAATGAACCAAAATATGAAACTTTAAATGCCAATGGGGATGAGTGATCACTGTGTGATCATCTTTGAACAAACCAATTAGTGTTGACCAAACCACACACTAGAAATTGAAGAGACGACGACGTTTCGGTCGACAATCTACTTGATAATGGTCCAGGATGGAACGAAACATCGTAGTCTCCAATTTCTAGTGTGGGCTTGGTCAACATTTTTCAGCCACGTTATCGAGACATCATCTGCAAACCAATTGGTGATAATTGCAGTAAACAGATATTTGCTACAAACCAGGTTTCTTACACTCTAGCACCCGACTTCAACAGCCGACCTAATATATCAAACACACGTACATAAAAGCATAAGATCTTAACACATTTAAATTATATTTAATATACACAAAACTGCAAAAAGAAGCTTTTTTTTGGAAACTTATATAAATAAATTTAAAAAACTATCTACTGTACAGTATATCTCATTTATTAAGATGTGTTATAGTCGCAGCCATGTACTGAAGGTGATGGAAAACAGGCAAATATTTCCTTAGGCAGAAAATTTATGCAAGGCGCGAGAAGTCTCAGTTTTAGAAATTATGGACAAATGAACCAGTGTGCAAAATGTCAGTCGGCAACATTACTGTACGACGAAATGGATACAAGTAGCATCATACACGATACTGGTTTGTAAATAGATTTTATAATCTTCACACCTTACTCGACCTAAGCAACCGAACTTAAGCTATTACATCAAACCTAACTATGTGATTTAGACAATTGGGAAAAAAAGCTGTCAAAATGCTTGTATTCGACTTGACCATACACCTATTGAAACCCATAGTTATGCTGGCCAATCTTTTTTTTTTTTTTTTTTTTTTTTTGATACAAGTAACTTTGTATGTACAACACCTCAAAAGGTTTAAAACCTTCCCTACCTAATAATTATAATTAAAATGCTAACAAATTTAAAAAATGCCCACATACAAATCACACTCATTTTCAAAATCACACTCATTTTCAATGTTTTATACAAATTAATGTTAGAATTTTTTATTATATGTTTACCTTAATTGTGCTGCTTTACCCAATACAATAATGCCAATATTAATTGGCAACTTTACCCAATACAACGAATACACATATGCAAGTAATTCACTCAAAATTATGGTTTTTAATAGGGTTTGCTTCAGTAAGTTGTGTCTGCCCGAAACGCTGCACGTACTAGTGGATTTACAAGATTTTAATTACTATCCTATGCATCCTCACAATCCCAATGTACCTTCTTTTATATAAATAAATAAATAAATAAATGTGTCAGAGGGAACAGGACCCAAACCGCTCGTGGCATGTATAAACCACGAGCGGTTTATACAAACACTTTCTGGCTCCCAATTACATTACTGTTTGCCTCCCTGTCCCCGTCTGTATCTTGCTAAAATCCGTACAGCACCACACACACGCACTAAGCCACCAGTACACTCGGGGGTATTAACCTCGCCGGTAAACCAGTCTTCTGCGGGTTTACAATCATTTTTGTAATAGAGTTGTGAAGTGCGACGCAGCGGCCGAGTGTCACCGCAGGTATATCAGTCACCTCTACACTACCCACTCCCCACAATACCAATATGTTGCCTTACATCACACACACACACATACACACGTGTTAAGAGAGTTCCGTGTCAGAGACTGAGGCAAAGTCTAGCTTCTTACCTTCAATATCAGGGGGAAAATTGTTGAGTGTGAGAGACGACGCAAGAGGTGGACTAATGGCGGCAGCGGCGAGCGGGGCCCAGCTTGCCGCCGCCGCCGCCGCCACCCTCCACAATATTATTGCATTTCCTTCATTTCTAGACCACTTCGTTCTTTTCACCCAGTCGTTTAGACCATTAAAATATTTAATTGACGCCCATCTGTATTTATTTAGTGAGACAATAGGTATTTACGTGAGTACTTATTTTGTAGACGAATAAATATTAGCCGGGTTGGATGACGGAACGTTTAAATTTGCTCCCCCCGGGAGAGTATTTCAAGACACTATTAATTACCAAGCAAATGAAACAACAAATTTTGAGTTAAATTCCTAAACCCATCATTAGCATCTGTTACCTTTCCCACCACCGTTCAAATAATATTAATAAGGGCTAATGGACTCGTAGTGCAGTTGGCTTCGTTCTCGACTTACAATAGGGGATCCTGGGTTTAATTTCCGGGTAGGATAGTAATGATTGACACGTTTCTTTTTACATAATGCCTCTGTTCACCTAGCAGTAAATCGGTACCTGGGAGCTAGGCAACTATTGTGGGTTGCACTTGCATGATACTTGGTAGGGTCGGTAGTTTGACGAACATTTCATCTATTTCCACTTTGTCAATTCCCCTGAGTATTTATATGTCCCTATCATATCTCCTCTCTCCCTTCTTTCCTCTAGTGTCGTAAGGTTCAGTTCCTTCAGACGCTCTTCATATCCCATCCCTCGTAACTCTGAGACAAGCCTCGTCGCAAACCTCTGAACCTTCTCCAGTTTCCTTATGTGTTTCTTCAGGTGAGGGCTCCATGATGGCGCGGCATACTCTAAGACTGGTCTCACGTAGGCAGTGTAAAACGTCCTAAAAGCCTCCTCACTTAGGTTTCTGAATGAAGTTCTAATTTTCGCCAGTGTAGAGTACGCTGCTGTCGTTATCCTATTTATATGTGCCTCAGGAGTTAGATTAGGTGTCACATCCACTCCCAGGTCTCTTTCTCGAATCGTTACAGGTAGGCAGTTCCCCTTCATTGTGTACTGTCCCTTTGGTCTCCTGTGTGTGTGTGTGTGTGTGTGTGTGTGTGTGTGTGTGTGTGTGTGTGTGTGTGTGTGTGTGTGTGTGTGTGTGTGTGTGTGTGTGTGTGTACTTACCTAGTTGTGCTTGCGGGGGTTGAGCTCTGGATCTTTGGTCCCGCCTCTCAACGGTCAATCAACTAATGTACAGGTTCCTGAGCCTACTGGGATATATTATATCTACACTTGAAGCTGTGTATGGAGTCAGCCTCCACCACATCACTTCCTAATGCATTCCATTTGTCTACTACTCTGACACTGAAAAATTCTTTCTAACGTCTCTATGGCTCATTTGGGCACTCAATTTCCACCTGTGTCCCCTAGTGCGTGTGCCCCTTGTGTTAAAAAGTCTATAACCCTCAGTTCGTGTACCAGTCTGGTGGCAAACCTTTGAACCTTTTCCAGTTTAGTCTTATCCTTGACTAGATATGGACTCCATGCTGGAGCCGCATACTCCAGGATTGGTCTGACATATATGGCATATAATGTTCTGAAAGATTCCTTACACAAGTTTCTAAAGGCCGTTCTTATGTTAGCCAACCTGGCATATGCCGCTGATGTTATCCTCTTGATATGAGCTTCAGGGAACAGGTCTGGCGTGATATCAACCCCAGGTCTTTCTCTCTGACTCTTGAAGTATTTCATCTCCCAAATGATACCTTGTATCTGGTCTCCTGCTCCCTACACCTATCTTCATTATATTACGTTTGCTTGGGTTAAACTCTAACAACCATTTGTTCGATCATTCCTGCAGCTTGTCCAGGTCTTCTTGAAGCCTCAAGCTGTCCTCCTCTGTCTTTATATATATATATATATATATATATATATATATATATAATATATATATATATATATATATATATATATATATATATAACTGAAAACTCACACCCCAGAAGTGTGAGGTGTGAGTTTTTTCAGATACAATTTTCAGTTGTATCTAGTCCTGGGGACCATTCAGGCTTGTTTGCATATATATATATATATATATATATATATATATATATATATATATATATATATATATATATATATATATATATATATATATATATATATATTATATATATATCATACATGTTATACACGCGAGTTATATATTATATGTAACTATATTGCTCACCACAAATGATTGGTGCCTTCTTTTGATAATTACTTGCTTACCACAAATGTGATCATTAGTGTGCTTTGCTCAAACTTCATTTGACCGGGTCCATATTTGAAGCCATTATATATGTACAGCTCTTGAGAATTACCTGAATTTACCTTAGGGTCATCATCTCTCTAGTGGCCTCTGACAGACAGGAAAGCCGGCGGCGTGCCACTAATTTGTAGCCTATAATTCCACTCACAGTAGGACGGGTATACAAGGGTGCATAATAAATGCACCCTTGTGCAACAATCGGTATATTCATTTATTATGCACCCCATATATATTCCATCCTACTGTCTAAGGAGTTTCGGTTGTCAAGTTTATTTTACTTTTTAGTTGTTATACACCCCATACCCGTACTGTGGGCGGTAGCGCACCCCCATGCCCGTACTGCGGGCAGTATCGTGCACCCCCATGCCTACTGTGGGCGGCAGTGCACCCCCATGCCCGTACTGTGGGTAGTATAGTGCACCCCATGCCTACTGTGGGCGGCAGTGCACCCCCATACCCGTACTGTGGGCAGTATAGTGCACCCCATGCCTACTGTGGGCGGCAGTGCACCCCCATACCCGTACTGTGGGTAGTATAGTGCACCCCATGCCTACTGTGGGCGGCAGTGCTCCCCTATACCCGTACTCTGGGCAGTATAGTGCACCCCATGCCTACTGTGGGCGGCAGTGCACCCCCATACCCGTACTCTGGGCAGTATAGTGCACCCCATGCCCCTGCTGTGGGCGGCAGTGCACCCCATACCCGTACTCTGGGCAGTATAGTGCACCCCATGCCCCTGCTGTGGGCGGCAGTGCACCCCATACCCGTACTCTGGGCAGTATAGTGCACCCCATGCCCCTGCTGTGGGCGGCAGTGCACCCCATACCCGTACTCTGGGCAGTATAGTGCACCCCATGCCCCTGCTGTGGGCGGCAGTGCACCCCATACCCGTACTCTGGGCAGTATAGTGCACCCTATGCCCCTGCTGTGGGCGGCAGTGCACCCCATACCCGTACTCTGGGCAGTATAGTGCACCCCATGCCCCTGCTGTGGGTGGCAGCTAGTGCACCCCATGCCCGTACTGTGGGCAGAAGTGCACCCTATGCCCGTACTGTGGGCAGTAGTGCACCCCACGCCCGTACTGCGGGCGGCAGGGCACCCCATGCTCATACTATGGGCAGAAGTGCACCCTATGCCCGCGTACTGTGGCCGCAGTGCGCCCATGCCCGTATTGTGGCGATAGCACGTACACCCCGTATCCGTACTGTGGGCGGCTGTGGAAAAGGTTACAGACACATAATATTGTGCTAATCAGGCGGCCCAGTTCACGAACCAATCTAGTATCTATAAAAGAAATATCCGCCTGTTGCTTGTCAGTTTGTCTGTCCGAGGTTGGAAGCCAGACGCTTGCGGCTAGCCTCACTAACTTTACAGAGTAATGGTGATTTTATCGGAAGTATCAAGAGCGGTCAGGGGCACCCAGTACCTTTCCTTTCCCAAGTCCATAGACGTTA
>WNGS01135237.1:10663685-10681341 GCA_020271785.1 Procambarus virginalis
ATCTTTGAGGACGTTAGGGATTTGTTACAAGATGTTGATAAAAAAATTATAATAACATGTTCTTGGTTGCTTATTTTTATCTTTTAAGTTGGTTGTAGTAGCCACTTACATTTGTTCAAGATGTTCAATAAGTTCTCTGGGATATGTTAAACTGAAGTAGTATATGTATATGTTATTCATTTTGTAAAATTAAGTTTTGTCAACTAAATGAAAGAAGTACGACGTTTGGCATGCTTAAGGCCTACTGTTCTCCAGAGGATTGTCAGTCAATTCCACCACAACAGCTTACTGACCATCCAGCAAGTATAGTTTAGTCTGAACAAAGTCTGGTACTCAAGTCAACTCTCAGAGTATATACTCCCAGAATCAAGGTACACTCTCCGTGTACATGTATATTCTGCACAAAATTTCACTAACATGGGGCATGAACACAAATGCACATATTATTCAACGTTTCATTATTCATTATACAATTGTACAATTATACAATTATACATTATTCATTATACATTATTCAACAAGTCTCCCATATACAGAAGAAACAGGAAAACATTATCAATCATGATTAATGAGAAATATGTAAATATTGTGCACAAGGAATTCACAATATAGCGATATATATGAAAACTATATATATCATATGCCAACATATCACATATACTGATTCCATACATTGCTATGGGAGCAGTGGTATGGAATCGGACTCTCTTCCTGGGGTCACACTAGTGGGAAAGATGTGCGTCCTGGGGTCACACTAGTGGGAAAGGTATGCGTCCTGGGGTCACACTAGTGGGAAAGGTGTGCGTCCTGGGGTCACACTAGTGGGAAAGGTGTGCGTCCTGGGGTCACACTAGTGGGAAAGGTATGCGTCCTGGGTCACACTAGTGGGAAAGGTGTGCGTCCTGGGGTCACACTAGTGGAAAGATGTGCGTCCTGGGGTCACACTAGGGGAAAGGTATGCGTCCTGGGGTCACACTAGTGGGAAAGGTGTGCGTCCTGGGGTCACACTAGTGGGAAAGGTGTGCGTCCTGGGGTCACACTAGTGGGAAAGGTATGCGTCCTGGGGTCACACTAGTGGGAAAGGTGTGCGTCCTGGGGTCACACTAGTGGGAAAGGTGTGCGTCCTGGGTCACACTAGTGGGAAAGGTGTGCGTCCTGGGTCACACTAGTGGAAAGGTATGCGTCCTGGGGTCACACTAGTGGGAAAGATGTGCGTCTGGATCACCACTAGTGGGAAAGGTGTGCGTCCTGGGGTCACATAGTGGGAAAGGTGTGCGTCCTGGGTCACACTAGTGGGAAAGGTGTGCGTCCTGGATCACACTAGTGGGAAAGGTGTGCGTCCTGGGTCACACTAGTGGGAAAGGTGTGCGTCCTGGGGTCATACTAGTGGGAAAGGTGTACGTCCTGGGTCACACTAGTGGGAAAGGGTGCGTCCTGGGGTCATACTAGTGGGAAAGATGTGCGTCCTGGGTCACACTAGTGGGAAAGGTGTGCGTCCTGGGGTCATACTAGTGGGAAAGGTGTACGTCCTGGGTCACATAGTGGGAAAGGTGTGCGTCCTGGGGTCACACTAGTGGGAAAGATGTGCGTCCTGGGTCATACTAGTGGGAAAAGATGTGCGTCCTGGGTCACACTAGTGGGAAAAGGTGTGCGTCCTGGGGTCACACTAGTGGAAAAGGTGTGCGTCCTGGGGTCATACTATGGGGAAAGGTGTGCGTCCTGGGGTCATACTAGTGGGAAAGGTATGCGTCCTGGGGTCACACTAGTGGAAAAGGTGTGCGTCCTGGGGTCATACTAGTGGAAAGGTGTGCGTCCTGGGGTCACACTAGTGGGAAAGGTATGCGTCCTGGGGTCACACTAGTGGGGAAAGGTGTGCGTCCTGGGGTTCACACTAGTGGGAAAGGTGTGCGTCCTGGGGTCACACTAGTGGGAAAGGTGTGCGTCCTGGGTCATACTAGTGGGAAAGGTGTGCGTCCTGGGGTCATACTAGTGGGAAAGGTGTGCGTCCTGGGGTCATACTAGTGGGAAAGATGTGCGTCCTGGGGTCACACTAGTGGGAAAGGTGTGCGTCCTGGGGTCACACTAGTGGGAAAGATGTGCGTCCTGGGGTCATACTAGTGGGAAAGGTGTGCGTCCTGGGGTCATACTAGTGGGAAAGATGTGCGTCCTGGGTCACACTAGTGGGAAAGGTGTGCGTCCTGGGGTCATACTAGTGGGAAAGGTGTGCGTCCTGGGGTCATACTAGTGGGAAAGATGTGCGTCCTGGGTCACACTAGTGGGAAAGGTGTGCGTCCTGGGTCACACTAGTGGGAAGATGTGCGTCTGGGGTCACACTAGTGGGAAAGTGTGCGTCCTGGGGTCATACTAGTGGGAAAGGTGTGCGTCCTGGGGTCACACTAGTGGGAAAGGTGTGCGTCTTGGGGTCACACTAGTGGGAAAGGTGTGCGTCCTGGGGTCATACTAGTGGGAAAGATGTGCGTCCTGGGTCACACTAGTGAGAAAGGTGTGCGTCCTGGGGTCACACTAGTGGGAAAGATGTGCGTCCTGGGGTCATACTAGTGGGAAAGGTGTGCGTCCTGGGGTCATACTAGTGGGAAAGATGTGCGTCCTGGGTCACACTAGTGGGAAAGGGTGTGCGTCCTGGGGTCACACTAGTGGGAAAGATGTGCGTCCTGGGGTCATACTAGTGGGAAAGGTGTGCGTCCTGGGGTCATACTAGTGGGAAAGGTGTGCGTCCTGGGGTCACACTAGTGGGAAAGGTGTGCGTCTTGGGGTCACACTAGTGGGAAAGGTGTGCGTCCTGGGGTCACACTATTGGTAAAGGTATGAGTCGTGGGAGTGGCCCAGAGGTTCCCATATTACTATTTGCTTCAGTCTCCACTGTGACTTCGTAAACAGATCTCCTTTATTATATAATTTATAATAACAGTAAAACTAGATTCTCATTAATAAGCAGTCAATTGAAAAATTGACATATTAATTATATTTATTGTTAGGGGATTTTCTTTTACTTGAAAGCTTTACGTACAAATAACTCACATAGATGTTGTTTACAACAAGGAAAGAATTACCCAGTATCACTGTAAATTGTTTACTTCGAACCGCATCATTGTAAACAAAACTGGAATCTATAACACAGAATAATTTCAATCATGGTAGATAAAGAAAAGGTTAATCACAAATAAAAAAAGATACATTAAAACTAAATCAGTTGGAAACCAATTTTACATAAACTAATAATCTTGAAATCAATAATGTGAATTTTATTTACTCCTCGAAAGTGCCTGCGGTGATCTAAATATTGTATTCGAAGTTTTTTTTTCAAGTAACAGAATTTAACAGTTGCGATAGCTGCTTGGAAATACAGTAAGCTACAGTACTTGTGAAACTCATTACAGGTATCAGAGAAATTGTATTTCTTTATCTTTTTCTTATCTTTATCATTTGTTTTGTTTATTTACAAAGGAATTGTATTTCTTATCTTTTATCTTTTTCGTGTTTTTCGTGTTTTTTCGTTTTTTCTTCTTCCGTGTATTGCTGTATACGTATGAGTGCTCATACGTATACAGCAATAAAAGCAAAATGTGTATGGTGGTCTTGTGTGTTATGTAAACATTTCTTTGGTTTATATTATTTTTTAATAGCCAAATAAACTTTTTGTTTAAATATTTATGTTACAAATTATGATGTCGGAATGTGTTGTTGTTTCTGTGTTTGTGATAAGGTAATAGTGATGGTCTCAATGGTGATGATTGTGATGGTGATGATGATGATGATGATGATGATGATAGTGATCGTGGTGGTGATATTAATGATCCTGTGAATGATGACAATGATTGTGATGATGATGATGATGAGAATGGTGTTTTAGTTGTTAGTATTATTGATAAAAGTTCTGTCGTTGTTGGGAATGTTGTAGTTGTTGGGAGTGTTGTAGTTGTTGTTGGGAATGTTGTAGTTGTTGTTGGGAATGCTGTAGTTGTTGGGAGTGTTGTAGTTGTTGTGGGAATGTTGTAGTTGTTGTTGGGAATGTTGTTGTTGTTGGGAATGTTGTAGTTGTTGGAAGTGTTGTAGTTGTTGGGAATGTTGTAGTTGTTGGGAAGTTGTGTTGTGTGGGAATGTTGTGTGTTGTTGGTAATGTTGTAGTTGTTGTTGTTGGGATGTGTGTTGTTGTTGGGAGTGTTGTAGTTGTTGTTGGGATGTTGTAGTTGTTGGGAATGTTGTTGTTGTTGGGAATGTTGTAGTTGTTGTTGTTGGGAATGTTGTTGTTGTTGGGAATGTTGTTGTTGTTGGGAATGTTGTAGTTGTTGTTGTTGGGAATGTTGTTGTTGTTGGAGTGTTGTTGTTGTTTTTGTTGGGATGTTGTCGTTGTTGTTGGGAATGTTGTTGTTGTTGTTGGGAGTGTGTAGTTGTTGTTGGGAATGTTGTAGTTGTTGGGAATGTGTTGTTGTGTTGTTGGGAATGTTGTAGTGTTGTTGTTGGGAATGTTGTTGTTGTTGTTGGGAGTGTGTGTTGTTGTTGGGAATGTTGTAGTTGTTGGGAATGTTGTTGTGTTGTTGGGAATGTTGTTGTGTTGTTGTTGTTGGGAATGTTGTTGCTGTTGTTGGGAATGTTGTTGTTGTTGTTGGGAATGTTGTGTTGTTGTTGTTGTTGTGTTGTTGTTGTTGTTGGGAATGTTGTTGTCGTTGGGAATGTTGTGTTGTTGTTTTGAATGTTATAGTTGTTGGGAATGTTGTTGTTGTTGTTGGGAATGTTGTTGTTGTTGTTTGAATGTTGTAGTTGTTGGGAATGTTGTTGTTGTTGTTTTGAATGTTGTAGTTGTTGGGAATGTTGTAGTTGTTGGGAATGTTGTTATAGTTGGGTTGGGAATGTTGTTGTTGTTGGGAATGTTGTTGTTGTTGTTTTGAATGTTGTAGTTGTTGGGAATGTTGTAGTTGTTGGGAATGTTGTTATAGTTGGTGTTGGGAATGTTGTTGTTGTTGTTTTTAATGTTGTAGTTGTTGGGAATGTTGTAGTTGTTGTTGGGAATGTTGTTGTTGTTGTGTTGAATGTTGTAGTTGTTGGGAATGTTGTAGTTGTTGTTGGGAATGTTGTTGTTGTTGTTTTGAATGTTGTAGTTGTTGGGAATGTTGTAGTTGTTGTTGGGAATGTTGTGTTGTTGTTTTGAATGTTGTAGTTGTTGGGAATGTTGTAGTTGTTCGGAATGTTGTAGTTGTTGGGAATGTTGTAGTTGTTCGGAATGTTGTAGTTGTTGGGAATGTTGTAGTTGTTCGGAATGTTGTAGTTGTTGGGAATGTTGTAGTTGTTCGGAATGTTGTAGTTGTTGGAATGTTGTAGTTGTTCGGAATGTTGTAGTTGTTCGGAATGTTGTAGTTGTTCGGAATGTTGTAGTTGTTGGGAATGTTGTAGTTGTTCGGAATGTTGTAGTTGTTGGAAGTGTTGTTGTTTTCGTTGATGTTGTTATTGTAGTTGATCTTTGTACTGTTGTTAGTGTTGGTCGAAGTGTTGTTGTTGTTGTTGATCGTAGTGTTGTTGTTGACGTAGGTGGCGCAGTTGTGCGACAACCTGAAAGATAAATAAATATATTTATATTACAACTTGCACAAATTGCATTTTATCACAAAAAATTTTGCATTTTGTGCAACTTGCACAAATTGCACCTATCCTCATTAAAGTATGAGGAGTCACTAGCTATCAGAGAAAAGGATTATGAGGTATGAGGGTCACGAACATTACTGCTCTGATCAGGGATAAAAAAAACATCTTTAAGGATAATTAGGAAACTTTAAAATAAAGTTGAATACCGAAGATGTTTGAACGGGAAGCCTAAGTTTTATGAAAATACTTTTCATTTTTTAGAAAAGTTATCTTTATTTCCCATTAGATTGAGAAAGAACATGTTGGATGAAAAAGAGGTAGGTGTAAACTTAGTGTTTCGTGAGAATATTAGAGAAGGATGTAAACTTAGTGTACTGTAAGAATACTAGAGAAGGGAGGAAACTTAGTGTGTAAACTTAGTGTTTGATAAGAATGAATGAAGATTATGTAATAATACCATTCATATATTAGGGAGTAAGATGTATATGGAAACTAGTTAATATTTAGTGGATGTGTGAGAAAAAGACGTGAAAGGCAAGGGAGCAAAATAACAGGTATTGGGCAAGAAAGGAGAAACTCTCAGTGTTCAGTCATAGACACAAGAGAACAGGACACTGTGAAGGAAAAATAGAGCGTAGAGTGCGTCGTTAAAAAGGAGAAGGACAAGTGGAGATGCGTATATTTTTTGGCATCTTTAACGATATTTTTATATATAGTATGTTTCCAATATTTAAATGCGTAAATACTTCTTCACATGACTCTGGGAAATGAATATTAATGATAACGATAACAGTTATATATTTACATTTTGGTATGCAACACTTGCAGTCACGGCCAACACATCCCTTGGGGTCGAGCTTGCCATTAAGACAAGCCTTGTCATTATCAACACAGAAGCCCTGGGCGTCAGTACACGACCTGGTTGGCCTGCACGGGTCGGCGCAACACTCACAGTTACTGCCTGCCTTACACGCTTTGGCAATCACACGCTGATCCGGTGTGCAGTTTCTCTTGCACTGTCCTCCCTCGTACTTTGAGCACGCATTGGTGGTCTGAGTCTCGCATGCTGAGGAAGAATTCCAGGTATTTGTATCACAATTATTGCTTTGGAGTGCTGCATTTATATATATGCGAGAAATAAATTATTAGAACGTCAGTTAATGCTGCCTGCTGACGTCTACGAAGTATCCGATAAAGAGCCACATGGAGGATTCGGTCACGAAATTAAATAAATGAGTTCAATGTTAAAATATAGGAATAGATAAAACAATAACTGAAATACACAGATCAGAGTCATCCTAACTGTAGTACAATGTAACTGTTAGCTATCCACAATAGGGCTAACAAAGAACGCAATCTACATCAGTGACACACGGTAACATCTACAATGCAGGGCACAACACTGGAGCGAATTGAGTCAAGTATCAATTTGCTCCGACTAATCTAAGTATCTAGTGGGCCAGATTTGGCAAGCAGAGCTGGCGCTGTGTGATGGACCAAACGTCGAGTTAAGGGGCCTAAATGATACCATCCAGCACGTATACGTTAGTTCTGAACTAAGCACAGAACTAGAGTATACTTTGTTGTTGGGCAGTAAGCAAGTGTGGTGGCCCTCATACGGTTGATACACCTTAAGCCAAACAACATACCTATAACTTGTCGTACAAACTATCATTTTAGTGGAAAATCATTTAATAGTGAACCGAACAGTGAACAGTATTTTGCACTCACAGTTTGGAATGCAACACTTGCAGTCACGGCCAACACATCCCTTGGGGTCGAGCTTGCCATTAAGACAAGCTTTGTTATTGTCAACACAGAAGCCCTGGGCGTCAGTACACGACCTGGTTGGCCTGCACGGGTCGGCGCAACACTCACAGTTACTGCCTGCCTTACACGCTTTGGCAATCACACGCTGACCCGGTGTGCAGTTTCTCTTGCACTGTCCTCCCTCGTACTTTGAGCACGCATTGGTGGTCTGAGTCTCGCATGCTGAGGAAGAATTCCAGGTATTTGTATCACAATTATTGCTTTGGAGTGCTGCATTTAAATATATGCGAGAAATAAATTATTAGAACGTCAGTTAATGCTGCCTGCTGACGTCTACGAAGTATCCGATAAAGAGCCACATGGAGGATTCGGTCACGAAATTAAATAAATGAGTTCAGTGTTAAAATATATGAATAGATAAAACAATAACTGAAATACACATATCAGAGTCATCCTAACTGTAGTACAATGTAACTGTTAGCTATCCACAATAGGGCTAACAAAGAACGCAATCTACATCATTGACACACGGTAACATCTACAATGCAGGGCACAACACTGGAGCGAATTGAGTCAAGTATCAATTTGCTCCGACTAATCTAAGTATCTAGTGGGCCAGATTTGGCAAGCAGAGCTGGCGCTGTGTGATGGACCAAACGTCGAGTTAAGGGGCCTAAATGATACCATCCTGCACGTATACGTTAGTTCTGAACTAAGCACAGAACTAGAGTATACTTTGTTGTTGGGCAGTAAGCAAGTATGGTGGCCCTCATACGGTTGATACACCTTAAGCCAAACAACATACCTATAACTTGTCGTACAAACTATCATTTTAGTGGAAAATCATTTAATAGTGAACCGAACAGTGAACAGTATTTTGCACTCAGTTTGGAATGCAACACTTGCAGTCACGGCCAACACATCCCTTGGGGTCGAGCTTGCCATTAAGACAAGCTTTGTCATTGTCAACACAGAAGCCCTGGGCGTCAGTACACGACCTGGTTGGCCTGCACGGGTCGGCGCAACACTCACAGTTACTGCCTGCCTTACACGCTTTGGCAATCACACGCTGACCCGGTGTGCAGTTTCTCTTGCACTGTCCTCCCTCGTACTTTGAGCACGCATTGGTGGTCTGAGTCTCGCATGCTGAGGAAGAATTCCAGGTATTTGTATCACAATTATTGCTTTGGAGTGCTGCATTTATATATATGCGAGAAATAAATTATTAGAACGTCAGTTAATGCTGCCTGCTGACGTCTACGAAGTATCCGATAAAGAGCCACATGGAGGATTCGGTCACGAAATTAAATAAATGAGTTCAATGTTAAAATATAGGAATAGATAAAACAATAACTGAAATACACAGATCAGAGTCATCCTAACTGTAGTACAATGTAACTGTTAGCTATCCACAATAGGGCTAACAAAGAACGCAATCTACATCATTGACACACGGTAACATCTACAATGCAGGGCACAACACTGGAGCGAATTGAGTCAAGTATCAATTTGCTCCGACTAATCTAAGTATCTAGTGGGCCAGATTTGGCAAGCAGAGCTGGCGCTGTGTGATGGACCAAACGTCGAGTTAAGGGGCCTAAATGATACCATCCTGCACGTATACGTTAGTTCTGAACTAAGCACAGAACTAGAGTATACTTTGTTGTTGGGCAGTAAGCAAGTATGGTGGCCCTCATACGGTTGATACACCTTAAGCCAAACAACATACCTATAACTTGTCGTACAAACTATCATTTTAGTGGAAAATCATTTAATAGTGAACCGAACAGTGAACAGTATTTTGCACTCACAGTTTGGAATGCAACACTTGCAGTCACGGCCAACACATCCCTTGGGGTCGAGCTTGCCATTAAGACAAGCTTTGTCATTGTCAACACAGAAGCCCTGGGCGTCAGTACACGACCTGGTTGGCCTGCACGGGTCGGCGCAACACTCACAGTTACTGCCTGCCTTACACGCTTTGGCAATCACACGCTGACCCGGTGTGCAGTTTCTCTTGCACTGTCCTCCCTCGTACTTTGAGCACGCATTGGTGGTCTGAGTCTCGCATGCTGAGGAAGAATTCCAGGTATTTGTATCACAATTATTGCTTTGGAGTGCTGCATTTATATATATGCGAGAAATAAATTATTAGAACGTCAGTTAATGCTGCCTGCTGACGTCTACGAAGTATCCGATAAAGAGCCACATGGAGGATTCGGTCACGAAATTAAATAAATGAGTTCATGTTAAAATATATGAATAGATAAAACAATAACTGAAATACACATATCAGAGTCATCCTAACTGTAGTACAATGTAACTGTTAGCTATCCACAATAGGGCTAACAAAGAACGCAATCTACATCATTGACACACGGTAACATCTACAATGCAGGGCACAACACTGGAGCGAATTGAGTCAAGTATCAATTTGCTCCGACTAATCTAAGTATCTAGTGGGCCAGATTTGGCAAGCAGAGCTGGCGCTGTGTGATGGACCAAACGTCGAGTTAAGGGGCCTAAATGATACCATCCTGCACGTATACGTTAGTTCTGAACTAAGCACAGAACTAGAGTATACTTTGTTGTTGGGCAGTAAGCAAGTATGGTGGCCCTCATACGGTTGATACACCTTAAGCCAAACAACATACCTATAACTTGTCGTACAAACTATCATTTTAGTGGAAAATCATTTAATAGTGAACCGAACAGTGAACAGTATTTTGCACTCAGTTTGGAATGCAACACTTGCAGTCACGGCCAACACATCCCTTGGGGTCGAGCTTGCCATTAAGACAAGCTTTGTCATTGTCAACACAGAAGCCCTGGGCGTCAGTACACGACCTGGTTGGCCTGCACGGGTCGGCGCAACACTCACAGTTACTGCCTGCCTTACACGCTTTGGCAATCACACGCTGACCCGGTGTGCAGTTTCTCTTGCACTGTCCTCCCTCGTACTTTGAGCACGCATTGGTGGTCTGAGTCTCGCATGCTGAGGAAGAATTCCAGGTATTTGTATCACAATTATTGCTTTGGAGTGCTGCATTTATATATATGCGAGAAATAAATTATTAGAACGTCAGTTAATGCTGCCTGCTGACGTCTACGAAGTATCCGATAAGAGCCACATGGAGGATTCGGTCACGAAATTAAATAAATGAGTTCAATGTTAAAATATAGGAATAGATAAAACAATAACTGAAATACACAGATCAGAGTCATCCTAACTCTAGTACAATGTAACTGTTAGCTATCCACAATAGGGCTAACAAAGAACGCAATCTACATCAGTGACACACGGTAACATCTACAATGCAGGGCACAACACTGGAGCGAATTGAGTCAAGTATCAATTTGCTCCGACTAATCTAAGTATCTAGTGGGCCAGATTTGGCAAGCAGAGCTGGCGCTGTGTGATGGACCAAACGTCGAGTTAAGGGGCCTAAATGATACCATCCAGCAGAGTATACGTTAGTTCTGAACTAAGCACAGAACTAGAGTATACTTTGTTGTTGGGCAGTAAGCAAGTGTGGTGGCCCTCATACGGTTGATACACCTTAAGCCAAACAACAAACCTATAGCTTGTCGTACAAACTATCATTTTAGTGGAAAATCATTTAATAGTGAACCGAACAGTGAACAGTATTTTGCACTCACAGTTTGGAATGCAACACTTGCAGTCACGGCCAACACATCCCTTGGGGTCGAGCTTGCCATTAAGACAAACTTTGTCATTGTCAACACAGAAGCCCTGAGCGTCAGTACACGACCTGGTTGGCCTGCACGGGTCGGCGCAACACTCACAGTTACTGCCTGCCTTACACGCTTTGGCAATCACACGCTGATTGTCACCACAGCTGCTGCTGCACTGACCTCCCTCGTACCTCGAACATTGCTTGCTTGTTTCACCTTCGCATGCTGAGGAAAAGTTATTGTCTTGAATTACATTTGCTAAAGATTTCTATTATTTTAAATTTACTTACAATTTACGCTTGACAGATGAGAGTTGAGCTTGCCATATTTATCTATAATAACGTTATAAGATTCGCAAATATAATTTATCCGACGATTGTTAAAAGTGTTGCAATCGAATAAATAATTGTAAATCACAATTATATTATGTATATCTGGATGCATACTTGTATATATGTAGAGTTCATATCTAATAAATAGCCAGAGTTACCTAACCAAAAAAATTAATTCAAAGTTTTATTTTTGAAAATTGTAACTTGAGCTTTGTAAGATATGATCTTGAGGTATTTTTGCTTCATTATTTAACCAAAGCAAACTTAGCAACCTAACCCATTTATACCTATTATTCCTTAATGTTGCCTAATATTCATAATACTAGGCTTTATAAATTTAGAAATTAATGTAAGCAATATAATCTATTATTAAGATTAATTTAACAAGTTAAATTTTAAAATATTCAAAATTGTTCCGGCTGATATGAAAATTGGTTCTTGATAACTATTCCTAGTTGTGAGACTTTGGCTTTTGGGCACGATATATTCTATATACACAGGCTATCAACACTGCAAACCAGGCATGACAGGGTGGATCTCATTGAAACTTAAAATATTGAACAATTTGGAGAATGCTGATCCGGAAATTTTCTTCAAAAGGTCAGGTGTAACACAAACAAGGAGCAACTGCTTCAAGCACAAGCCACAACGTAGAACTGAGAACAGGAGATGCTATTTCACCCACAGGTTTGTAAGCCCATGGAGCCGCCTACCCGCCATAGCCGAAAATGCGGAACATCAACTAAATTTCGGAGACTTGAGGCAAAGTGAAATTCACACCAGTTACTCCATCTATCATCATTCTATTATGCATGAAGAACCGCACGTCTATGGGTCATCCAATATGTTAGCAGACTTCTAGATGTTACCACTGCTAGGCTTAGGCTCGGCTACAAGTACCTCTGGGAGTTTGTAACATCTGCTGATGTAGATTTGACTAAATGTAAACTCTGTCAGTAGAACTATTCGCATACTTTGCGTCATTATATAATGGAATGTGAAAAAATTGCGGAATTTAGAGATAACACCATCAATAGTGTCCAAGAAATGTGTAAGTACTTATTCATAATGATGTGCTGCCCGAAATTTTAGTGAAGTATCCAAAATTTGCTTACTGTCGGTAATGCATGCACATGACTGTAAAGCTGCCGCCCAGTTGGGTGGGTGTGCAGCAAGACTAGTAACTGTGTGACTCACTATAGATGTAAAGTGCCTTGTATAGTGACTGTTGTGAGCCTCTTGTAATGTCACTTGTGACACCTCTTTGTGTCACTTGTGACACAAAGATTATTGATGTGTGTATTTGTGTGGGTGATTAGATATGTATGTGTATGTATATGTGTATACGTATATATATATATATATATATATATATATATATATATATATATATATATATATATATATATATATATATATATATATATATATATATATATATATGTACATGTATGTATGAGGGTGTGTACATGTGTATAAAACATTGATAATTTTGTAACTAGCGTCAAACATTGTTATTTGCTTAGCTAAACGAACTAGAGGGTTCAGTTCCTGAACCGATTATGTGCCTCTGTAATCCTTTACACCACCGCCCACGGGATGGGTATGGGGTGCATTATAAAGAAAGAAATTGAATTGAATCTGTTTACTTTCAAAGTACAGTCGGAAAGGATCATCAAGGGGAAATGGGGGGGGGCCTTCAACAAGCCGCAGGCTCCCTGTCCTCGTCGAGACCACTAGTGTTAGTGACTCTCAGGTAAATTCAGGTATATATACTGTATGCATACCACATTTGACAAACAAATTATGTCTGACCGCTTTCGATCCCTCTCGGGCTCCTTGCCTAAGACCAAATGGAAGAATAGCAAGACGAGAATGAATACATAAAGAGAAGGACACGGAAGACCGGGGAGGACAGGAAGAAAAGTAGAAGTGGCAGAGATTAAAGTCAGAAACTTATCATAAACTTCACATCATAACCTTTGTAAACATTAGAACAATGTCGGATGGAAGACAACGAGTAAAGAATGAAAGGGGGGATGAAGATGAAAATACAAAAAAAATAAAGGCAAGGAAATACAACACTACAACACATAAAAAAGTTAAAACAAAAGCCTCAAATATCATTATTATATTCAATAAGGAAGGACCTTATCACAGTTATCCGTTAAAGAAAACAAAAACGTGAAAAAATACACAGAGCGGAACAGATGTCTTTGTATATGGGCAAACTTAAGTATTTTGGACTTCTAGTTATGGAGTACAAGAAAGTGATTAATATTACAAAGGGGGGCATTAAGATTACATAACTTTATGATACCTTGTTACACCTGCACAATTATATATTATGTGTAAGACTAGAATTTTTTCCCACAATTTGCCCGAAACGCTGTGCGTATTCAGGCATTGTATATCAAAATCAAAATGTTTATTCAGGTAAAAGTACATACATAGAAGATGAGTTACGAACATGATGTTGGATTTATAGATAGAGCTAGTACATACAATTCCTAAAGCCACTAATACGCACAGCATTTTTGGGCAATATACTAGCTTTATCTATAAATCAAACATTATGTTTGTAACTCATTTTCAATGTATGTACCTTTACCTGAATCTAGAATGATTCCCAAGCATCAGTTTTATGCATCAAAACGCCAAACGATCCGTCAGAGATTCGAACCTAACGCGGGAGAATTGTTTAATGTGGTGGTCCGTGTGTTCAACACTCACTTTGTAAGTTCAGATCGAGGTTTGAGTCTCGTTAAGACTGATGGACACACAAGAACTTATTTAGAGCCCGGGTACGAATTTGGTTGTTTATTACTCTAATACGCTGTTATAATAGTAATCATTTATTTGCAAGAAGGTACAATGGGTTGGTGAGATTACATAAGATTGGTATTTTATACATTCATGCAAAGCCACTAACACGCATAGCGTTTCGGGCAGGTCCTTAATCTAACATATCAGGGAAGATGAAAAGGTACATTGTAGCAAGGTTTGATATCAACAAATAACTACAATATAAGTTGACAGAGGTGATTACACTGGTAAGAATATATGTCTTAAATACTAATATTGGAAAAGTGGGTAGTACAAGATACAGTGTGAGTTGAGAAACTATGAGGATGAAATTAGACATTTTTTGGGTTTACTTTTAAACAGGGCATGGGTTGGACAATGCTTTACTTCATCAGGAAATGAGTTCCAAAGACTGGGCCCTTTTTTTTGCATGGAGTGTTTGCACAGTGTATTTTCATATAGTTGAGCATTCGTTGACTATTGAATGGATAAAAGATATGTCGTGTGGAGCGTACCGTAGCTGTGTAGGAGTGAGAGGGAAACTCCTTGTGCGTTTGCTTAAATGTGCGCCCCCCCCCCCCCCCACGGCGCACGCAGCTCTCACAGAGCGCTGCGTAATTGTTTTCGCCTCCCAGAATTCCCCCGCTTAATTTAAATTATGCAGGGGCCATATACTCACAGTTTGGAATGCAACACTTGCAGTCACGGCCAACACATCCCTTGGGGTCGAGCTTGCCATTAAGACAAGCCTTGTCATTGTCAACACAGAAGCCCTGGGCGTCAGTACACGACCTGGTTGGCCTGCACGGGTCGGCGCAACACTCACAGTTACTGCCTGCCTTACACGCTTTAGCAATCACACGCTGATTGTCACCACAGCTGCTGCTGCACTGACCTCCCTCGTACCTCGAACATTGCTTGCTTGTTTCACCTTTGCATGCTGAGGAAAAGTACAGTTCCTTGAAATTATTTGAATTTAATATATTGTTAAGTGTTACCGTGTCAATAAGCGACTCTAGTGAAATATTATAGCTTGCAAATCATTTTTATTTGCAAAGAATGCCAATATATCATAGCTGAAACTATTAATCTAACCCACACACATGAAAATGACATTGTTTCGATCCATCCTGGATTTTTAAAACAAGTGGAAAACGGAACGTCGTTAATTTATTTTTATTTATGTGGGTTGGGTTAAATATCTTAATTTTTAAGGTACAGGGTTAACTGGAAATAAAGTATAAACTTCAATTTCAGAGCAGAAAATTCAGTTCTGTTACCTCTTCGACTCTGCGGCATCAGTTAGTTTTTAGTTTAGTTCATTTATTATGCACCCCATACCCATCTTATTGGCGGTAGTGGAAAGGGTTACAGAGGCACATAATGGGCTCAGGGACTGAACCCCACAATTCATTTAGCTAAGCAAGTTATCATCAGGCGTAACGGACATATAATTCACTCATTTTGTACGCAATGATCCCAACGAACAAGATACGAGGCACTATGAAAAGTAGCGACTCACAAACATCCGCGTTTTCTATGCGTTGGTTGATTAGGTTAGGTTAATTCTAAACCTAATTCTGAACATCAACGTTATGAAAACGTTGATGTTTAGAATCCTGAATTGATTTCTATTTTGCAAAGGATTTTCAAGCTTTTGCTTGATTCATACCTAATACGTGGATCTATTTTTATGTGGGATTTAATTTTCAGGGCTATGTACGGACACCAGCATGCTTATCTAACTATCATAACTAACAAATCTAGGATTTATAGAATATCCATCATAGGCTAATTTGTTATTAACAGCACCACTACATATATCAATTATAACGGCAAAGTAAGTTCACTCTGATAATTCGACTTTCTCGCTTCTTCGCTTGAGCATTCCTCTGTAGAGCGTGTTTGGGCAGCTAACTAATGCAGCAAACTACTCGCCTGTGCACTAGACAACTCACAAATACACCAAACAACTCGCCTGTGCACTAGACAACTCACAAATACACCAAACAACTTGCCTGTGCACTAGACAACTCACAAATACACCAGACAACTTGCCTGTGCACTAGACAACTCACAATACACCAAACAACTTGCCTGTGCACTAGACAACTCACAAATACACCAGACAACTTGCCTGTGCACTAGACAACTCGCAAATACACCAGACAACTCGCCTGTGCACTAGACAACTCGCAAATACACCAGACAACTTGCCTGTACAGCAAAGACAGGGTCCTGACACTTGTTCTTGCCCCGCACCGGCACCTGGCACACCTCGCTCCGTGTGCACAACCCATCTACTTTATTTCCACATGGATCACCACAACCTGGAACCTATTTCAAAAAATAAATTCTACCAATTAACACAAAAATATATATGGTTACTTTGTAATTATGGATTTCAGAGCACATCGGTTTCACAATTGACTGGTCATACGTTTGATTTGCTTGCACTGTTTTTGTATGTGCTGATTAAAATTTCGGTGCACTTGATGTACAGATTAGTTTAGTTTAGTTCATTTATTATGCGCCTCATACCCATCCTGTGGGTGGTAGTGGAAAGGGTTACAGAGGCACATAATGGGCTCAGGAACTGAACCTCACGATTCATTTAGCTAAGCAAGTTACAATCTCGATGAGCTAGTTACAAAATTCAATGCACATCGTCACATCAACAATGGATTCGAGATCGACCACAAGTACAGTTTCTAGTTTAAGCAACTGACATATGTGGAGAGCTGTAGTGTCCACATTTATATGTTTGTCCTGCACACCGCCCCCCATCCAGTGGGCAGCGGTGGATAGGTTACAATCATTCAGTTACTCCCTACAGTTAGCAAACTGGGGATATTTGGCCAAGACGTGTGGCAGCAGATCACTTTGAATGAAATATATACTCTGTGCAGATTAAAAATACATATATATATGTCATCCATTGTCTCTATACTAAGGGCCCATGCTAGACAGTCTACTAGTTTTTGTAAAGTTGAGAGATGATATGAATACCCTAACAACAATGTTATCATTACCAATATCATAGTTATAGCAATAATAAATGAAGGAAAACTCACGAAGGCTTCCTGCGTACAATACCGCTAGCACCAGCGAAGACAGCACCAGCACCCACGCTCGCAGCAGCGGCAACATGTTCAACAGCGGTGGCGAAGTATCTTGTTTATGTAATAACTCTGTTGCAGGTTTACCGGGTCTCTTCACTGTACGGCAAAGGCCCGTATGACGAAGTGATGGTAAATGAGCTGCGAGGGGTGAAGGTAGGCAGGTGTTACTTGTCAGCTGCGGTGAGTTCTTTTAATACGCTTCTCGACAGGTAATTTGAGGTTGGTGATTCCATTAGCGGTAATGAGGGTCTTCGCGCGCGTGTTGCTGTCATTTGCACTCACAAAATGGCCTCATGCAAGGAATCCTTTGGCTTTTGATATAAATAAATTTCG
>WNGS01135237.1:10698200-10710858 GCA_020271785.1 Procambarus virginalis
GGGGCGGGAGGCTGGAACATGACGTGGGGGGGGTGGGGCGGGAGGCTGGAACATGACGTGGGTGGTGGGGCGGGAGGCTGGAACATGACGTGGGGGTGGGGCGGGAGGCTGGAACATGACGTGGGGGTGGGGCGGGAGGCTGGAACATGACGTGGGGGTGGGGCGGGAGGCTGGAACATGACGTGGGGGGGTGGGGCGGGAGGCTGGAACATGACGTGGGTGGTGGGGCGGGAGGCTGGAACATGACGTGGGGTGGGGCGGGAGGCTGGAACATGACGTGGGGGTGGGGCGGGAGGCTGGACATGACGTGGGGGTGGGGCGGGAGGCTGGAACATGACGTGGGTGGGGGCGGGAGGCTGGAACATGACGTGGGGGTGGGGCGGGAGGCTGGAACATGACGTGGGGGTGGGGCGGGAGGCTGGAACATGACGTGGGGGTGGGGCGGGAGGCTGGAACATGACGTGGGGGTGGGGCGGGAGGCTGGAACATGACGTGTGGGGTGGAGCGGGAGGCTGGAACTTGACGTGGGGGGGTGGGGCGGGAGGCTGGAACATGACGGGATGCTGGAACATGACGGGATGCTGGAACATGACGGGAGGCAAAACCATACTGGAACATGACATAAAATGCTCTGAAAATATACATCAATGTATGGCAAGCAACGTTAATCCTATGCATAAGAAATCTTCCTTATGAAGTGAAACTAAACTAAAAATTAATGTACTGTATTCTTTAAAAAGCCAAAAAAATATATGTGGACGTGACTGAATAAAACAAATGGCAGAAAGCCTATGGTAAACTGAGTATTAAATGGATGCAAAAGTATATATTAACACTTAACAGAACGGGTAACAGTGCATGACAATTTAATGTTTAGATTTAGAACATTATTGCTTGAATGCTGGTTTGGATATTGTGTTACAGATTTATTATGGAACACGTTGCCAGGATTATTTCAGGATTGCTGACCCACTGTGTGTCAGACAGGCTTACGAGTGTTGGACAGGCGTATGACCCAGGTGTATGACCCAGGCGTATGACCCAGGCGTATGACCCAGGCATATGACCCAGGTGTAGGACTCAGGCATATGACCCAGGTGTATGACCCAGGCGTATGACCCAGTCGTATGACCCACGCATAGGACTCAGGCATATGACCCAGGTGTATGACCCAGGCATATGACCCAGGTGTAGGACTCAGGCGTATGACCCAGGCGTATGACCCAGGTGTATGACCCAGGCGTATGACCCAGGTGTAGGACTCAGGCGTATGACCCAGGCGAATGACCAGGCATATAACCCAGGCGTAGAACGCAGGTGTATGACCCAGGCGTAGGACGCAGGTGTATGACCCAGGTGTATGACCCAGGTGTATGACCCAGGCGTAGGACCCAGGTGTATGACCCAGGCGAATGACCCAGGCATATGACCCAGGCGTAGGACCCTGGTGTATGACCCAGGCGTATGACCCAGGCATATAAGCCAGGCGTATGACCCAGGCGTATGACCTAGGCGTATGGGTTAAACAATATTGTCCACGTAGGCGCCTCAAGGCCTTCCTCAGTCTTCTCGTATTTCAAGTCGGTGGACTTGAGGACACAAGTTGAGTTTCCTCTCCTTCTCCTACTCTCTGGTCTGATCACACCTTATGTGACCTCCAGTCGCTGCGGCTCGGACCATCTACGACCTCCACGCAACGCTGCACGCTTGGCTCCATTTGATATATAAAGTTATTGTAATAGACGAGTGTGTAATCACCTAGTTGTGCTTGCGGGGGTTGAGCTTTGGCTCTTTGGTCCCGCCTCTCAACCGGTGTACAGATTCCTGAGCGTCTCGAGCTCAACCATATATCTACATTTGAAGCTGTGTATGGAGTCAGCCTCCACCACATCACTTCCTAATGCATTCCATTTGCTAACTACTCTGACACTGAAAAAAGTTATTTCTAATGTCTCTGTGGCTCATCTGGGTACTCAGCTTCCACCTGTGTCCCCTTGTGCGCGTGTTCCACCCGTTCTAAAGAGTTTGTCTTTGTGTGTGTGTGTGTGTAATTCCTCGTACAATTCCTAGTCGTTTGTAGTTAATTTGTCTACCCCTATACTCAGTTCCCATTACCTGTTCCTTAACTGCTGTTTTTCTCTTGATGTGGCTGTACAGCAATTTAGGTTGAGTCTTTGCCTTGCTTGCTATGCCATTTTCATATTGTCTTTCTGTCTCTCTTCTCACCCTGACGTATTCATTCCTAGCGCTCTGGTATCTTTCTCTGCTTCCTAGTGTCCTGTTATTTCTATAGTTTCTCCACGCCCTTGTACTTAGTTGTTTTGCTAGCTTACATCTCTGATTAAACCATGGGTTTCTCGTCTGCATTTCCTTTTTTTTTCCTTTTGAACTGGGACGAACTTGTCTGCTGCCTCCTTACACTTTTGTGTGATGTAGTCCATGATGTCTTGGACCGTCTTTTCCCTGAGCTCTGTTTCCCAAGTTATATCTGATAGGAATTTTCTTATCTCCTCATTCGTTTCGGAACGCCAGCTTTTTCTTTTCTGGTCCCTTACTTGAGTACATTAACGTTTCTTCGACCAAATACTCAAACATCAGTACACTGTGATCACTCATTCCCACGAGGGCTTCGAAACAGATTACCCTTGTGTCTGAGTCAGAGTGAAGACTAGATCGAGTCTCGCTGGTTCATCATTGCCTCTCATTCTTGTGGGTCCCCTTCCTTTCATGCTGACTTAAAAAGTTTCTTGTCGCGACTTCCAACAGTTTAGCTCTCCATGTTTCCTCACCTCCATGTGGTTCCTTGTTTTCCCAATCTATCCTTCCGTGACTGAAGTCCCTCATGATGAGCAGGTGGAATCTATTTCTACAGGGAGCAGTGGTTGCTGTCGTACTCTTGCCTGGGTCTTCTGTCGTTTGGTGGAGGATTAAATATCACTGCTTCTACTACTCTTGGTCCTCCCATCGTCATGGTGCCTGTTATGTAGTCTCTGAACCTCTCGCAGCCTAGGATAACCATCTCCTCGAAACTTCATTCCTTTCTTATCTGTAGGACCACTCCGCCACTGTGTGGGGGGGGGGCACAACCATGACAACATAAATTGCTACGTTGCATAAGATGTTGCTTCGTCACGCGCGCTTCCGATCAACGTGGCCCTGCCGTAGTTTGCAACGCGGCACCTGCATCGTCACACCACGTTGTTGCCTGCCGTGCCATGCAACCAGCGTGTATTAAAATGTATTTGCACAGCGGGCCTTTCTCAGCTGTCTGAAATTGTTCGCATTTATCGTAAATATTGAGGTTGGTTATTGCCACGTGTGTAGGTGGCACACCTGGCACCTCGTAGTGTAGTCTTGTGGCACACCTGGCACCTCGTAGTGTAGTCTTGTGGCACACCTGGCACCTCGTAGTGTCGTCTTGTGGCACACCTGGCACCTCGTAGTGTCGTCTTGTGGCACACCTGGCACCTCGTAGTGTCGTCTTGTGGCACACCTGGCACCTCCCAGTGTCATCTTGTGGCAAACAATGTTAGTTGTTAATAAATATATTCATCGGTTACATCACATTGTATACACACGTGGCATAGCATTTTATACTTGAAATAAGACTTCCCGTTATGCACAGGATTTCGTGCATCAATATATCAATGGTCTCGCTGTTAATGGGGAGACTCGCGTCGGCCTTGGTTCGAATCGTAAAGGGTCATAGAGTTTAAGGGATTATATATATTATTATTATTATCACATATATATACAAGCAGCCTTGTACCCTGCGTGTAATCAATATTGTAACTTTTTTTTGTGTAATGACATTTTCAAATATAGTTATATATATATATATATATATATATATATATATATATATATATATTATATATATATATATATATATATATATATATATATATATATATATATGTATATTATATATATACATATATATATATATATATATATATATATATATATATATATTAGGGGTACCACCTCTGGTGCAATTGCAGGGACCCACATCCTCGAAGAAGAAAACAAAGAGCATTCAGAGAAGATCTTGTGGATTCTCACCGAATACTTAATTCTTTTCTTCTCCTATCACCCCTATTATTTTTTTGTATGTTTTGTTTTATTTTATTGCAATGCTACAGTTTACAGAGAACACACACACACACACACAAATATATAACAATTAAACAATCAGCGTTCGAAGACCTCGTCCAGCTCCTCGGAGGTTGGGTGCGTACCCAGGATACAGCACGCATTTCCCCTCTGCACTGCGACACTGAGGCGCTGGAACAGGAAACTGGCTGCTCGTGGGTCTCTAGTTTTCCCAATGAGTTCATATATATATATATATATATGTATATATATATATATATATATATATATATATATATATATATATATATATATATATATATGCTTCCTTTCCCCGACAAAGCTAATTATTATTATTTCAATTAAAATGCACTGAGTATGTGAAAAATATTTTTACCTACAAAAACATAAACCTCTGTATATGTTTGTAGATGTCCAGATGTTCAACAATCTGACCATCAAACATATGTTCCTACATCTGTTTGATTTCTGAACACAGTGAATGTCTACATGTCTAAACAAAGAAACGGGCAAATATGCAAAAAAAAAAATGTAACGTGATGCGTGACTACTCTAGACTTGCTGGAGGCTGAGAGGAGTGTGTGTGTATGTGTGTATGTGTGTGTGTATGTGTGTGGTGATTCCTCTCACTGTGCTCACACGAGCTCTCCCATAAAAGCGAAGCTCCACTCTGACTCACCTCTTCAGCAACGAGACCACTTCATTATTATTTTTCCGACAATACTCCATCATCAGGTGGCATTATTTTGACCGACATTACTGGGCACTTTCCAGTACTTTCGCTAACCCGAGGATTGTAATGTTGACTCAAAAACATTACACAATACAGAAAGGTTCAAAGGTTAAGAACAAAAATTCATTATTTAAGTGGTTTTTCGACGATCTGACCTTCATAACTATTTATATCTTATTCATTTATGCTCTCCGTGGCCATGAATATCTTGTAGTAAATAAGAATAACCCAGAAATAAGCTTGTGAGCCTCTGTAGACTACAAAACTTGGTACTACACTTGGGTTCGTCCTCGACTCATAATCGGGAATCTCGGGTTCGAATCCCGGAGGGACAGCAATGGGTGGGCACGTTTTTTTTATCTAATGTCGCTGTTCAGCTGGCAGTAAATGAGTACCCGGGTGTTAGGCAACTGTTGTGGGGTTGCATCCTGGGGAGGGTCAGGTAGTTCGAGTGCAGCTCGATTCACACCCTCCTGGCTTCCTGTCCCCGGCAAACCTTATTAAACCATCAGAGGCGGGCCCTGGAAACAACACAGCCACTGAAGTGAGCCCCGGTAAAGTTACTTTACACCATTTCAGTTGTTGTGATGGTTCCAGGGGCCTACTTATGTGGTTTAATTATCGGAAAACCGCAAAGAAATGAAGTGTGGCGCTGGAGACGTTATTGCAACTAAAGGAACACTTGGAGATCGCTAAGATAATATAACAAGCACCAGGACGACCCTAGACACCGGCCTCAATTGATGCTGTAAGAGTGATGAGGCAGGAGTCTTTGTCACATTTATATATATATATATATATATATATATATATATATATATATATATATATATATATATATATATATATATATATATATATATATATATATATATAGTATATATATACACATATATATATATATATATATATATATATATATATATAATATATATATATATATATATATATATATATATATCGTACCTAGTAGCCAGAACGTCGTACTCGGCCTAATATGTAAGTCCCAATTTGCCTAATAAACCAAGTTTTCCTGAATTTATACATTTTTCTAATTCTTATGAATGATAAATCTGCCATTTCGATATGTATAAGTTATTTCGTTTAAATTTGAGTTAAAACTAACGTAGATATATAACCGAACCTAACCAACCTTACCTAACCTAACGTAACCTATCTAAACCTAACCTAAACTAACACAACTACGTCAGTAATTTACGTTCTTAATATAATATAATAATAATAATTCAAATAAACTAATTGGAAACAATTTATTGAAAATAAAGAAAATCACTCGGCCTATTAGGCAAATCGAGCCTTGCATAGTAGGCCGAGAAGTGCAGAAGTTATCTCTCTTGGCTGAGAGAAATTCGAGTGTTCAGGTACAACGCGCATAATTGCCTGTTTTTCGGTATTATTTACACTAATGTTGTGTATTCCAACTGGTTAATGTCATCCATAAATGCAGGCACTCAACATGATTCAAGTCGTCCATACAAAAGCAATAAGAAAATATATTTCCGAGACTGACGGGACTACACGGAGTCCCGTGACTACACGGAGTCCCGTGACTACGGTAGTCCCGTGACTACACGTAGTCCCGTGACTACACGTAGTCCCGTGACGCTTATGCGTACACTGCCATCATTACGTTTTCAATATCATTGTCTATCACCAGTTTATTATCTACACACACACACACACACACACACACACACACACACCACACACACACACACACACACACACACACACACACACACACACACACACACACACACACACACACACACCACAAAGACTAACTCTTTAGAACGGGTGGGACACGAACAAGGGGACACAGTGGAAACTTAGTACCCAGATGAGCCACAGAGATATTAGAAAGCACTTTTTCAGTGTCAGAGTAGTTAGTAAATGGAATGCATTAGGCAGTGATGTGGTGGAGGCTGACTCCATACACAGTTTCAAATGTAGATATGATAGAGCCCAGTAGGCTCAGGAATCTGTACACCAGTTGATTGACAGTTGAGAGGCGGGACCAAAGAGCCAAAGCTCAACCCACGCAAAGTGAGTACAAATAGGTGAGTACACACACAGAGGAAATTGTCACCGCTTCGGTCTTACGTGATAACGGTCCAGGAGAGACCGAAACATCGTCACGTGATGACGGTCCAGGATTACGTACGTGTGGTGTGTTCTGAACAACGTTACTGTAGCTTGTTCTCAATAAGTTACTATATTAACAAGTAACATACAGCCTTGTCCTTCAGGCTCCAGGCTGCTCACAACTTGAATTGAAGGGGAAGGCAACTTTCACAATTATTGACCATTTAGTAACTTATAAAGATGAAGATTTGATCGTGTTTAGAGTCTCCTGTCATTGGTTAACACGCGCCTGGGTCGTCTTAGGTTCATTTAAACGTACTTTATGTATTTGTATAAAATATATATAATCCTATCCCTTCGCTACGCCTCCGTTCACCATTTACCTTCACTATTCACCTTCACTACAAACCTTCACCACGCCCCCCCCCCTCCCCTCTCACCACACCCCTTCACCATGCTACTAAACTGACGGTGCCCGAACTACTGGTCGAATGACTGTTCACTATCAACCACAGTTTTTCATAAATTGTTGTTCACGTCTATTTATGAAAATTTAAAATAACCTCGACTATTGTAACGCCGCATTTTCAATTAATTTATAACGATGTAAACTCCTGCAAGGTCTTCTGAACGTGTAATAATATTTTCTTGAAATATGAAGCCTTTCCCGACGCGTAAACTTTTAGAGCGCGAAGCAGTAATTATTATTATTTAATTTTTCTTGTAATTTTCGTGCTGACACTGGGTTCAAATTTTTTCTTGTTACTATTACGTAGTAAAAACGAAGACGCATATTAGTTCTGTACCAAAATTTTATCGAAAATATTTGTTTCAGCTTTGCGAAACATTAATTAAATATTTAGACCAAGGTAATGCTATTGTGTTTTAAATTGGGTTTTCGATTTTCATGGGAATACCGTTTTTTTTTTAAAGGTTCTGAAACCATTAGGAAATGCTTGTCAGATTCTGTGACTGCGTGCGTCTTCTTGTGATCACTCTAGCCTCTAGGAGGCCAAGCAGATTTGTATACAAATTAAACTATTGTTTCACCTTAATATACTGAGGTGCTAAACAGTTTTGCTTGTACAGGAAGAGAGGGAGGCGTGCTGCATAGTCATATTTTCTCGGCTTATTGTAGATGCTGACTTTTTTTAATGAGTTGGGAATAAGGTGAAGAAATATACCTAATAATTAAATCAAATCTGATTCTTTCTTCCCTGGTAACAATATACCAGGGAATTGTAACCCTGGTATAACACATTAACTCTGTAATTTGAGCAACTAGATAGATATAAAAATGTTGACATTTAACCTGAAATTCGGAAACAAGAGAAGCTTCAATATTCAACTTTCCTTCCTGAATCATTCACTGTACTTTTGAGTTCCAGTAAACATCTGTTTCACGTCTAAAGTTATGAGGATCTTAAGTGTTCACTGAAAATATGTCTTGGGTGTTAAGCACCTTTCTTCAGCTGATTTGAAGGGTTGGTCTTTAAATGCACAGATTTTTTCGTAAGTATGGTGTATCTTGACATTTGCGGCTTCGGCGGGTAGGCGGTTCCATGGGTTTATAACCCTGTGGGTGAACTGAACACCTTCACTTTGAAACTCCTTGTCCATTTTAATTACAAAAGGTAGAATACGTCCTGGGAATTGAAAATACGTTTTATAATATGGATTCATCAATGCTAAATGAATTTTCTGAGCAGAATCAAAACTGTCTTCCAAAACAGCACTTTGAAAATAAAAATCAAGAGCGTTACTTTGAACTAAAAATTCTGTCCACCCACTTCTCTTGTGGCCAAGAAATATGGCCCACTTCTGTGCAAAATGTACCGAAAGTAGGATTTTTTCCAAAATGCCAGTACCACTAATTTCAAATTTAACGTTTTGGTACAATTGTACACTAAGTGGCAACAAGAACTACACATTGCCCAACAAAAACTCCAACTCACCCAACAAAAGCTACAAATCACTCAACAAAAGCTACAAACCTCCCAATAAAATCTGTTACGCACTTCTCTCAAGTTTAGACAAAAGCTAAATTGACCCTCATTTTTTTTTAATTTTGTTACGTGAGTAATGTCAAGTGCTAGATTGATGTTTATTAGTATTGCTTATATTCGGGAAGGTTAAGTTCGGTTAACACGATGTTGTTGTTAAAGATTCGCTACCTGGAACAAGAAGTTCCAAGTAGCACGGGCTATGGTGAGCCCAACACGATAAGGCAGCTCAATATGTACTCTCGTACTAAATCTTGCATTTCATAGTATATTTGTTTATGTGACTTCCAGGTTATTGGGTGCAAGTTCCTTGCAACAACATCAACAGTAATAATAATAATAATTGTAGTAGTATAGATAATATATTTTTATTAATCATAAAATATCAAAACAAATATCAAGTAAAACTATCGCTAAAATTTCCATGACCAGTCGTAACAAAGTTGGGCGTAGCCACATTCTTTGTGGTGGGTGAGGGAGAGAGAGAAAGAGACGCAGCAGCGGCGTGTGAGGTAGCATGTGTGTGTGTGGTAATGGTCCTTGCTCTGTGTTGATCATTGGGGCGGAGGGCGACACACTCGACGCCCCGCTTGTGGAGCGTGTCCCGCCGCTCCTCCGGGCCACTAGGCAGGTGGGTAAGCACGTGTGGATCTCCTGGACCACCACCGGAGCGTGGCAGTACGAGCGCTCGGACGTGACATATATGCCACCTCCAGACTAACTCTGTTTTCCATGTCAAGGAGGCAGTAATGTGTTGGCCAGTGTGACTGTCGATGATGTGAAGGGAATCGTTGTGGCGAGGTAACTCTTCCATTGTCTGTCACGCATCAGATACCTATGTAGAATTTCGCGAGTTTTGAAGGTTAGCAGCTACGGCTTTTTGTGCAGGAGTGTAATGTGAACACGTGTTTCTGTAAATGTTTAATGTTATGTATAACACTCAAAGTCCTCGCATATATATATATATATATATATATATATATATATATATATATATATATATATATATATATATATATATATATATATATATATATATATATATATATATATATATATATATAATTGTAATATGTGTAATTTAATATTAAGACACATCTTAGGAGTTATCCCCTAAGTGAATCCTTGGAATAAAACATCCCAGGTCTTTTTTTTATGTATTCTATAAAAAGGAGATCAGTATTCTTAAACACCACAATGATATTGACAATCTTTGAGGACGTTAGGGATTTGTTACAAGATGTTGATAAAAAAATTATAATAACATGTTCTTGGTTGCTTATTTTATCTTTTAAGTTGTGTGTAGTAGCCACTTACATTTGTTCAAGATGTGTCAATAAGTTCTCTGGGATATGC
Organism: Procambarus virginalis; assembly: GCA_020271785.1. Classification (NCBI taxonomy): domain Eukaryota; kingdom Metazoa; phylum Arthropoda; class Malacostraca; order Decapoda; family Cambaridae; genus Procambarus; species Procambarus virginalis. The sequence continues at coordinate 10,708,515 of WNGS01135237.1, forward strand.
TAAACTGAAGTATATGTATATGTTATTCATTTTGTAAAATTAAGTTTTGTCAACTAAATGAAAGAAGTACGACGTTTGGCATGCTTAAGGCCTACTGTTCTCCAGAGGATTGTCAGTCAATTCCACCACAACAGCTTACTGACCATCCAGCAAGTATAGTTTAGTTCTGAACAAAGTCTAGTACTCAAGTCAACTCTCAGAGTATATACTCCCAGAATCAAGGTACACCTCTCCGTGTACATGTATATTTTGCACAAAATTTCACTAACATGGGGCATGAACACAAATGCAGTTATTATTCAACGTTTCATTATTCAATTATACAATTGTACAATTATACAATTATACATTATTCATTATACAATTATTCAACAAGTCTCCCATATACAGAAGAAACAGGAAAACATTAGCAATCATGATTAATGAGAAATATGTAAATATTGTGCACAAGGAACTCACAATATAGCGATATATCTATAAACTATTATATATCATATGCCAACATATCACATATACTGATTCCATACATTGCTATGGAGCAGTGTATGGAATCGGACTCTCTTCCTGGGGTCACACTAGTGGAAAAGGTGTGCGTCCTGGGGTCACACTAGTGGGAAAGGTGTGCGTCCTGGGTCACACTAGTGGGAAAGGTGTGCGTCCTGGGTCACACTAGTGGGAAAGGTATGCGTCCTGGGGTCACACTATTGGTAAAGGTATGCGTCCTGGGGTCACACTAGTGGGAAAGGTGTGCGTCCTGGGTCACACTATTGGTAAAGGTATGCGTCGTGGGAGTGGCCCAGAGGTTCCCATATTACTATTTGCTTCAGTCTCCACTGTGAACTTCGTAAACAGATCCCCTTTATTATATAATTCTAATGACAGTAAAACTAGATTCTCATTATTAAGCAGTCAATTGAAAAATTGACATATTAATTATATTTATTGTTAGGGGATTTTCTTTTACTTGAAAGCTTTACGTACAAATAACTCACATAGATGTTGTTTACAACAAGGAAAGAATTACCCAGTATCACTGTAAATTGTTTACTTCGAATCGCATCATTGTAAACAAAACTGGAATCTATAACACAGAATAATTTCAATCATGGTAGATAAAGAAAAGGTTAATCACAAATAAAAAAAGATACATTAAAACTAAATCAGTTTGGAAACAAAGTTTACATAAACTAATAATCTTGAAATCAATAATGTGAATTTTATTTACTCCTCGAAAGTGCCTGCGGTGATCTAAATATTGTATTCGAAGGCTTTTTTTTTCAAGTAACAGAGTTTAACAGTTGCGATAGCCGCTTGGAAATACAGTAAGCTGCAGTACTTGTGAAACTCATTACAGGTATCAGAGAAATTGTATTTCTTTATCTTTTTCTTATCTTTATCATTTGTTTTTGTTTATTTACAAAGGAATTGTATTTCTTTATCTTTATCTTATCTTTATCTTTTTTCGTGTATGAGTGCTCATACGTATACAGCAATAAAAGCAAAATGTGTATGGTGGTCTTGTGTGTTATGTAAACATTTCTTTGATGTATATTATTTTTAATAGCCAAATAAACTTTTTTGTTTAAATATTTATGTTACAAATTATGATGCCGTGAATGTTGTTGTTGTTGTTTTGTGATAAGGGTAATAGTGATGGTCTCAATGGTGATGATTGTGATGATGATGATGATGATGATAGTGATCGTGGTGGTGATATTAATGATGCTGTGAATGATGACAATGATTGTGATGATGACGATGATGAGAATGGTGTTTTAGTTGTTAGTATTATTGATAAAAGTTCTGTCGTTGTTGGGAATGTTGTAGTTGTTGGGAGTGTTGTAGTTGTTGTTGGGAATGTTGTAGTTGTTGGGAGTGTTGTAGTTGTTGTTGGGAATGTTGTAGTTGTTGGGAGTGTTGTAGTTGTTGTTGGGAATGTTGTAGTTGTTGTTGGGAATGTTGTAGTTGTTGGGAGTCTTGTAGTTGTTGGGAATGTTGTAGTTGTTGTTGGGAATGTTGTTGTTGTTGGGAATGTTGTAGTTGTTGGGAATGTTGTAGTTGTTGTTTGGAATGTTGTAGTTGTTGTTGGGAATGTTGTTGTTGTTGGGAATGTTGTAGTTGTTGGAAGTGTTGTAGTTGTTGGGAGTGTTGTAGTTGTTGGGAATGTTGTAGTTGTTGTTGGGAATGTTGTAGTTGTTGTTGGGAATGTTGTTGTTGTTGGGAATGCTGTAGTTGTTGGAAGTGTTGTAGTTGTTGGGAGTGTTGTAGTTGTTGGGAATGTTGTAGTTGTTGGAAGTGTTGTAGTTGTTGGGAGTGTTGTAGTTGTTGGGAATGTTGTAGTTGT
>WNGS01135237.1:10743450-10783596 GCA_020271785.1 Procambarus virginalis
CTCCTTGTTCGTGTTTGTTGTTTGTCTGGTTTGTTGAGAGAGATCTCCTCTCTCTCTCTCTCTCTCTGTCTCTCTTCTCTCTGTCTCTCTCCTCTTCTGTCTCTCTTCTCTTCTCTCTCTCTCTCTCTCTTCCCTCTCTGTCTCTCTCTGTCTCTCTCTGTCTCTCTCTGTCTCTCTCTTCTCTCTCTCCTCTCTCTCTCTCCTGTCTTCTCTCTCTGTCTCTCTCTCTGTCTCTCTCTTCTACTTGTCTCTCTCTCTCTCTCTCTCTCTCTCTCTCTCTCTCTCTCTCGTCTCTCTCTCTCTCTCTCTCTCTCACCATCTCTCTCTCTCTCTCTCTCTCTCTCTCTCTCTCTCTCCTCTCTCTCTCTCTCTCTCTCTCTCTCTCTCTCCCTTGCAATCAGCATCACGATGACCGCTTACCACAGGTGTGGCCACTGTCACATGCTGTCGGAGGTGTTTCCCTGCTCCCCCAGCACACGTGAAGTGAAGTCTGAAGGTCAAAAGGGGGGAGTGTCCTCGTGTGACCTCTGTTGATCAACGTGTGTTGCTGTGCAAGATTCACAACTACTACCAAGTCTTAGGTTCACATCCTCTAAAGGGTTTTACTACCCAGGATTCACATCCACAAACGTGGGTTGTTTCTTAATAAGTGGCGTGTTGCCACCAAGGAATATTGTCATAATTAAAAATACAGTTCTAATTCTAAAAATATTGTAATTTTCAATAATGCAATTGGATTAAACTCCACCGATCAAATGGCCTTAAAAAATAAAGTCCCAGATTTGTTTCTTGGTATCCGGGTCCACTGATAATAAGTCTCACAAAGATGCGGTAAATTCAGTCAATTTGTTGCCTCTCCTTCACAAGTTACGAGCCACTGAGAGGAGCTGCGAGGCTCGTACAGGTTGGTGGCGTCCGCCAATACTGCCGGGGAGCGAGTGAGAGGACATTGGGGCCAGCATGTTGTGTACACAAAGTCCATCCACCGCTCACTTTCACCCTTAACCCACCGCAACGCCACGCTGGGAAATGCCCCTCTAACACCGTCGCCACAGGACATACCCCTCTAACACTGATCCTAGGGGAAATACCCCTTTCACAACGCTCTTTACGGGGTAATACCCCTTCCAATAACGTTCTACAGGAGAACAAGCTACTCCTCCAACAACGTCTATACGGGAAAATATTCCTCTAACAACGTCTCTACGGGGAAATACTACACAACGGGATTGGCTAGAAGGATTATGAGGGGAAAGACAAAGCCGGTCTTACTATATCTCACTCTGAAGGGTATGGGCAAGAAGCTGGGATATGAGCAAGAATGAGGAGGACTGGGATATGAGGACAAGGAACTGGGATATGAGGACAAGGAACTGGATATGAGGACAGGACTGGGATATGAAATAAGGATCTGGGATATGAGGACAAGGAACTGGGATATGAGGACAAGGAACTGGGATATGAGGACAAGGAGCTGGGATATGAGGACAAGGAGCTGGATATGAGGCGGCCTGAAGGAGGAATGAACAAGCGCGAGTAAGACAAGGATCTGGGAATAAGACTGAGGGAAGGAACCGTACTCCTAATCTTGACCACGAGGGATCGAACGCCACCTGCAAGAGAGTAATGCCGTCCTGTACCGACTATTCCAGGAGGATTGCATAGACATAACAAGTAGGTAAGTCTACGTACTAGTCTTGATCATAATTTCGCTAATGGATTACGTTGTACAGTATAACAAATCATTGACGACACTAAAGTAGTGGATCAAAGTTATATCACAACGAGAGCGACATGTGGGAGATGTGTTTTTAATATTGTAAAATACAGAGTAATACGCATTAGAAATCAATCCAAATTCGTCGGAGGTTATTTGACAAACTCCCCAGAGCTACAAAGTACATAAAGAGACCTGTGAGTGAGAGTGACAGTACGCCAAGTCTGTTGTGTGTTGAGGCAGTGAGAGAAGAAAAATGCCACTACCATTTTAGGGTTCATGGAGAGCTATCCAGTTTCGATCCGAGAAAGTCAGGTTCCGTTGTGCACAGTTCATTAACATGAGTTGCCGTTGTTAAGAGACCACGAAGCCTGGCTGGCTTATCGGGGTTATCCTAATGCCTGTTGGCCAATGTCTGACCTTTCCCAGAATGCTTCGTCAACAAGCTGCTTAATTTCCTAGCATTTATTAACTGCTAGGTGAATAGGTGGTGAGGAAAGATCTCAAACGTCTCGTCCTGTTGGGAAAATCGAACCTAGGGCTCGAAATCGAATTTTGCATGCGGTCACCACATTTGAGGAAAGATATTTTCAAATTGGAAACCGAATGGCCCTCTGACCAACAAACTCATACCGACACTCACCGCAGATATCTAAAAACCCGTTCAAAATATATTAACTATTTATCAGTCTTTTACAGAGGGAATAAGACTTGACTCAGGATAAATATTTACTATTGCCAAAGTGCATGACAGTCTTAATTCAATTTTATTCTTAGAGTACAAATCTAACGATCACATAATGGCATAAATAATTATTGACAGAAGATTTCACTCCAGCGAAACATATTTCTTTCCTTAAATTAAGTGGTAAATTTATTGAACCTACCAAGTGATGCAACTCTCAGTAATATCGCGTATAGATTTAAGAATAAACTAGACAATACTTTGTCTAATGTCCACACCTTACATTGCTCTCTTCTTGTTGAGGTTCCTCTGATCTAAGTTAACGATTGACCTTCCCGGGATGCAGCCCACAACATAAATAATAATAAATAACATAATAGTAATAAATAAATGTTTATTCAAGTAAAAGTACATGCATTCAAACTGAGTTACAAACAAAATATTGGACTTCTAGATAGAGCTAGTACATACTATGCCTGAAGTCACTAATGCGCACAGTGTTTTGGACAGCAGATGCCTAACTCCCTGCCTAGTGTAACTGCTAGTGTAAGGAAACGTGCCCAAACGTCTCGCGCCTTGTCCGGGAATCTAACCCGGGCCCATGAAAATCATTATTATATAGTTTACCTTAGTACAAAGCAAAACAAAAATAAAGACCGAAGGATAACACATCCTTCTCTTCATTGGATAAAATTCTTTCAGAAAAATTTAAAATAATCTTGTCAGAATTAATTGTTTTTGATGAATCAGTTCTTAAATGTTTCAGTTTACATTGATGGTCAGATTTGTGGTAAGAATCTTGTTATTTTCAGTTAACTTACTTCAGAGGATAAGCATTTATAATCAATATGTGAAAAAATACAATAACAATGAATCATATAATCTGTTTCATACAATTCTTCATTTCCTGCGAATTTATTTCCAAAGCCAACAACTTGAGGAACCAAGAGCAGTAAGAAGTAAAGTCTTGTTATATCCTATTATAATGCCTTGTTATATCTTGTTATATTGTTATAATACCTTGTTATATACTTTGTTATAATATGCCTTGTTGTATACCTTAAAAGGGAGACCAAAAAAAAATGTAAGAAAGAAGTTCATTGTTATTGTCACTTGTTTCTGTATAACACTCACCATACAAGTGACCGTGGAAAGTTGCGTGGAGGCTAACCGCACCCGGCCGCCCTCCAGCCTCGACAGACAGACAGAGACATCTCTTAATAAATATGGATATATTAAGCAAATCAAAGCTCTTTTCTCCCGCCGTGTTCCCCGTATACAGTTCTTCTCCGAGCCGGAACCTGCCTTTTACTGACCTACGCACTACATTTTATACGCAGTCGACCCAGCGTAAAAGTGGTTTATGGAAATTAATAGCTCTTCAGTGATGACGCTTTTATCGGGTTGGTGGGGGGGGGGGGGGAAACATGAACAATATTTTCTGTCGGCCAGATGGATAGCATATAGGTTTTAACGCTTTTAGTTAGGCTAATCCATTGCATTCATTTTTTTTACGCAGAGGAAATCGAGCGAACTAGCTGCTTCAGTAATCGTCGCTTGTGTGACTAGTGGCTTCGAGCACCGCGTTCGTGCGCACACAACGAACGCGGGGGTTCGCTCCCGCCAAAAACAAGTCCTAGTTCCCGCCAAAAACCAGTCCTGGTTCAGGGCCGGACAGATTTCCTGCTATTTTGCCTGAGGTGGTTAACGAGGAACGTTTTGAGCACCAACCACCAGGTGCTTCAGTGGTATACTACCTGTTACTGTGGTATACTACCTGTTACAGTGGTATACTACCTGTTACAGTGGTATACTACCTGTTACTGTGGTATACTACCTGCTAATGTAGTATACTACCTGTTACTGTGGTATACTACCTGTTACTGTGGTATACTACCTGTTACTGTGGTATACTACCTGTTACTGTGGTATACTACCTCTTACTGTGGTATACTACCTGTTACTGTGGTATACTACCTCTTACTGTGGTATACTACCTGTTGCTGTGGTATACTACCTCTTACTGTGGTATACTACCTGTTACTGTGGTATTCTACCTGTTACTGTGATATACTACCTCATACTGTGGTATACTACCTCTTACTGTGGTATACTACCTGTTGCTGTGGTATACTACCTCTTACTGTGGTATACTACCTGTTACTGTGGTATACTACCTCTTACTGTGGTATACTACCTGTTGCTGTGGTATACTACCTCTTACTGTGGTATACTACCTGTTACTGTGGTATCTACCTGTTGCTGTGGTATACTACCTCTTACTGTGGTATACTACCTGTTACTGTGGTATACTACCTCTTACTGTGGTATACTACCTCTTACTGTGGTATACTACCTGTTACTGTGGTATACTACCTCTTACTGTGGTATACTACCGCTTACTGTGGTATACTACCTCTTACTGTGGTATATTTGGTGGTAACGTGCATTCCAGGCGATACACGGGGTATATTAATTTGTACTGTGGTATAACTAGGCGTTAGACCGGTATATAGGTGTTACTGTGGTGTGCAACAGTGGTATACCGGATGGTACTGTGATGTACTAGGTGTCACTATGGTATACTAGATGTTACTGCGGTATACTAGGTGCTGCAGTGTTATACCAGGTGGGTATAGCACTGTAAGTCAGTGGCACCACACACAGTGTACTCATCTATTGTGCTTGCGGGGGTTGAGCTTTGGCTCTTTGGTCCCGACTCTCAACTGTCAATCAACTGGTGTACAGTTCCTGAGCCTACTGGGCTCTATCATATCTACATTTGAAACTGTGTATGGAGTCAGCCTCCCCCACATCGCTGCCTAATGCATTCCATCCTTGTGTGTGTGTGTGTGTTGTGTGTACTCACCTAGTTGTTCTCACTAGTTGTGTTTGCGGGGGTTGAGCTCTGGCTCTTTGGTCCCGCCTCTCAACCGTCAATCAACAGGTGTACAGATTCCTGAGCCTATTGGGCTCTATCATATCTACACTTGAAACTGTGTATGGAGTCAGCCTCCACCACATTACTTCCTAATGCATTCCATTTGTCAACCACTCTGACACTAAAAAAGTTCTTTCTAATATCTCTGTGGCTCATTTGGGCACTCAGTTTCCACCTGTGTCCCCTAGTGCGTGTGCCCCTTGTGTTAAATAGCCTGTCTTTATCAACCCTGTCGATTCCCTTGAGAATCTTGAATGTGGTGATCATGTCCCCCCTAACTCTTCTGTCTTCCAACGAAGTGAGGTTTAATTCCCGTAGTCTCTCCTCGTAGCTCATACCTCTCAGCTTGGTACTAGTCTGGTGGCAAACCTTTGAACCTTTTCCAGTTTAGTCTTATGCTTGACTAGATATGGACTCCACGCTGGAGCCGCATACTCCAGGATTGGTCTGACATATGTGGTATATAATGTTCTGAAAGATTCCTTACACAAGTTTCTAAAGGCCGTTCTTATGTTAGCCAACCTGGCATATGCTGCTGATGTTATCCTCTTGATATGAGCTTCGGGGACAGGTCTGGCGTGATATCAACCCCCAGGTCTTCTCTCTCTCTCTGACTCTTGAAGTATTTCATCTCCCAAATGATACCTTGTATCTGGTCTCCTGCTTCCTACCCCTATCTTCATTACATTACATTTGCTAGGGTTAAACTCTAACAGCCATTTTTCGACCATTCCTGCAGCTTGTCCAGGTCTTCTTGAAGCCTCAAGCTGTCCTCCTCTGTCTTAATCCTTCTCATAATTTTGGCGTCGTCAGCAAACATTGAGAGGAATGAGTCTATACCCTCTGGGAGATCATTTACGTATATCAGAAACAGGATAGGTCCAAGCACAGAGCCCTGTGGGACTCCACTGGTGACTTCACGCCATTCTGAGGTCTCACCCCTCACTGTAACTCTCTGCTTCCTATTGCTTAGGTACTCCCTTATCCACTGGAGCGCCCTACCAGTTACTCCTGCCTGTTTCTCCAGCTTATGCATCAACCTTTTATGGGGTACTGTGTCAAAGGCTTTCCGACAGTCCAAAAAAATGCAGTCCGCCCATCCTTCTCTTTCTTGCTTAATCTTTGTCACCTGATCGTAGAATTCTATCAAGCCTGTAAGGCAAGATTTACCCTCCCTGAACCCATGTTGATGGGTTGTCACGAAGTCTCTTTTCTCCAGATGTGTTACTAGGTTTTTTATCACAATCTTCTCCATCACCTTGCATGGTATACAAGTTAAGGACACTGGCCTGTAGTTCAGTGCCTCTTGTCTGTCACCCTTTTTGTATATTGGTACTACATTAGCAGTCTTCCATATTTCTGGTAGGTCTCCCGTTTCCAGTGACTTATTATACACTATGGAGAGTGGCAAGCAAAGTGCTCCTGCACACTCTTTCAATACCCATGGTGAGATTCCATCTGGTCCAACAGCTTTTCTCACATCCAGCTCTAATAGGTGTTTCTTGACCTCATCTCTTGTAATTTCGAACCTATCCAAGGTCACCTGGTTTGCTGCCACCTCTCCCAGCGCCGTGACATCTCCCTGTTCTATTGTAAAGACCTCCTGGAACCTTCTGTTGAGTTCTTCACACACCTCTTTGTCATTCTCTGTGTACCTGTCCTCGCCCACCCTGTTTCATCACTTGTGTGTGTGTGTGTGTGAGAGAGAGAGCCTTCCCCAACACCAGCTTTTCCCTACACCAGCCTTCTCCACCACGTCTTCTACCACCACAGTAAAGAACGATGGTGTTGCGGTGAGGAACGCTGGACGATGTAAGCGGTGAGGTGCTTCTCACCATCACTGTACATCTCACTATTAATGTCATTTGAAATCTGTTTGGCCGCATTCATCATTATACGTGTTTTTGTAAATTGGTTGTTTAAAATATTTCTTGAAATAATATTTGTAAAAACCACAAGCCGAAGGAAAGGGAACTACGAGAAGAAAGCGCCAAGCCATTCAGACTAAATAGCACTGGGAAGGGGTGAAGGTAAGGATATGGGATGGGACGGGGGGAAGGAATGGTGCCTAACCACTTGGACGGTCGGGGATTGAACTCCGATCCCGGATGATGCGAGACCTTCGCTCTACCGGTTTCTCTCTAATGTACACGATGAAGGCGAGGCAGGTGTGTGGACCAAACAAGCTCTACCCGCTGGGGGGGGGAGGGAAGAACCCTCACTCAGAGGGCAGCCAAACAGCGTCGTGAGCGAGCCAGACCTTGTCGCGGGCTGCAGGTGTCGTCTTCAGGATGCTGAGCTAACTCTTCTCACTGATAAGCTAGAAACTGTCGGGATCACGTTACCTGCTGTTTTGGTTACGTGATGGCATGCGTTAGTTACCTGAAGTCATCGATAAGTAACGATCAGTCTGGCTCCAGGTAGTGGGAGATGAAGATGGCTTGGAAGAGAGATGTCTGAAGTACGAGACTTCACTTGAGTGAGAAAGACGCCAGGATGACGAGACGCGTCCTGGGGGGGGGGCAAGACACGTCTTGAGAGCGAGACACGACTTGAGAGCGAGACACGTCTTGAGAGCGAGACACGTCTTGAGAGCGAGAGACATGTTAAGGACGTAGGAGGTGACACAGCCGGTCAAGCGCCCCTTCTCATGTTCGGGGATCATCGTCTACGACGCAGCCATGGCCTACGTTGTTCTCTTCTTCGTTCTCGCGGGCTGAAGGCGGCCATTACCCCTTACCACCAAGCTATGAACAAGACCGGTGTCGGTAGTAACCACACAGATATAAAACATCTATTAAATTGGCTTTATAATTCTTTCGCACTTTATAAATAATTACATTTATATCTCACTTAATACGGAGCTTGAATCTGTACCGAGAAAATGTTGACAGAAACACAACTCTTTATGTTCGGATATTTATTCACAAAAAGTTTATTTACACATCAAAAATAAGAACAGAAGTTGGGAGAAGCCACCGTGCACATTACTGCTGTGTTTACTTTCAACGACCAATTTCGATAACGTAAATGATTCAACAATAAATCAATGACTGTGTGTGTTTTTAGGTTTCAACAAAATATTTAGGTTAATATTCGAGCATGTGTAGGCAGGTGTGTCAGTGGTAACCATAGGAGGGAGCATAGCTGGGGTAACTAGCGGTGCCCTGGTAGGTGACGGTGGGGTGGTAGCCGCTCCCGTCGGCCCAGTAAGCCACAGTCTGCACGCGGCCATCGGGAAGGTGCACAAAGTACGAACCCTTCACGTTGTGGCCGTCACCGGCCTCCTGGTGGCCGAAGTTGTTGTTCCCGGCGCTCACTCCGTAATCAAAGTTGTAAGGGATGGGAACCTGTTTACGTAAGAGATGGAAGGTATGGCCTTGAAGTCACCCTTTTAGTTATGTAGATGAGTAAAATACCAAAAACACAAAGTCATGTTTCTAAGCCAGTGAAATATACATCCTCAATACAATACGTACATTGTAGCCGGTTGGGAGAGCCATACCCATGGTCGCCACCAAGCACATCAACACCACCTGCAGGACACATCACGACATGTTATTAAATAATATAATATAGTATCTGAGGCCTACATTAAATAAATGCAGGCCTACATTTATTACAAGTAGATGTAAGTCTATGTTTTTAAATACTAGAAAATATTCTTAAATATTTGTAAACCACAGGTGTTTGGAGAGTCAGTTTGGAGCATTTGTGGAGCGCTTTCAACTTGTCACAAAGCTTAAAATTGACAATCAAGTATAAGATGGAGCTTCATCTAATTATTTTGGTTTAGTATTTCCCGAGACCAAATACACTCGGAGGTTATGAGTTTGTGTGTGTGTGTGTGTGTGTGTGTGTGTCGTCAGGGGATGATACTCCCAAGCAAGCTATCTCTCTCTCTAGAGTGTTGCAGCACCTCATGTTATTGAATATGGCGGGATGCAGCAGGTCATATTATTCAGCAGGTCATGATATTCAGCACGTCAGCAAATCATGCTATTCAGCAGGTCATGTTATTCAGTAGGTCGTGTTATTCAGGACGTCAGCAGGTCGTGTTATTCAGGACGTCAGCAGGTCCTGTTATTCAGCAGGTCGATCATGTTATTCAAAATGACCTAGGAGACAAGTCATGTTGTTCAATAAACTATGAGGAAGCAGCCAATAACATTGGTGCCATATCGCAAACATTAAATTAAAATGACATTCAGATTAAATCTTTCTGAATGATTATATTTCCCCCTTTTATTTTTGTAAACTTGTGGTGCAAGACTGGAAGAATTCTAGTTACTTTTTTTTGAGATATATACAAGAGTTGTTACATTCTTGTACAGCCACTAGTGCGCGTAGTGTTTCGGGCAGGTCCCTGGAATACGATCCCCTGCCGCGAAGAATCGTTTTTTCATCCAAGTACATATTTTACTGTTGCGTTAAACAGAGGCTACAGTTAAGGAATTGCGCCCATTAAATCCTCCCCGGCCAGGATACGAACCCATGACATAGCGCTCGCGGAACGCCAGGCGAGTGTCTTACCACTACACCACGGAGACTGTTAAAACTGACTGTTAGCAGTTTTCGCTGGAACACGACTCGCCAAAGTTAGATCACAACCAGGTCGTCAAATATTACTGGGTAATCATAGTGAACAATAAAGGGTTTGGTGCCCAGTCAATTTTCCCTGGTTAGGACTCGAACCTAGACGAAATTGTTCTGTTCGCTGTCCAACCACTTGGGCTGGACGGTTAAAATTACCATGTTTTGACATTGTTCTGGTTAGTATTTTCTATTGCACGGTTAAAAAAAATGAGTTATATATACAAGTTCAAAATTAGAAACATATTGGATTATGTGGCATAATTACAGTCAAAAATGTGTGCAACATATTGAATTTAGTCAACTAATTTCAATGTTTTGCTTTAGTTACCCAATTATGCTAGCATTCTTTCTTAAATATAATATCAAAGAAAACGTATATTCAAAGATTAACTTCTCTATCCAGCAACACTTTCCAGCATCGTGGGAAGTTACTCTCTAACGTTCCAATTTTCATCTCCCCCTTTCCACCCAGGAAGCCAATTAAAGATCAGCCCAAGCTTCGTCTTGAGGCAAAGCTTAACGCCTTAAGCTATATAAATGCTCTGTCCACAGAGCATTCTCTCTCTCAACCTATATTTGAAAAGCTAATGTACTAGCAACTCTAATCCTATTTAGCATAACATTAGCTTAGCTCTTGCCAATATGATTTCAGACTCCAAAGAAGCACTAATTAGTAATTATGATCTGATACGTGCAGCTCTTGACAAAAACTGCAACATTATAGAGTCAGAGGTCATTGGCGTTCTATAGTGATACATTAGCTAGATACCGTTCCTGCCCGAAACGCTGCGCGTACTAGTGGCTTTACAAGATCGGAAATACTGTTCTATTCAATGTATTCTCACAAACCCAATGTACCTTCTTGTATATAAATAAATAAATAAATAAATAAATAAATAAATAAATAAATAAATAAATAAATAAATAAATAAATAAATAAATAAATAATAAATAAATAAATAAATATAGGGTAGAATACTTGGTCCTCTCCTTTTTCTCGTTCGCATGAATGGCCTTTCAAATGTCATTCAATTCATCAAGCCAATTCTATTTACTGATGACACAATCTTCATTTTCTCCAGTCCTAGCCCCCTTATCCTAAATGGCGCAGTGAATACTGTATTAAAAAAATCCATCTTTGGCTAACTTTTTAAAAAGTCACCCTTAACATTGATAAAACCTATATTTTGTCTGGCAATAAATCCATTTATCTAATTAACCTAAGAATTTTATATTAGCCAAATTAGTAACAAAGTAGATGGTAAATTCTTTGGTAACAAGTTGAATTAACATTGATAACAAGTTGAATTTCCAGTGCCAAATACTAAATATAGCATACAAAATTCTAAAACAGTAGGCATTATATCTAAAAAAAAACAGATACTACGTACCTCGCTCTGCCCTGGCAACGCTATATTATTCTATCTTCTCTTCTATCTACATTGTATCACTTATGGTATTTGTGCTTGGGGGTTCTTCTACCCAAAATTAACTTCGTCCTCTAATTATTCAACACAAAAATCATCAATTAGGACAATAACCTCAAGCCCCAGACAGCACTCGGCTCCCTTATCAAGACTGGATAATTCTTGTATAAATTATCCCCAACACTTCAAAAGAAAAAATAATAGAATCAACTTTTATATATAATAATCCAAATTTTAATATCCCCTTGGGGGCATCAGTTACCAGATTTCGTGAACGAATATGTAACAAGAAGGTTACTATCTAACGTTAGCCCTTGTGACCAGGATACCTGACATGAAGCCAAAAGAGCAACTATAGTTGCTTTTCTCTCTCACTGCTGAAAAGGATCTCCGTTTCGGATCGAAATATCGAATCTAAATTTCTTGTGTTTTCTAAATACTGTGCATATATACACATATACTTTAGGCTTATATTTAGGCCCCCTCCCCCCTATTTCGAACTATTGACCTACCCCAGGATGCAACCTCGCAACAGTTGCATAGCTCCGAGGTAACTAGTCACTGCTTGGTGAACAGAGGCACTAGAAACGGGCCGAATTATTTCTTTTGTTATAGAATATTACAAATCACATAATTAAATTTGCAGCCGACACAAAGATTTATATGTAAATTAGGAAGTCAAAACGAGATCGAATCTTTGAAAACCAATCTGCATGAACTCCAGAAATGGCCAGAATGCTCAATTATTTGTTGATATTGCAAAATATCACTGCACACTTATTAATACACTGGTTATTAAGCTGCACATCGTAACTATCATATCAACTACATTACGATGCAACCGATTCACGAAGGAAATAACCTAAGCATTAATATCCACCCGTCATTGAAAATTGTTCAACAGGTAGGAGCAGCTGAAAAATAAGAAACATTAATTTTTTCCTGTCCTGGTTGGCACATTTACCAACCAGTAAGTTTAGTGTTTATACAGGAAGAAACATGGATACACTTCAAGGAGTATGTATGCCCTGTAGGTTGAGCACTACTCACTGAGGTGAACATTATTGTTAGCGTGTTGTTGGGGTGATGAGGAAACACTTGTGTTTAAGATGCTCCAACTGCTTCGGTTGTCAGTTGTCTGTACACTGGCTTCTCCCCGGCCACCAGTCGGGCTTTATACTTCAAGCCCGTCCCAGGGTCGCCATTCTCGCCGTCCCGCAGTCGGTCAAGGTCGAGTGTTACCTGCTAAGACCTCCGCACTAAACTGTGATTCACATTAAACTTTCAAATTTCCAGATGAATTGAGCCACTCACTTCATCCCTCAGATAAATACTCAAAATGCAGCGTGTTACATGCTTCAGTCTCTTGATATTATGTGTATTTTACCATCATGTATTATGTATATTTTACCGTCAAACTTTCGTAGCATAAAAGATTTATAATTAGGTGTGTGTGTTATGTTGCCGTATGGTCAAGGGAGTCTAAATGGCTCCTTCCAGCGGCCAGCCTCTGCCGGTATTGTGAGGTGATATCACATGTTCTTGAACACCTGTAGGGCGTCCCGTGATGATTACTGCAGAGGTCAAGTCAGTACTCCCACTGACACGTGTTGTAGCACCGGTAGTGTCTCGTGTGGTGATTACTGACAGGTGTTTTGGTCTCGCTCTCTTGTTGAGCAACAGTTTACGACAAACATTTCTTGCTTAGAGAAATCTCTTTTGCTACGATTATGTGCAAACTTTAACGAGTCTCGCTCTTATGTTGAATCACAGTTTATTCAGCACTCGTCTACAGAGAGCTCTGCTCTCTTCAGGTCACCAAAAACGACACTGTCCACCGAGGCACAGCGTATCGTAAATCCACAGAGGGCCCCCATACTGGCCATACAGTAACAGTCTCCAACACACAAGTGATGCCGAACACAGAACATTCTTCAATATAGCTGCGTCCACTCTCGATGTTCTCCCGAGTTCTGATCCTGGCGCCTTACTTGGAGTGTGGATGTTATCCTCCCTGAGTTCCGTCAAACAAATTTCCACTTGTTCCAGCACTCTTGAGTCGCCATACCCGAACACACACAGTCGCCATGTGTTCGCGCTTGAAGTTAGAAACGACAGTTTTTGAGTTACAGCCCGGCTGTTGTGCCAGGTAAATCCACTACGGGCTCGCAATAGCCCATGCTACTTGGAACTTTTTGTTCTGAGTAGCTGAATCTAAAACAACAACGACAGCTTTTGTCGCGTTCATCACTTTTACCAGAATGAAGACTTTGGCCCCCACCGCACCCATTGGTCGATTTTTTTTTAATGCAAAGCATGCAAATACATAACATTATATACACAGAAAACAAACACAAATGTAAGAAAATAAAAGAACAAAACCTTACGCCTGAAGGGCCACAAAACAAAATACAGAACACATAACATAGATCACAAGAGAACAAAATTCACAGGCCAGAAGGGTCTACAGCAAACAATGACAGACATGAGCCACAAACTTAAAAGCTCCAAACAGGGAGAACACACAAAAACACATTACAGTAGCCTGTCCACGACGGACAGAAGCAAAACAAAAACAAAACAAAAACAGGAGAAAGCAAAACAGAAAATTACAGTACAGATACAAAACAAAAAATATACAAAATACAAAACCATGAAACATAAAGAAACCCAAGACACACAACCATAAGCCTGGAGGGCCTACAGCAGACAGAACAAGCGGGAGGCGAGAGCAAGCAGCGCCACGCCTTCTCATATTTCTCAGGAAAGTGCGCCATCGGAAACCGGAGGCAATATACCCTTCCTAAATAAGCGGCGTGGCAGGATCAACAGGCTCACGAGGACGCTGCATCAGATCCGGAAGCCCGGATAAAAAGACACGACCATTAGGCACCCAAACAATAGACGGGCACACAGGGATCATCAACACCCGCTCCCACTGTGAGGGCTCGCCGCGAGCACAAATTCGTCTGAGAAGAGCAATACTAATACACTGAAGGTCCGGGTCAATGGTTCCAGACACGGCCGCAGCGGGTCGCACCTCGGGAGGAGGCCCCACAGAAGGCAACACCACAGAGTCCACAGCCGGAACAACATTCACAGGATCAGGCACCGGCACAGAAATACCACGACGGACATCCTTCCTCAGGAGCACCACAAGACCCCGGCCCTCATCATCAGCCGCACCATCCACCACAGGAGGAGGAGGAACCACCCCCCCGCGGGGAACCCCCTGCAGGAGAAGAAACAGAGGTTAACATAGATACAGGGCCATCAGCGGCAGCAGCAGGCACATGAACCTCCGCTACCACCGTCGCAGTCGAGACCGCCGCCCCAAAGACCACCTCACAGACACTCGCAGACTCGGAGTTATCAAAATTATCCACATCGTCCCAGGCAGAAGAAGAAAAAGAACGTTTCGAGCGCTTGGGACCCGGACGCAAATCTTCAGAGCCAGAGGTGGAACCAGAAGCAGGGCAAACGCAGAGGGGGGCGCACCGTTGCACGGCGCATGACGTCAGCAGCCTCGACGACAGAGGGATCGGTCCCACCACAGTAGGAGACCACGCCTCCACTTCACCTCCCAGCACATCCGGGACCAGCAGTGAGGACGAGGAAACAAGAGCCGCTGGACAAGGCAGAGGGCCAGACGCAGAAGGCGGAGGGGCAGGCGTAGCAGACGAAGAAGCTGAAGACGGCGAAGGAGCACCCGGGAGAACTGCAACAACACTAGGAACGCCATCGGCAGCACGATACCCAACCGAGGACGGAACAACCACCAGGGCACCAGCCCCACTAGGAGCATCCGTAGCAGGGTCTACCAACACCGAGGTACCTCCAGTGACGGAACGAGCAGGACGAGCATCCACGTCCACCACCTCAGCCTGAGGAGCATCAGGGACCTCCAGAGGCGGAAAATCCTCCTCCCGAAAGGCGTTCTCGTTGACCCACTGGCCAACCCCAGAGCTGCAGTCCGCCACCACATGGTCCGGCAACCCGCACTTAAAACAAGTGCGCTGCTACATGGCGTAGAAACACCGGACTGGAACGCCCATCAGTACCATCGATAAGGGAATATCAGTGCGCACCTTCATCGAAAGCGTGCGAGTACCGTTGAGGAGTACTCCTCCGGGAACCCGAAAGGAAGCCCCCCCCCCCCCCCGCACCTCACAACCACCCATTTCACTGACTCGCTGCGATCAGACACACAGCAGATCACGCACCGTCAGGCAACAGGAGAGCCACTTCATCGTATTTCTTCACTATGTCCTGGAACACCACATCACCATGGAACTGCACCAAAGCGCGGTGCCCTCCAACCAGCTGTACACCCGTAACGTCTGTGACCACCACACACAGGATGTCCAGCAAAGCCATCTCAACTAAAGAGTAGGTCACGTTCCCAGAAAATTCCAGCCAAGCGGTGAGAGGGCGCCTCACAGGCACCGGAGGCAATGCCATACCACAGGTCTCCACGGCCCCCGGGCCCAACACCCGGAGCATAACCTTCCACTGGCAGGGACAGAGCGAGACTCATTGGTTGAAAACTGGTCATCACTGCACTGACACGCAGTTCTCTGGGTTTCGTAACTCCAACCGGTTCCATCCTGAATTGTGATTGGCTGAACAAATTTCATTGTACTCTCATGGATCGCACAGGTTGACTCGTGGCTCATCTTAACCTTTCGAATGCATCCACCACTTCTTCTGTTTGGCGCCAGTTTGTCTTGATGGCCGCCATGTTTTCTGATCTCCTTTATTAAACACCCCAGATGAGTTCCACTTCGCATGCAACTGATCCAGTGCTCTCACTTATATATATATAAAACTATCAAACGGTTGGCTAGGTTGCCTCACCCTTGATCTTTACCTTCTCTAGCAATGAAACGACCCCTTTCCATGCTGTAGCTTTGTAGGTGAATCAGAGAGTTTCTGTAATGTGTAATGTGAACACACATAGTTTGTGTGTTCAGTTTAAATTAATATGGTTATACGGTCATATCTCCTGAACTTAACCATATTTCACCCGAATACTCGTTACCCCAATACTCGTTGCACTCATGCTGGCTGAGCATATATTATATATATATATATATATATATATATATATATATATATATATATATATATATATATATATTGTGTAATATTCTTTCCTATTGTTTCAATATATAAATATATTGTGCCTAGAATTCCTCATATTAGGTCTAGGACTGCATATATTAAGTCTAGGAGAGGATAGATTAGATTATTGATTCTTTTCTGCACTTTAAAGTACCAGTAATTCTAGAGGAAGATTTTTTTGTGAATAACATTTCAGATTTTACACATAACTTCACTTAACTTATGTTCCTAACCTGATCATTCATGAGATTATTCTCGTTTATGACATCTAATGATCAACGTAACATAATTTACAACACCTTTCTTGAATTCACCCTAACCGCTTGTCATTAATAATAACATAGGAAAGGAGAATAAACTGGCCTACAGCATTCAACTAATACATCATGAACGAATGAAAACATTACATTTTATATCTGCATATTTATTAGGAATATTATAATTTAAATTAGGAAGAAAAAATACAAGAGAGGGTACGTGAGATCAGAAAGTATTGGGTACTAAAGCCTCTTGGCCTGATCAACCTCCTCCTCTTATTACACAACCGATCAAGTTCCAGTTTAACATCAACACCCGCTATTGTACAGCCAGGAAACAATACATGGAAAGAATATTACAACAGTATCTTCAGTTATTTTTTAACAGCTCTAGCTTAATGGTTGACCATGGGGGTAAATCTGAATCAGGCGTTTGTTGAGGCGGGTGTGTCAGTGGTAACCATAGGAAGGAGCATAGCTGGGGTAACTGGCGGTGCCCTGGTAGGTGACAGTGGGGTGGTAGCCGCTCCCGTCGGCCCAGTAAGCCACAGTCTGCACGCGGCCGTCGGGAAGGTGCACAAAGTACGAACCCTTCACGTTGTGGCCGTCACCGGCCTCCTGGTGGCCGAAGTTGTTGTTCCCGGCGCTCACTCCGTAATTAAAGTTGTAAGGGATGGGAACCTGTTTTCGCAAGAAAGAAAGATATGGCCTTGTCATATTTTCAGTTCAATTTATGAATAAAATACTGAAAATTATTGTCATGTTTATCATTCACTGGACCATGAATGCACAATACCTACATTGTAGCCGGTTGGGAGAGCCACACCCAGGGCCGCCATCAAGCACATCAACACCACCTGCGGGACACATTAATGCAAGTTATTATGTGATAATATAATATTGTGTTTCAAGCGATGGTTAAGAAAATAGGTATGTAAAAAATGCAAAAAGCAACTCTACTTTGTATTCCATATTGTCTTATAATTCTGCTCTCATCTTTTTACTTCTTGATACTCAATCGCTCGACTGTATAGCTGTTATCATGATTGTGAAAAGCATTGATTTCCGAAGCCGCATGCACCAAATTATGAGCTGTAAAATTCTAGAATTTGAATGAACTGTCACTGTTGCTTTATATATATTGACGAAGAACAGCTTCAACTGTATCTATAGATCATTTTCAAAATGTGTTGAATACCGTTGTCGTTAACTATCCCCTGGTTACCAATTTGCTGTTAGGGGAACGTCAGGTGTAAGGAACCATGCCCAAACGTCTCGCCCTGCCCAGGAATACAACCCAGGACCAATAGGTTGTGAGTCGACCGCACTAGTGTGAACTGTAAACTACTCACTGAGGTGAACATAATTGTTAGCGTCGTGTTGGGGTGATGATGAAACACTTGTGTTTAAGATGCTCCAACTGCCTCGATTGTCAGTTGTCTGTACACTGGCTCCTCTCCGGCCACCAGTCGGGCTTTATACCTCACTTGCCAAGGTCATATTGCTCACCATTCTGGCCTTTCTTGCCTCCAGTCTTCATGTACTGGATCTTACATATCTCTCTCTTGTAATATTAATTGTTTAGTGCATATGATGATGCAGTCTATATCACTATCTCTTTTGACGTTGTCCAGGCTGATGTAAAGCAAAAATTATAATAACATTGTCATTAAGATTTTCTGGTATGTTGTTAATTGAACAAGACTTTGAGTCTTATAACTGTGATCTTCTCAGTTGACGAGTACATTTGTTTGATCTAAACAGCGCATGTTAATGTTATCTTATGTTATCTTATAATGTTATCTTTGTCAATGTTATCTTATGACAGAAGATATCACAGCTTCTTACCAGAGGCGCTTATCCGAAACGCTATGTGTATTAGTGGCTCTAGGTATTGTATGTACTAGCTCCTGGTCCAACAGTATGTTTGTAACACTGCATCTATGTATGTATTTTTCTTAAATAAAATATATTATTATGACTATTATTATTATTATTATTATTATTATTATTATTATTATTATTATTATTATTATTATTATTATTATTATTATTATTATTATTATTATTATTATTATATCTACTAATTATTTTCCCCTGAAGTAGATTCCATCTATTTTTATCTTAACATCCTAAGAAAGGCTTGTTGATTATCATTATATTAATGCTGTCCGAATCCTAAGTACACCCACTCTAAGTATATCAGCTTGATAAGGGTGTATTGATAAGTCAGGGGTAACATCTCAACGAAGTGCCTGTACATTGTAATAATTAACGTAAAGAGAAGTCAGGTATACGTTCTGTCATCAAATATTGCTTTATTTGATGACAGCGTTGGTAAGGTAGGGGAACTTTTCAGGGAGTTCCTCTTCGTCTAGCTTTCTACTCATTATTAGGAAAACAGGATTAAAGATTTTCCTGAGAATAAGACGGGACGGGTTCCTGAGACTAAGATGGGACGTGAGTAATGACATCAAGATTATCGGACATTACGTTAGAAGTTGGTTGCTCATCCTACCTTTCTTTATTATGCACCCCAAACCCATCCTACCCTCGACTATTTCAACGATGGCTGACAATTCCTCCAGACGTATGTGACAATTTATAAACCTTCCTGACACACTCTGCACAAGCTCTTTCTCTCGTAATTACCTTACTATCTCCTGATCAGGTAATTTCATCATGGCACGAACTAAATGTTCGGTCAGAACAAGTGCACTTGTACAGACTATCGGCCGTCACTGCCAAGTGTACAAGGACATGGTCCAATAATAAGGTTGATGGTACCAGCGATAGTGAGGCCTGGAACTAACCCCCCGAAAAGTGCCACAACTGTATGTGTGGTTTAATTACCCATATATCGTTCTTGCTTCGTTCTTCGAATAATTACTTGTCGGTATTTGACAGTGCGATTATGACTGACGAATATGGCATCATGTGTAATCCACAACTGTGTAACAACACCTCACCTGCTTTCTTCACTTTTCTTTCTCAAATCTTGATTTTTTTCTTCGGGATTTCCCTGGATACGGTATCTAGCATCTTCGCTTCCAAAGCTCATTTCTCTCTCTCTAATTCAAATTCCCAAACTTAGTTCCGCATCTGCTGTTTTAGCAGATGCGGAACTAAGTTTGGGAATTTGCCACCTCTTGGGTGGCTAATCTTCATCAATCAATCCATTTCGAATCTGAGATATCCGATGAAGCTCTGCCATTCTCATCGGCTCGGTCTGTCACTACTCAACTACAGATCAGACTACCACTAACTGTAGCACGAGTCTTTCTCCTCGTCCCGGGGAGCTTCCTCTCTTGCAATCGTATAATCCCGTTTCTGCCAGCCTAAATCTTAAATTGTTATTTCCCAACACGCAACACAGTGCATGATTCTTCAACCCTATCAGTCTACGTAATTACTAACACCTTTTCTAGCGGAGACTCAAACATTATTGCCTCTCATAATACCGATAAATTACTGTTTTTTTAATTGTAACATAACAGAGTACTGATATTCTCTGGTAATTAACACTTCCAAAACGGTCCTCAAAATATCAGTAATTCTCAAAACTTCCCAGGAATGGCCACCAATATTTCATCATTGTTCAAAACTTACCAGAAACTCTCCAAACTTTTTGTTAGGTGCGCGGAGAAAATTGTAAGAGAATAATATTTCCCTTACTTGGAAGGTCAGTTTTCAGGTCGGTACACTCCAGGCACAACCAAACAAGGCCAGGATTCCACGCTGAAAACTTTAGGTTGTATAAATTGTTATCCACACTTCCGTGGAAATGAACATTCCATTCACCTGGGCTCTAGGAGACTCTATCGACACAGCTCAGACTATAGAGCTTCGGCCTCACACTCGTGGGGTTCACGGTTCGAGTCTTCTAGTGCTCAGGTGAAGGGAAACTTAAGGTTGTGTTCCAGAACCAACAATTCCACTCCAATGGCCTACATTGAAGTGAAGTGCATCCAGGCTTCGTCTTACTGTGACAGCCTCCTCGGGAAATAAATTCCGTCACTGTGACATCCGTCAATCACATCTCTCTTATCACCTATAAGTGTTCACACTGAATAATTAACTTACTTGCGATTGCTTGTTACTGGTATTTGGACTTCTATGTTAAATTGTTGGTCATCTTCTTCATACTTGTTAAACAAATATTACTTTAATTAACTAGCTTGGTTAATTTAACTCATTTCGAAGACTAGTGACTTTTTCAAAACAATGTTAACATATGGAAATTATTTATTAATACAGTCAGCTTGGTATATCTATACTTACAAATTAGAATCTATATCTATAAATTAGAACGTCTATTAGTATGTCCGTCTGCCTGACCAGAGGTGGAGGCAAGGCACTTGGGGCTAACTTTGCCCAATTTGTCACCGTGATTGGTGTAGGGCACGTCCTCAAAAAGGTCGGGTCGGAACTGGCACAGTGAAACGAACAGTGTGACACGGTGTCACCGTGAACCTGATGTCAACGGGAACCTTTCGAACCTGGCATTTCTGCGACTAGCTAGACATTTAAAAGCTTCCTAAACAACAAAATTGCCTTCTAACATATCGTAAAGTCACAAAATACCAGAAGTCAATGCCCACCCAACCCTGGCCATCCCAGTCAGTCGTGATTACCATAGTGAGACAGGATACGTAGAAGGAGAGAGAGGGATGGAGAGATAATATTGGAGGGGGACTGACAGATAAACCGACACTTATAATGTCGTATTATTTTCTTCACTTTTGTTGACCGCTTTTCATTATTACTGACAAAGGAGAGAAAGAATTAACTGATCTACATTCAACTAATATATCATGAACGAAGGAAAACATCAAATTTTACATCTACACATTTATTAGGAAAAATATCATTTAAAGTAGTAAGAGGAGGTGTGAGAGATCAGAAAGTATTGGGTACTAAAGCCTTCTGGCCTCATCAACCTCCTCCTCCTCTTATTACACAACCGATCAAGTTTTAGTTCACCATCAACACCCGCTCTTGTACAGCCAGGAAACAATACATGGAAAGAATATTGCAACAGTATCGTCAGTTTTTCAACAGCTCTAGCTTAATGGTTGACCATGTTTGGGGTAAATCTGAATCAGGCGTTTGTTGAGGCGGGTGTGTCAGTGGTAACCATAGGAAGGAGCATAGCTGGGGTAACTAGCGGTGCCCTGGTAGGTGACGGTGGGGTGGTAGCCGCTCCCGTCGGCCCAGTAAGCCACAGTCTGCACGCGGCCGTCGGGAAGGTGCACAAAATACGAACCCTTCACGTTGTGGCCGTCACCGGCCTCCTGGTGGCCGAAGTTGTTGTTCCCGGCGCTCACTCCGTAATTAAAGTTGTAAGGAATGGGAACCTGTTTATGCAAGAGATGGAAGGTATGGCCTTGTCATATTTTCAGTTCAATTTATGAATAAAATACTGACAATTATAGTCATGTTTATCATCCAGTGGAACATAAATGCTCAATACCTACATTGTAGCCGGTTGGGAGAGCCACACCCAGGGCCGCCATCATGCACATCAACACCACCTGCGGGACACATCAATGCAAGTTATTATGTGATAATATAATATTGTGCTTCAAGCGATGGTTAAGAAAATAGGTATGTAAAAAATGCAACAAACAACTCTTACTCTGTATTCCAGATTGTCTTATATTTCTGCTCTCATCTTTTTAATTTCTTGAATAATCAACCGCTGGATTGTACAGCTGTTATCACGATTGTGAAAAAGCATTGATTTCCGAAGCCGCATGCAGCAAATTATGAGCTCTAAAATTCTAGGATGTGAATTAACTGTCACTGTTGCCTTATATATAGACCAAGAACAGCTTCAAATGTATCTATAGATCATTTACAAAATATGTTGAATGCCGTTGTCGTTAACTATCCCCTGGTTATGAATTTGCTGTTAGCGGAACACAGGCGTCAGGTGTAAGGAAACATGCCCAAACGTCTCACCCTGCCCAGAATAGAACCCGGGGACCAATTGGTTGTGAGTCGACCGCACTAGTGTGTGAACTGTAAGCTACTCACTGAGGTGAACATAATTGTTAGCGTTGTGTTGGGGTGGTGAGGAAACACTTGTGTTTAAGATGCTCCAACTGCCTCGGTAGTCAGTTGTCTGTACACTGGCTTCTTCCCGGCCACCAGTCGGGCTTTATACCTCACTTGCCAAGGCCGTATTGTTCACTATTCTGGCCTCTCTTGCCTCCACTCTTCATGTACTGGATCTTGCATATCTCTCTTATAATATTAATTGTTTAGTGTATATGATGATGCAGTCTATATCACTATCTCTTTAGACGCTGTCCAGGCTGGTGTGAAGCAAAAATTATAATAACATTGTCATTAAGATTTTCTGGTATGTTGTTAATTGAACAAGCCTTTGAGTCTTATAAT
The DNA here is from genome assembly GCA_020271785.1 of Procambarus virginalis. Taxonomy (NCBI): domain Eukaryota; kingdom Metazoa; phylum Arthropoda; class Malacostraca; order Decapoda; family Cambaridae; genus Procambarus; species Procambarus virginalis. The sequence goes on from WNGS01135237.1 coordinate 10,766,603, forward strand.
TGTGATCTTTTCCTTTCCCTAGTACATTTGTTTGATTTAAACAGCACATGTTAACTTTGATATCTTACGACAGAAGCGAAGCTTCTTACCAGAAGCGCTTACCCGAAACGCTATGCGTATTAGTGGCTTTAGGAATTGTATGTACTACCTCTATCTTAAATCCAACAGTTTGTTTGTAACTCTGCATTATGTATGTACTTTTCCAAAATAAAATATTATTAATATGACTATTATTATTATTATTATTATTATTATTATTATTATTATTATTATTATTATTATTATTATATATCTACTAATTCTTTTCCCCTGAAGTAGATTCCATCTATTTTTATCTTAACATCCTAAGAAAGGCTTGTTGATTATCATTATATTAATGCTATCCGAATCCTAAGTACACCCCACTCTAAGTATACCAGTTTGATAAGGGTGTATTGATAAGTCAGGGGTAACATCTCTACGACGTGTCTGTACATTGTAATAATGAACATAAAGAGAAGTCAGGTATACGCTTTGTCATCAAATATTGCTTTATTTGATGACAGTGTTGGTAAGGTAGGGGAATTTTTCAGGGAGTTCCTCTTCGTCTAGCTTTCTACTCATCATTAGGAAAACAGGATTAAAGATTTTCCTGAGACTAAGACGGGACGTGAGTAATGACATCAAGATTACCGGACATTACGTTAGAAGTTGGTTGCTCATCCTACCTTTCTTTATTATGCACCCCAAACCCATCCTATCCTCGTCTGTTTAAACGATGACTGACAGTTCCTCCAGACGTATGTGACAATTTATAAACCTTCCTGAGACACTCTACATAAGCGCTTTCTCTCGTAATTACCTCATCATCTCCTGATCATTTTCTGGCACGAACCCTCGTGTGCCTAAATGGGCACACTGTCAGGTAGTTCGGTCAGAACAAGCACACTTGTATAGGCTATCGGCCGTCACTGCTAAGTGTGCAAGGACGTGGTCCAACAGTAAGGGTGATGGTGCCAGCGATGGTGATGCCTGGCACTAACTCCCCGACAAGTGCCACAATTGTATGTGTGGTTTAATTACACATTTATCGTTCTTGCTTCTTTCTTTTTAATAATTACTCGTCGGTATTTGACAATGCGGTTATGACCGACGAATATGGCATCATGTGTAATCCACAACTCTGTAACAACACCTCACCTGCTTTCTTTACTTTTCTTTCTCAAATCTTGTTTTTTTTTCTTCGGGATTTCCATGGATTTGGTATGTAGCATCTTCGCTTCCAAAGCTAATTTCTCTCTCTCTAATTCAAATTCCCAAACTTAGTTCCGCATCTGCTGTTTTAGCAGATGCGGAACTAAGTTTGGGAATTTGCCACCTCTTGGGTGGCTTAATCTTCATCAATCAATCCATTTCGAATCTGAGATATCCGATGAAGCTCTGTCATTCTCACCGGCTCCGTCTGTCACTACTCAACTACAGATCAGACTACCACTAACTAGCACAAGTCTTTCTCCTCGTCCCGGGGAGCTTCCTCTCTTGCAATCGTATAATCCCGTTTCTGCCAGCCTAAATCTTAAATTGTTATTTCACAACACGCAACACAGTGCATGATTCTTCAACCCTATCATTCTACGTAATTACTAACACCTTTTCTAGCGGAGACTCAAACATTATTGCCTCTCATAATACCGATAAATTACTGTTTTTTAATTTAACATAACAGAGTACTGATATTCTCTGGTAATTAACACTTCTAAAACGGTCCTCAAAATATCAGCAATTCTCAAAACTTCCCAGGAATGGCCACCATATTTCATCATTGTTCAAAACTTACCAGAAACTCTCCAAACTTTTTGTTAGGTGCGCGGAGAAAATTGTAAGAGAATAATATTTCCCTTACTCGGAAGGTCAGTTTTCAGGTCGGTACACTCCAGGCACAACCAAACCCGGCCAAGACTCCACGCTGAAAACTTTAGGTTGTATAAATTGTTATCCACACTTCCGTGGAATGAACATTCCATTCACCTGGGCTCTAGGAGACTCTATCGACACAGCTCAGACTATAGAGCTTCGGCCTCACACTCGTGGGGTTTCACGGTTCGAGTCTTTAGTGCTCAGGTGAAGGGAAACTTAAGGTTGTGTTCCAGAACCAACAATTCCACTCCAATGGCCTACATTGAAGTGAAGTGCATCCAGGCATCGTCTTACTGTGACAGCCTCCTCGGGAAATAAATTCCGTCACTGTGACATCCGTCAATCACATCTTCTCTTATCACCTATAAGTGTTCANTTTGGACAGCAGATGCCTAACTCCCTGCCTAGTGTAACTGCTAGTGTAAGCTAGCAATATACTGCTAGTGTAGGAAACGTGCCCAAACGTCTCGCGCCTTGTCCGGGAATCTAACCCGGGCCCATGAAAATCATATATATAGTTACCTTAGTACAAAGCAAAAAAAAAATAAAGACCGAAGGATAACACATCTTCTCTTCATTGGATAAAATTCTTTCAGAAAAATTTAAAATAATCTTGTCAGAATTAAGTTTTTTGATGAATCAGTTATTAAATGTTTCAGTTTACATTGATGTTAAGAATCTTGTTATTTTCAGTTAACTTACTTCAAGGATAAGTATTTATAATCAATATATGAAAAAATACAATAACAATGAATCATATAATCTGTTTCATACAATTATCTTCATTTCCTGCGAATTTATTTCCAAAGCCAACAACTTGAGGAACCAAGAGCAGTAAGAAGTAAAGTCTTGTTATATCTTATTATAATGCCTTGTTATATATCTTTTTATATTGTTATAATACCTTGTTATATACTTTGTTATAATATGCCTTGTTGTATACCTTAAAAGGGAGACCAAAAAAAACTGTAAGAAAAAAGAAGTTCATTGTTATTGTCACTTGTTTTCTGTATAACACTCACCATACAAGTGACCGTGGAAAGTTGCGTGGAGGCTAACCGCACCCGGCCGCCCTCCAGCCTCGAACAGACAGAGACATTCTCTTAATAAATATGGATATATTAAGCAAATCAAAGCTCTTTCCTCCCGCCGTGTTCCCGTATACAGTTCTTCTCCGAGCCGGAACCTGCCTTTTACTGACCTACGCACTACATTTTATACGCAGTCGACCCAGGCGTAAAAGTGGTTTATGGAAATTAATAGCCCTTCAGTGATGACGCTTTTATCGGGTTGGTGGGGGGGGGAAGACTAATGAACAATATTTTCTGTCGACCAGATGGATAGCATATAGGTTTTAACGCTTTTAGTTAGGCTAATCCATTGCATTCATTTTTTTACGCAGAGGAAATCGAGCGAACTAGCTGCTTCAGTAATCGTCGCTTGTGTGACTAGTGGCTTCGAGCACCGCGTTCGTGCGCACACACACGAACGCGGGGCTCGCTCCCGCCAAAAACAAGTCCTAGTTCCCGCCAAAAACCAGTCCTGGTTCAGGGCCGGACAGATTTCCTGCTATTTTGCCTGAGGTGGTTAACGAGGAACGTTTTGAGCACCAACCACCAGGTGCTTCAGTGGTATACTACCTGTTACTGTGGTATACTACATGTTACAGTGGTATACTACCTGTTACTGTGGTATACTACCTGTTACTGTGATATACTACCTTTTACTGTGGTATACTACCTGTTACAGTGGTATACCACCTGTTACTGTGGTATACTACCTGTTACTGTGGTATACTACCTGTTACTGTGGTATACTACCTGTTACTGTGGTATACTACCTGTTACTGTGGTATACTACCTGTTACAGTGGTATACCACCTGTTACTGTGGTATACTACCTGTTACAGTGGTATACCACCTGTTACTGTGGTATACTACCTGTTACTGTGGTATACTACCTGTTACTGTGGTATACTACCTGTTACTGTGGTATACTACCTGTTACAGTGGTATACCACCTGTTACTGTGGTATACTACCTGTTACAGTGGTATACCACCTGTTACTGTGGTATACTATCTGTTACTGTGGTATACTACCTCTTACTGTGGTATACTACCTGTTACTGTGGTATACTACCTGTTACTGTGGTATACTACCTGTTACTGTGGTATACTACCTCTTACTGTGGTATACTACCTGTTGCTGTGGTATACTACCTGTTACTGTGGTATACTACCTCTTACTGTGGTATACTACCTGTTGCTGTGGTATACTACCTGTTACTGTGGTATACTACCTGTTACTGTGGTATACTACCTCTTACTGTGGTATACTACCTGTTGCTGTGGTATACTACCTCTTACTGTGGTATACTACCTGTTACTGTGGTATACTACCTCTTACTGTGGTATACTACATGTTGCTGTGGTATACTACCTCTTACTGTGGTATACTACCTGTTACTGTGGTATTCTACCTGTTGCTGTGGTATACTACCTCTTACTGTGGTATACTACCTGTTACTGTGGTATACTACCTGTTACTGTGGTATACTACCTCTTACTGTGGTATACTACCTCTTACTGTGGTATACTACCTGTTGCTGTGGTATACTACCTCTTACTGTGGTATACTACCTGTTGCTGTGGTATACTACCTCTTACTGTGGTATACTACCTGTTACTGTGGTATACTACCTCTTACTGTGGTATATTTGGTGGTAACGTGCATTCCAGGCGTTACACGGGGTATATTAATTTGTACTGTGGTATAACTAGGCGTTAGACGGTATATAGGTGTTACTTGGTGTGCAACAGTGGTATACGGATGGTACTGTGATAACTAGGTGTCATTATGGTATACTAGATGTTACTGCGGTATACTAGGTGCTGCAGTGTTATACCAGGTGGGTATAGCACTGAGTCAGTGGCACAACACACAGTGTACATCTATTAGTGCTTGCGGGGGTTGAGCTCTGGCTCTTTGGTCCCGCCTCTCAACCGTCAATCAACAGGTGTACAGATTCCTGAGCCTATTGGGCTCTATCATATCTACACTTGAAACTGTGTATGGAGTCAGCCTCCACCACATTACTTCCTAATGCATTCCATTTTTCAACCACTCTGACACTAAAAAAGTTCTTTCTAATATGTCTGTGGCTCATTTGGGCACTCAGTTTCCACCTGTGTCCCCTAGTGCGTGTGCCCCTTGTGTTAAAATCCTGTCTTATCAACCCTGTCGATTCCCCTTGAGAATCTTGAACGTGGTGATCATGTCCCCCTAACTCTTCTGTCTTCCAACGAAGTGAGGTTTAATTCCTGTAGTCTCGCTCCTCGTAGCTCATACCTCTCAGCTTGGTACTAGTCTAGTGGCAAACCTTTGAACCTTTTCCAGTTTAGTCTTATGCTTGACTAGATATGACTCCACGCTGGAGCCGCATACTCCAGGATTGGTCTGACATATGTGGTATATAATGTTCTGAAAGATTCCTTACACAAGTTTCTAAAGGCCGTTCTTATGTTAGCCAACCTGGCATATGCTGCTGATGTTATCCTCTTGATATGAGCTTCGGGGACAGGTCTGGCGTGATATCAACCCCCAGGTCTTTCTCTCTCTCTGACTCTTGAAGTATTTCATCTCCCAAATGATACCTTGTATCTGGTCTCCTGCTTCCTACCCCTATCTTCATTACATTACATTTGCTAGGGTTAAACTCTAACAGCCATTTTTTCGACCATTCCTGCAGCTTGTCCAGGTCTTCTTGAAGCCTCAAGCTGTCCTCCTCTGTCTTAATCCTTCTCATAATTTTGGCGTCGTCGGCAAACATTGAGAGGAATGAGTCTATACCCTCTGGGAGATCATTTACGTATATCAGAAACAGGATAGGTCCAAGCACAGAGCCCTGTGGGACTCCACTGGTGACTTCACGCCATTCTGAGGTCTCACCCCTCACTGTAACTCTCTGCTTCCTATTGCTTAGGTACTCCCTTATCCACTGGAGAGCCCTACCAGTTACTCCTGCCTGTTTCTCCAGCTTATGCATCAACCTTTTATGGGGTACTGTGTCAAAGGCTTTCCGACAGTCCAAAAAAATGCAGTCCGCCCATCCTTCTCTTTCTTGCTTAATCTTTGTCACCTGATCGTGGAATTCTATCACGCCTGTAAGGCAAGATTTACCCTCCCTGAACCCATGTTGATGGGTTGTCACGAAGTCTCTTCTCTCCAGATGTGTTACTAGGTTTTTTATCACAATCTTCTCCATCACCTTGCATGGTATACAAGTTAAGGACACTGGCCTGTAGTTCAGTGCCTCTTGTCTGTCACCCTTTTTGTATATTGGTACTACATTAGCAGTCTTCCATATTTCTGTAGGTCTCCCGTTTCCAGTGACTTACTATACACTATGGAGAGTGGCAAGCACAGTGCTCCTGCACACTCTTTCAATACCCATGGTGAGATTCCATCTGGTCCAACAGCTTTTCTCACATCCAGCTCTAATAGGTGTTTCTTGACCTCATCTCTTGTAATTTCGAACCTATCCAAGGTCACCTGGTTTGCTGCCACCTCTCCCAGCGTCGTGACATCTCCCTGTTCTATTGTAAAGACCTCCTGGAACCTTCTGTTGAGTTCTTCACACACCTCTTTGTCATTCTCTGTGTACCTGTCCTCGCCCACCCTGTTTCATCACTTGTGTGTGTGTGTGTGAGAGAGAGCCTTCCCCAACACCAGCTTTTCCCTACACCAGCCTTCTCCACCACGTCTTCTACCACCGCAGTAAAGAACGATGGTGTTGCGGTGAGGAACGCTGGACGATGTAAGCGGTGAGGTGCTTCTCACCATCACTCTACATCTCACTATTAATGTCATTTGAAATCTGTTTGGCCGCATTCATCATTATACGTGTTTTTGTAAATTGGTTGTTTAAAATATTTCTTGAAATAATATTTGTAAAAACCACAAGTCGAAGGAAAGGGAACTACGAGAAGAAAGCGCCAAGCCATTGACACTAAATAGCACTGGGAAGGGGTGAAGGTAAGGATATGGGATGGGACGGGGGGAAGGAATGGTGCCTAACCACTTGGACGGTCGGGGATTGAACTCCGATCCCGGATGATGCGAGACCTTCGCTCTACCGGTTTCTCTCTAATGTACACGATGAAGGCGAGGCAGGTGTGTGGACCAAACAAGCTCTACCCGCTGGGGGGGGGGGAGGGAAGAACCCTCACTCAGAGGGCAGCCAAACAGCGTCGTGAGCGAGCCAGACCTTGTCGCGGGCTGCAGGTGTCGTCTTCAGGATGCTGAGCTAACTCTTCTCACTGATAAGCTAGAAACTGTCGGGATCACGTTACCTGCTGTTTTGGTTACGTGATGGCATGCGTTAGTTACCTGAAGTCATCGATAAGTAACGATCAGTCTGGCTCTAGGTAGTGGGAGATGAAGATGGCTTGGAAGAGAGATGTCTGAAGTACGAGACTTCACTTGAGTGAGAAAGACGCCAGGATGACGAGACACGTCCTGGGGGGGGGGGGCAAGACACGTCTTGAGAGCGAGACACGACTTGAGAGCGAGACACGTCTTGAGAGCGAGACACGTCTTAAGAGCGAGACACGTCTTAAGAGCGAGACACGTCCTGAGAGCGAGAGACATGTTGAGGACGTAGGAGGTGACACAGCCGGTCAAGCGCCCCTTCTCATGTTCGGGGATCATCGTCTACGACGCAGCCATGGCCTACGTTGTTCTCATCTTCGTCCTCGCGGGCTGAAAGCGGCCATTACCACTTACCACCAAGCTATGAACAAGACCGGTGTCGGTAGTAACCACACAGATATAAAACATCTATTAAATTGGCCTTATAATTCTTTCGCACTTTATAATTAATTACATTTATATCTCACTCAATACGGAGCTTGAATCTGTACCGAGAAAAATGTTGACAGAAACACAACTCTTTATGTTCGTATATTTATTCACAAAAAGTTTATTTACACATCAAAAATAAGAACAGAAGTTGGGAGAAGCCGCCGTGCACATTACTGCTGTGTTTACTTTCAACGACCAATTTCGATAACGTAAATGATTCAACAATAAATCAATGACTGTGTGTGTTTTTAGGTTTCAACAAAATATTTAGGTTAATATTCGAGCATGTGTAGGCAGGTGTGTCAGTGGTAACCATAGGAGGGAGCATAGCTGGGGTAACTAGCGGTGCCCTGGTAGGTGACGGTGGGGTGGTAGCCGCTCCCGTCGGCCCAGTAAGCCACAGTCTGCACGCGGCCATCGGGAAGGTGCACGAAGTACGAACCCTTCACGTTGTGGCCGTCACCGGCCTCCTGGTGGCCGAAGTTGTTGTTCCCGGCGCTCACTCCGTAATCAAAGTTGTAAGGGATGGGAACCTGTTTACGTAAGAGATGGAAGGTATGGCCTTGAAGTCACGCTTTTAGTTATGTAGATGAGTAAAATACCAAAAACACAAAGTCATGTTTCTAAGCCAGTGAAATATACATCCTCAATACAATACGTACATTGTAGCCGGTTGGGAGAGCCATACCCATGGTCGCCACCAAGCACATCAACACCACCTGCGGGACACATCACGACATGTTATTAAATAATATAATATAGTATCTGAGGCCTACATTAAATAAATGCAGGTCTACATTTATTACAAGTAGATGTAAGTCTATGTTTTTAAATACTAGAAAATATTCTTAAATATTTGTAAACCACAGGTGTTTGGAGAGTCAGTTTGGAGCATTTGTGGAGCGCTTTCAACTTGTCACAAAGCTTAAAATTGACAATCAAGTATAAGATGGAGCTTCATCTAATTATTTTGGTGTAGTATTTCCCGAGACCAAATACACTCGGAGGTTATGAGTGTGTGTGTGTGTGTGGTGTGTGTGTCGTCAGGGGATGATACACCCAAGTAAGCTATCTCTCTCTCTAGGTGTTGCAGCACCTCATGTTATTGAATATGGCGGGATTCAGCAGGTCATGTTATTCAGCACGTCAGCAAATCATGTTATTCAGCAGGTGATGTTATTCAGTAGGTCGTTTTATTCAGGACGTCAGCAGGTCGTGTTATTCAGGACGTCAGCAGGTCCTGTTATTCAGCAGGTCGATCATGTTATTCAAAATGACCTAGGAGACAAGTCATGTTGTTCAATAAACTATGAGGAAGCAGCCAATAACATTGGTGCCATATCGCAAACATTAAATTAAAATGACATTCAGATTAAATCTTTCTGAATGATTATATTTCCCCTTTTATTTTTGTAAACATGTGGTGCAAGACTGAAAGAATTCTAGTTACTGTTAGTAGTTTTCGCTGGAACACGACTCGCCAAAGTTAGATCACAACCAGGTCGTCAAATATTACTGGGTAATCATAGTGAACAATAAAGGGTTTGGTGCCCAGTCAATTCTCCCTGGTTAGGACTCGAACCTAGACGAAATTGTTCTGTTCGCTGTCCAACCATTTGGGCTGGACGGTTAAAATTACCATGTTTTGACATTTTTCTGGTTAGTATTTTCTATTACACGGTTTAAAAAATTAGTTATATATACACAAGTTCAAAATTAGAAACATATTGGATTATGTGGCATAATTAGTCAAAAATGTGTGCAACATATTGAATTTAGTCAACTAATTTCAATGTTTTGCTTTAGTTACCCAATTATGTTTGCATTCTTTCTTAAGTATAGTATCAAAGAAAACGTATATTCAAAGACTTACTTCTCTATCCAGCAACACTTTCCAGCATCGTGGGAGTTACTCTCTAAAGTTCCAATTTTCATCTCCCCCTTTCCACCCAAGAAGCCAATTAAAGATCAGCCCAATCTTCGTCATGAGGCAAAGCTTAAAGCCTTAAGCTATATAAATGCTCTGTCCACAGAGCATTCTCTCTCTCAAACTATATTTGAAAAGCTAATGTACTAGCAACTCTACTCCTATTTAGCATAACATTAGCTTAGCTCTTGCCAATATAATTTCAGACTCCAAAGAAGCACTAATTAGTAATTATGACCTGATACGTGCAGCTCTTGACAAAACTGCAACACTATAGAGTCAGAGGTCATTGGCGTTCTATAGGGTAGAATACTTGGTCCTCTCCTTTTCCTCGTTCGCATGAATGGCCTTTCAAATGTCATTCAATTCATCAAGCCAATTCTATTTGCTGCTGACACAATCTTCATTTTCTCCAGTCCTACCCCCCTTATCCTAAATGGCGCAGCGTATTAAAAAATTCCATCTTTGGCTAACTTTTTAAAAAGCTACCCTTAACATTGATAAAACCTATATGTTGTCTGGCAATAAATCCATTTATCTACTTAACCTAAGAATTTTATATTAGCCAAATTAGTAACAAAGTAGATGGTAAATTCTTTGGTAACAAGTTGAATTAACAGTAGCAAGTTTGGTAACAAGTTGAATTAACATTGATAACAAGTTGAATTTCCAGTGCCAAATACTAAATATAGCATACAAAATTCTAAAACAGTAGGCATTATATCTAAAAAAAAAAACAGATACTACGTACCTCGCTCTGCCCTGGCAACGCTATATTATTCTATCTTCTCTTCTATCTACATTGTATCACTTATGGTATTTGTGCTTGGCGGTTCTTCTACCCAAAATTAACTTCGTCTAATTATTCAACACAAAAAACATCAATTAGGACAATAACCTCAAGCCTCAGACAGCACTCGGCTCCCTTATCAAGACTGGATAATTCTTGTATAAATTATCCCCAACACTTCAAAAGAAAAAATAATAGAATCAACTTTTATATATAATAATCCAAATTTTAATATCCCCTTGGGGGCATCAGTTACCAGATTTCGTGAACGAATATGTAACAAGAAGGTTACTATCTAATGTTTGCCCTTGTGACCAGGATACCTGACATGAAGCCAAAAGAGCAACTATAGTTGCTTTTCTCTCTCACTGCTGAAAAGGATCTCCGTTTCGGACCGAAATATCGAATCTAAATTTCTTGTGTTTTCTAAATACTGTGCATATATACACATATACTTTAGGCTTATATTTAGGCCCCCTCCCCCCTATTTCGAACTATTGACCTACCCCAGGATGCAACCTCGCAACAGTTGCATAGCTCCGAGGTAACTAGTCACTGCTTGGTGAACAGAGGCACTAGAAACGGGCCGAATTATTTCTTTTGTTATAGAATATTACAAATCACATAATTAAATTTGCATCCGACACAAAGATTTATATGTAAATTAGGAAGTCAAAACGAGATCGAATCTTTGAAAACCAATCTGCATGAACTCCAGAAATGGCCAGAAGGCTCAATTATTTGTTGATATTGCAAAATATCACTGCACTCTTATTAATACACTGGTTATTAAGCTGCACATCGTAACTATCATATCAACTACATTACGATGCAACCGATTCACGAAGGAAATAACCTAAGCATTAATATCCACCCGTCATTGAAAATTGTTCAACAGGTAGGAGCAGCTGAAAAAATAAGAAACATTAATTTTTTCCTGTCCTGGTTGGCACATTTACCAACCAGTAAGTTTAGTGTTTATACAGGAAGAAACATGGATACACTTCAAGGAGTATGTATGCCCTGTAGGTTGAGCACTACTCACTGAGGTGAACATTATTGTTAGCGTGTTGTTGGGGTGATGAGGAAACACTTGTGTTTAAGATGCTCCAACTGCTTCGGTTGTCAGTTGTCTGTACACTGGCTTCTCCCCGGCCACCAGTCGGGCTTTATACTTCAAGCCCGTCCCAGGGTCGCCATTCTCGCCGTCCCGCAGTCGGTCAAGGTCGAGTGTTACCTGCTAAGACCTCCGCACTAAACTCTGATTCACATTAAACTTTCAAATTTCCAGATGAATTGAGCCACTCACTTCATCCCTCAGATAAATACTCAAAATGCAGCGTGTTACATGCTTCAGTCTCTTGATATTATGAGTATTTTACCATCATGTATTATGTATATTTTACCGTCAAACTTTCGTAGCATAAAAGATTTATAATTAGGTGTGTGTTATGTTGCCGTATGGTCAAGGGAGTCTAAATGGCTCCTTCCAGCGGCCAGCCTCTGCCGGTATTGTGAGGTGATATCACATGTTCTTGAACACCTGTAGGGCGTCCCGTGATGATTACTGCAGAGGTCAAGTCAGTACTCCCACTGACACGTGTTGTAGCACCGGTAGTGTCTCGTGTGGTGATTACTGACAGGTGTTTTGGTCTCGCTCTCTTGTTGAGCGACAGTTTACGACAAACATTTCTTGCTTAGAGAAATCTCTTTTGCTACGATTATGTGCAAACTTTAACGAGTCTCGCTCTTATGTTGAATCACAGTTTATTCAGCACTCGTCTACAGAGAGCTCTGCTCACTTCAGGTCACCCAAAACGACACTGTCCACCGAGGCACAGCGTATCTTAAATCCACAGAGGGCCCCCATACTGGCCATACAGTAACAGTCTCCAACACACAAGTGATGCCGATCACACAACATTCTTCAATATAGCTGCGTCCACTCTCGATGTTCTCCCGAGTTCTGATCCTGGCGCCTTACTTGGAGTGTGGATGTTATCCTCCCTGAGTTCCGTCAAACAAATTTCCACTTGTTCCAGCACTCTTGAGTCGCCATACCCGAACACACACAGTCGCCATGTGTTCGCGCTTGAAGTTAGAAACGACAGTTTTTGAGTTACAGCCGGCTGTTGTGCTAGGTAAATCCACTACGGGCTCGCAATAGCCCGTGCTACTTGGAACTTTTTGTTCTGAGTAGCTGAATCTAAAACAACAACGACAGCTTTTGTCGCGTTCATCACTTTTACCAGAATGAAGACTTTGGCCCCCACCGCACCCATTGGTTGATTTTTTTTTAATGCAAAGCATGCAAATACATAACATTATATACACAGAAAACAAACACAAAGGTAAGAAAATAAAAGAACAAAACCTTACGCCTGAAGGGCCACAAAACAAAATACAGAACACATAACATAGATCACAAGAGAACAAAATTCACAAGCCTGAAGGGTCTACAGCAAACAATGACAGACATGAGCCACAAACTTAAAAGCTCCAAACAGGGAGAACACACAAAAACACATTACAGTAGCCTGTCCACGACGGACAGAAGCAAAACAAAAACAAAAAAAAACAGGAGAAAGCAAAACAGAAATTACAGTACAGATACAAAACATAAAAAATATACAAAATACAAAACCATGAAACATAAAGAACCCAAGCACACAACCATAAGCCTGGAGGGCCTACAGCAGACAGAACAAGCGGGAGGCGAGTGCAAGCAGCGCCACGCCTTCTCATATTTCTCAGGAAAGTGCGCCATCGGAAACCGGAGGCAATATACCCTTCCCAAATAAGCGCCATAGCAGGATCAACAGGCTCACGAGGACGCTGCATCAGATCCGGAAGCCCGGATAAAAAGACACGACCATTAGGCACCCAAACAATAGACGGGCACACAGGGATCATCAACACCCGCTCCCACTGTGAGGGCTCGCCGCGAGCACAAATTCGTCTGAGAAGAGCAATACTAATACACTGAAGGTCCGGGTCAATGGTTCCAGACACGGCCGCAGCGGGTCGCACCTCGGGAGGAGGCCCCACAGAAGGCAACACCACAGGGTCCACAGCCGGAACAACATTTACAGGATCAGGCACCGGCACAGAAACACCACGACGGACATCCTTCCTCAGGACCACCACAAGGCCCCGGCCCTCATCATCAGCCGCACCATCCACCACAGGAGGAGGTGGAACCACCCCACCCCCCCCCCCCACCGAGGAGAACCCCCTGCAGAAGAAGAAACAGAGGTTAACATAGATACAGGGTCATCAGCGGCAGCAGCAGGCACGTGAACCTCCGCCACTACCGTCGCAATCGACACCGCCGCCCCAAAGACCACCTCACAGACACTCGCAGACTCGGAGTTGTCAAAATTATCCACATCGTCCCAGGCAGAAGAAGAAAAAGAACGTTTCGAGCGCTTGGGACCCGGACGCAAATCTTCAGAGCCAGAGGTAGAACCAGAAGCAGGGCAAACGCAGAGGGGGGCGCACCGTTGCACGGCGCATGACGTCAGCAGCCTCGACGACAGAGGAATCGGTTCCACCACAGTAGGAGACCACACCTCCACTTCACCTCCCAGCACATCCGGGACCAGCAGTGAGGACGAGGAAACAAGAGCCGCAGGACAAGGCAGAGGGCCAGACGCAGAAGACGGAGGGGCAGGCGTAGCAGACGAAGAAGCTGAAGACGGCGAAGGAGCACCCGGGAGAACTGCAACAGCACTAGGAACGCCATCGGCAGCACGATACCCAACCGAGGACGGAACAACCACCGGGGCACCAGCCCCACTAGGAGCATCCGTAGCAGTGTCTACCAACACTGAGGTACCTCCAGTGACGGAACGAGCAGGACGAGCATCCACGTCCACCACCTCAGCCTGAGGAGCATCAGAGACCTCCAGAGGCGGAAAATCCTCCTCCCGAAAGGCGTTCTCGTTGACCCACTGGCCAACCCCAGAGCTGCAGTCTGCCACCACATGGTCCGGCAACCCGCACTTAAAACAAGTGCGCTGCTACATGGCGTAGAAACACCGGACTGGAACGCCCATCAGTACCATCGATAAGGGAATATCAGTGCGCACCTTCATCGAAAGCGTGCGAGTACCGTTGAGGAGTACTCCTCCGGGAACCCGAAAGGCAGCCCCCCCCCCCCCGCACCTCACAACCACCCATTTCACTGACTCGCTGCGATCAGACACACGGCAGATCACGCACCGTCAGGCAACAGGAGAGCCACTTCATCGTATTTCTTCACTATGTCCTGGAACACCACATCACCATGGAACTGCACCAAAGCGCGGTGCCCTCCAACCAGCTGTACACCCGTAACGTCTGTGACCACCACACACAGGATGTCCAGCAAAGCTATCTCAACTAAAGAGTAGGTCACGTTCCCAGAAAAATCCAGCCAAGCGGTGAGAGGGCGCCTCACAGGCACCGGAGGCAATGCCATACCACAGGTCTCCACGGCCCCCGGGCCCAACACCCGGAGCATAACCTTCCACTGGCAGGGACAGAGCGAGACTCATTGGTTGAAAACTGGTCATCACTGCACTGACACGCAGTTCTCTGGGTTTCGTAACTCCAACCGGTTCCATCCTGAATTGTGATTGGCTGAACAAATTTCATTGTACTCTCATTGGATCGCACAGGTTGACTCGTGGCTCATCTTAACCTTTCGAATGCATCCACCACTTCTTCTGTTTGGCGCCAGTTTGTCTTGATGGCCGCCATGTTTTCTGATCTCCTTTATAAACACCCCAGATGAGTTCCACTTCGCATGCAACTGATCCAGTGCTCTCACTTATATATATATAAAACTATCAAACGGTTGGCTAGGTTGCCTCACCCTTGATCTTTACCTTCTCTAGCAATGAAACGACCCCTTTCCATGCTGTAGCTTTGTAGGTGAATCAGAGAGTTTCTGTAATGTGTAATGTGAACACACATAGTTTGTGTGTTCAGTTTAAATTAATAAGGTTATACGGTCATATCTCCCTGAACTTAACCATATTTCACCCGAATACTCGTTACCCCAATACTCGTTGCACTCATGCTGGCTGAGCATATATAATTATATATATATATATATATATATATATAAATATATTGTGCCTAGAATTCCTCATATTAGGTCTAGGACTGCATATATTAAGTCTAGGAGAGGATAGATTAGATTATTGATTCTTTTCTGCACTTTAAAGTACCAGTAATTCTAGAGGAAGATTTTTTTGTGAATAACATTTCAGATTTTACACATAACTTCACTTAACTTATGTTCCTAACCTGATCATTCATGAGATTATTCTCGTTTATGACATCTAATGATCAACGTAACATAATTTACAACACCTTTCTTGAATTCACCCTAACCGCTTGTCATTAATAATAACATAGGAAAGGAGAATAAACTGGCCTACAGCATTCAACTAATACATCATGAACGAATGAAAACATTACATTTTATATCTGCATATTTATTAGAAATATTATAATTTAAATTAGGAAGAAAAAATACAAGAGAGGGTACGTGAGATCAGAAAGTATTGGGTACTAAAGCCTCCTGGCCTGATCAACCTCCTCCTCTTATTACACAACCGATCAAGTTCCAGTTTAACATCAACACCCGCTATTGTACAGCCAGGAAACAATACATGGAAAGAATATTACAACAGTATCTTCAGTTATTTTGTAACAGCTCTAGCTTAATGGTTGACCATGGGGGTAAATCTGAATCAGGCGTTTGTTGAGGCGGGTGTATCAGTGGTAACCATAGGAAGGAGCATAGCTGGGGTAACTGGCGGTGCCCTGGTAGGTGACAGTGGGGTGGTAGCCGCTCCCGTCGGCCCAGTAAGCCACAGTCTGCACGCGGCCGTCGGGAAGGTGCACAAAGTACGAACCCTTCACGTTGTGGCCGTCACCGGCCTCCTGGTGGCCGAAGTTGTTGTTCCCGGCGCTCACTCCGTAATTAAAGTTGTAAGGGATGGGAACCTGTTTTCGCAAGAAAGAAAGATATGGCCTTGTCATATTTTCAGTTCAATTTATGAATAAAATACTGAAAATTATTGTCATGTTTATCATTCACTGGACCATGAATGCACAATACCTACATTGTAGCCGGTTGGGAGAGCCACACCCAGGGCCGCCATCAAGCACATCAACACCACCTGCGGGACACATTAATGCAAGTTATTATGTGATAATATAATATTGTGTTTCAAGCGATGGTTAAGAAAATAGGTATGTAAAAAATGCAAAAAGCAACTCTTTACTTTGTATTCCATATTGTCTTATAATTCTGCTCTCATCTTTTTACTTCTTGGATACTCAATCGCTCGACTGTATAGCTGTTATCATGATTGTGAAAAGCATTGATTTCCGAAGCCGCATGCACCAAATTATGAGCTGTAAAATTCTAGAATTTGAATGAACTGTCACTGTTGCTATATATATATTGACGAAGAACAGCTTCAACTGTATCTATAGATCATTTTCAAAATGTGTTGAAA
>WNGS01135237.1:10784596-10797814 GCA_020271785.1 Procambarus virginalis
GGGCGCCTCCGCTGCCCTCCTGCAGATGGTGGCGTCTGCTTAGAGTGCGGGGGACGCCTGACATGACCTCCTGCAGAGTGCGTTGGTCGCCTTGCATGCCCTCCAGTCCTGTGATGCCCATGCTGTCTGCTCTCTGTGGGACGAAAGTCGAAATAAGACCAGCACTTTTCTATGCGGCACTGTAAGGATGTTGTTGATGCCAGAAATATAGCCTAATGTAGTACATTGTATTTAATAATAATGCATGTGTCCAATGTTCTTTTTCCCAGACCGCCTCCGTCAGTACCACTGTGACAACGTAAGATACTGACTCGTGGGATCCGTATCTGCTGTATGTCGAACTACCTCACCCAGCTAACGAGGCCGGGAGTTAGCAAACAGTATGAGGCACAATCATACTTGAGCGCCGCTAACTCGTTGTTAAAATGTAACGAACGCTATCCACACATCGAGCCTGATTCAATCACTATCTGTCGTACGCGTCTGTTTAATAATTACTAATTATGACGCCATTCTTTGTAAAGACAGATCTCACATATTAAGTTGGTTAGAATCGACTACTCGGAACAAAATTTCCAAGTAGCACGGGCTATGGCGAATCCGTAGTGGACTTGTTCATATTATTATGATTCATTAGTTATTACATAATCAAGGAAGTGAGTACCACGCGAGAGAGCAGGTGAGGGCGTCCAGCAGAGCACCAGCAGCAGCACCAGCGGCGTCAAGCAGGACAGGTAGCCTGCCATCACAGCCCTTGCCACCTGGGAGACGAAGCATGATCAAGGTACTGTGTTGGACCCATATGTTAGGGGGTATAACGAGGCAACAGGGCCACCAATGTCACCCAACATATGGAAATAAATCAATGACCATACGCAAATAATTAAGATGAGAGAAAGCACAGATCACGTTAATAGTTTGAAAAGAGCGAAGCAAGACTGAGTGAAACCTGATCTTCAATCCATGATGGGAGAGGGGAAAGAGAGAGAGGATCAGGAGCTAGAAGGTAAAACAGGTATTAGTAGTGTAATTCATCCTTTCCGGTGATAACGAGGCCAACAGTGTGGCGGTTCTCGCGTGGCAAGAAGACCGTGAACGTTACCCAAGGCCAACACCTGCGCACTAGTAGTGCTTTGGCGTTGGCCTGTCAACCTCTGCTGCGTTATTAAGGCCTGTAAAACTAGCTATTAACTAACCAGCAAATATGCTTTTATCCTACACATTATTCAGGAATAAAGTAAACTATCAGTGTATTTACACCGATAATAGGAATACACTTTTCAGTGTTGATATCTTATATATGAGCTTGGCAACAAGACAAGTTAGATGATTGGCATCCACCCTCCCCCACATCCTGAGAATTCACATCGAAGTATACCCCCCTCCCTTCCTCAGCCCGGATTTCCGGTTTCCCTACCATGGGCCCCTTCCGCCTCCTGACCCCTCTATCATGGGCCCCTTCCGCCTCCTGACCCTCTACCATGGGCCCCTTCTGCCTCCTGACCCCTCTACCATGGGCCCCTTCTGCCTCCTGACCCCTCTATCATGGGCCCCTTCCGCCTCCTGACCCCTCTACCATGGGCCCCTTCTGCCTCCTGATCCCTCTATCATGGGCCCCTTCCGCCTCCTGACCCCTCTACCATGGGCCCCTTCTGCCTCCTGACCCCTCTATCATGGGCCCCTTCCGCCTCCTGACCCCTCTACCATGGGCCCCTTCTGCCTCCTGACCCCTCTATCATGGGCCCCTTCCGCCTCCTGACCCCTCTACCATGGGCCCCTTCTGCCTCCTGACCCCTCTATCATGGGCCCCTTCCGCCTCCTGACCCCTCTACCATGGGCCCCTTCCGCCTCCTGACCCCTTTACCATGGGCCCCTTCCGCCTCCTGACCCCTCTACAATGGGCCCCTTCTGCCTCCTGACCCCTCTATCATGGGCCCCTTCCGCCTCCTGACCCCTCTACCATGGGCCCCTTCCGCCTCCTGACCCCTTTACCATGGGCCCCTTCCGCCTCCTGACCCCTCTACCATGGGCCCCTTGCGCCTCCTGACCCCTCTATCATGGGCCCCTTCCGCCTCCTGACCCCTCTACCATGGGCCCCTTCCGCCTCCTGACCCCTCTATCATGGGCCCCTTCTGCCTCCTGACCCCTCTACCATGGGCCCCTTCCGCATCCTCCAACACCAACAACCACACACACTATCCCGTTCCCCCTCCAGAACCTATCCTTCCCTCTGCTTAATGCATCCTCAACACCATCTAGTTAATCCTCCCTTCCCCCTCCCCACGACTTTTGATATCCACCCCCTGCCAACTCTCCAGTTCCCCCTACCCAAATAGTTACAACCCACCTCTCTGGGTTCCCCGTTCAACTACACATCCAGTATCCCATTTTCTACAGCTCAATCACCCACAAATTGACCACAACTGTGATGGATATGGGAGGAAGGGCTCGACATGGGGTATAAGGCTGTGGGGAATGTGGGGAAGAGACGGAATTTTGGGCAGAATGGGGCGGTGGAGGATAGAGGGAAGGGAAGGGAATTGGAGCACTCTGTGAGGGAAATTAATAGGCTAATGCAATCTCGTAATTCAGATTTATAAACTCATATGACAAACCCAGGAGGGTGGGGGGGGGGGTGGGAGGCACAAGACTGAACGATTAATGAGGGATCCAAAAGCTGGAACTTAACACATTCATGTAGAGATGCAATAAGTATTTATGAACACACTTTCTATTCTCTCCTTCACATCCACCATAAATTGTATGGTTAAAAGGTTCTGCCGTTTTTTCAGACATTTATATCTGAAAATGGCGTGTGTTACCAGCACCGGCCTGACTTACCTTCTCTATGGCTGGCCTCTAGCAAGTGTTGTATGTCCCTACGAAGCGCGGGTCAGTCTACTGGATATTACGAGCGTCGCCGCTCTCACTGGCTCTCTCCAGCGTTCACACCCTTATATACGGACGAGGTTGGCTGGTGCGTTTCGTGACGAGTATCAAAGCTTACTTATCACAGGAAGTGACTTACGTTTATTTTCCTAACAATTGTCAGTCATAATCTCCCAGGTTGTGCTCGGCTGTCTATACCAACCTGGCACATTCTGGCGTGTTTAACCGTCCTTCCTTCACACAAACACCGGCTTTAATACACTTAACTTTGATCACTTCTTTAAGGTATGTGAAGATTTCCTGCTCCCGTCTTCTCGTCACACTCTTCTACACGGCTGTGTGCTCATCCTCTTCCTCGTCTTCTTTTTTGGAGATTGTAAAATATGCGTTTTTAACTTTTCTCTTTATAAAGGAGTGGAACTTCATTATGACTTGGGAAAGTCTGAAAGTTACGCAAGGCCTGTTTGGGGAAGGAAACTTTTGTGCACTTCTTGGAGAACCTCGTCTTCTCTCCCTCATTTATTACTCATTAATAAAGAAGGTTTGTAAGTAATAAAGAAGGTTTGCAATTTCTTTCGTTTTATGAGTTAAATTGACTTTATGTCCATTCTATGGATTGGAGACCAAAACTGATGAGCTGCATAATCTAAATGGTATTAACAAGGCCAAGAAACGACTATGGAATATTAGTAGACAAGTTATTGATAACGATTCTAGAAATCAGTCCAGTATCCTATTTGCCTTATTTTGTACACTTATGCGCGTATATTTTTGCCCATGTTCTCTGCTTGTCATGAATCAAATCTTTCTCATATTCACACTTTTCAACATGAATATTGTTCAGCTGATATCTGGTAACTGTTAATATTACTTAAACTCAGATCTCTACACATTTCAGCTTAAAACAGCAAATATTTCATTCATTTTGAAAGTTTGTCTATATCATCTTGTAGCATTTTTGTTAGTTTTATTGAATTTACTTCTCGTCCAATTTTTCTTTCGTCTTCAAATATACCTTTGCTGCTGTTTAATCCAGTAAAAATCGTTTTTAAATAACAAAAAATGTTCAAAAGGAGAAACAGATGTCAGAAATGTCAGGCCTCATTAATTACGTCTTCAGTAGGAGCGTCATTAGATGAAGACGTTGAATTTAACTCAAGGCACAATTTTATATGATAAAATATTAAATTAAATACAAGAGTAAAGAGAGTAATTGCAATAAACAACTAATGGTTCTAACGGCAGGCCTGGCGCTTGACCCTGCAAGCACATTTAGGCATGCACATGCTAAATTACAATTCATCGTGGGTTCGATCCCTGCAGCAGGACAGATGCGTTTGACCAATGAGTCCCTATATCTGATGTCTCTGTTCACCTTGCAGTAAATAGGTACCAGGAAGCTGTTGTGGGCTGCATCCTGGGAATGGTCGGGAGTTGACCCTAGTAGTATCCTGCAGGCCTGAGTCGATGAAATAAACAGATTCACGCGGTGAACAATACACCGTTCCTGTGCCAGGTAAGTCCACTACGGGCTCACCATAGCCCGTGCTACTTTGGAACTTTTGTTCTAAGTAGCTGAATCTAAAACAACAACAATGAACAACATACCATGCTTGTCTCCGGTCATATAAACCTGAATATTGTCAACGATATCTGATAACCTGGAATTATATGAAGACCTTCAGGAACCAAAAACCCACTCTGGGCAAAAAAAAACTACTCTAGGGAAAAAACAGGGCAAAAAAAAGGCAACCTTAGACAGAAACCCACTCTGGGCAAAATAAAACAAATTACTCTGGGCAAAATACTTGCCCAACCACTTGGGCTGGACGGTAGAGCGACGGTCTCGTTTCAAGCAGGTCGCGGCGTTCAATCTCCGACCGTCCAAGTGGTTGGGCATCATTCCTTTCCCCCCGTCCCATCCCAAATCCTTATCTTGACTCCTTCCCAGTGCTATATAGTCGTAATGGCTTGGCGCTTTCCCCTGCTAATTCCCCTCCCTCCTATTTATATACATCTGGGCAAAACAATAACAACCACTCTGGGACATGGCCACACAGACCATGCGAGACCAGTGCTGGAGAATATGGCCCCAAGTACACGCATTAAAAGTGAGAAAGTCAGAAAAAGCTAGTTACGAGACCGGTTCTGAAACAAAGGAATAATCAGACGTTGGGAAAGACAGAAACTCCTAATCGTGCGCAACATACAAGAAAATCAGCAGACGAATATTCTTGTATGTGGAGCCATGGAGCACGTGGATGGAAATTAGGAGGTAAGTTGAGCAAGAATGATTGGGTGAGTTTCAATTTAATAGTACCAAGCTATTGTGCAATAGTCCCATCTCCCCCGTGCTTCACCAGGACGGGGAGATGGAACACCATCCCTGACCTCTAAACCAGTCCTCAGCCCTCTCAAAGACACCTTGGCTTTGCAGCTCATTGAACTGGCTTCCCCCGTCCCTGTGGCTACGGGCTTTCCCTTGTCTCTCCGCCATCCTGTCAACCTTTCCTCCTCCACCTCTACACGTTCAAATTCTTTGTCGAACCGAGCCTTAAAGTTGTGGATGGAGATGGCTTCCACAACTTCTTCTTTCAGAGCATTTGACGTGTTAAGTATCCGTACAGGGTACGAGTACTTCCTTACTTTCCTTTGTGGTTTCCAGTGTCCACCTGTGTCCTCATCCCTGCTCCTTCTCCTTCTCCTTCTCCTTCTCCTTCTCCTTCTCCTCCTCCTCCATCACTTCCTCCTCCTCTACCGCCATAATTCTCACAGCACACAATCAGTTCCAGCAGAAGTGCTTAACTACCCGCGCTGGGAAACACACGGATATCAGGGTCCCGACCGGAACGTTTGTGGTGCAAACTGGATACTCACAACCTGTGTATCATCTTTTGACTCCATCGTGGGATAGTTGCTGTGGTGGGTGTTGACTTGGGGTAATAACTCTGATAGCTGACACTGTGGGATAGTAGTTGTAATATATATATATATATATATATATATATATATATATATATATATATATATATATATATATATATATATATATATATATATATATATATATATATATATATATATATATATATATATATATATATATATATATATATATATATATATATATATATAGTATATTTTGGTAGCAGTCTTTCCTGTAGACATATATTATTAAATATGACCAAAAAAGTAAGATTAATAATTCTAACACGAATTTTCTCAATGTTTCTTATATTCTTTTTCACTGTTGATGGTAACTGAAAAATCAATTCTCCAAAGTTCATTTTTATTTCTAGTCTGACGTGACACTTGAGCGCGTTTCGTAAAACTTATTACATTTTCAAAGACTTTAGTTTACACACACACAACTATAACTGAACAGAGTTTAAACAGCTTTGACTTTTTTTATACCTGCATTTGGGTGAGGTGATATGTTACAATAGTTTTGGATGAGGTGAAAACAAACTTTCAACACAACACAGAACACGAAACAATGGGTATAAGCTAAAGGGAAGAATAGAAGTAACTGCAGAGGCCTACTGGCTCATATTTCTTGATGCTTCTATATTGGAGCGGAGTCTTGAAGTGGGTAGAATATGTCCCTTTAGCTTATACCCATTGTTTCGTGTTCTGTGTTGTGTTGAAAGTTTGTTTTCACCTCATCCAAAACTATTGTAACATATCAACATGTGAATAGTAGAAAATTTAAGGTTATTCACTGCTGTTGGATAAATTATTTTATGTATATAAAAAAATATTTTTTTTTTTTTTCAAAATATAGTCAGTGCAACAAATGGTCGTGAGGGTCAATATGTTACCGTGACACGCTCTTCTCTTTTGAACTCTGGCGAGCGACCCCGACCAACTTATGTCCGTTCCGTATTCCAGACCATTCACCCTGCAAAGTTGAGTGAAGCTCGCCCAAAGCGCCTGGCCTCCAACCTCGGACAAACAAACGAACAAACTTTTTTATGGAGATTTTGTGAAATTGTTATATCTCGTTTTTTATTAGGGAGTGTTTTAAATTTATTTTTTTATAACTGACTTAAGGCAATTTTTTTAATGGATTATTTTTATTTGTCTTAAATTTTTTCAATTTAAATTTTAGAAACGTTTTGCTTCTTTTCATGAGATTTTTTTTTTGTAATCTGATGAACACGTCGTGTGAAGATTTAAAATATAAAGTGCTTTCTCAAGAAAAGTTTGTCTTGGTACTAGGCGCAGCAAGCACAACTAGGCTAGCAGATAGTGTAATTGCTAGAGAATAAGTAGCAGGACCTCTTTTTCCAAAAGTCACTTTTAGATAAACTCCGTTAGGTAAGCGCTGCATTGGCTTTGAGAAAATCTGTTAAAACCCATCAATATTTTTTATTTATGTAGTTAACAGTATAAAAACCGAAAGTATTTACAAACAATTTAACAAATATTTAACAATTCATCATTAAAAACATAGATAAAACAGCACTCGAAGCAGACCGACTGAGAGCATGTTCATCCCAGGGAGATATACACGCATCAGCGGTCGATTTCAGTATGTATTTGAGAATATTTTTAGCAATGTCTGTAAATCTGATGATCTCCTCACGACAAAACAGTGTTATTATTATCGACACCTGTGTTGAAACAGCTTAATATAGAGAGTTAATACCTTAATGTATCTCGGAGCAACAGTATTTATATCCACTACCGGCATGTGAGGAACGTGTTACCTCTGTACCAATTTCAAGAGTGGTGTGATTTGACCCTTGTTATGAGTGAAAGTTGTGGTATCACATTAATACCATCATTGGTATTAATGGTATCATTGGTATTTGTATTAATACCAGTAGTCCCAGTAGTTGTAGGAGGGGCGGCTGGGGCCAAAGACGATGGGGTCGGTAGCCGTAGTCTCCCCACGGGTTAGATATCACGCTCCCTGGAAAGTTAATTTTAGTGAAATTAATGTAATTTATTAGAAGGTTTATGTTTAAACGTTTATTTTGTGTGTGTGTGTGTCTACTGTTTGCATTTGCTCAATGCGCCTGCTGGATCGAGCTGTTAGCTCTCGGACCCCGCCTTTCTACCGTCTGATGTCTATTGTACTGACTCACTACCTAACTTTCTCTCATATCTACTACAACACATTTCTATTTCTACTCTGATTTCTACTACTACATATATTTTCTCTATCTCATACATATACACACACACTTGCCCAGGGCGCAGCTTGTAACAACTAACCCCCAGGTACCTGTGTACTGCTAGGTGAACAGATACATTAGATGAAAGAAACTATGTCAATTTGTTTCTGCCTCGGCTGGGAATCAAATCCAGGCCCTTAAATTAGGACTACAACCCTCGAATCTTGTCCCATCGGCCGCAAGGACCTGTGTGTGTGTGTGTGTGTGTGTGTATGTGTGTGTGTGTGTGTGTGTGAGTGTGTGTGTCCTTCGTGATGCGCCTCCATCACGAAAATTATAAATGTGAAATGTTCAGCCCGGAGTCCATAGACTTTAGCATTTATTTATCAGACTACAAATTTGCAAGATTCTGATCTGAACAAATCATAGCTTTTTATACTAGTACTTTCAGGTCGTTGGGAGTAAGTAATTTCTTTCCTATCAGACCTGAGTGTTTGGACCAATACAGTTTTGACAGCAGAGATGGGGATACCTAGATCTAATTCAACTTCATCCTTGTTACACGCTAATTTGGCTGCAATACCTATATATCTATGGGCAGCACAAAAAGTCCACCAGACTGTGCGACACAGTGGTTGCAAGGATCAGGCTGGGTTACCGTTACCTGTGGTAGGTGGCTACAGGTGACGGATCTCCCAATCCTGAGCACTCCAGGTGCAAACTTTGTGAGCAGGAACTACGCACGATCTCCCACACGACATCACCGAATGCCCAGTTATTAGACCTTTCAGACCAGTTAGCATGAGGTACCTGGAGCTTTGCAATTACTTTATTCATTCTCGTATTCTTGAAGATATCCTCATATTGCACCCAAAATTTGCCAGTGCAGGCTACTAAACAAATGGCCCTGTATGACTAACCATCCTGCGAGATGGGGACTTTTATTACCACTGCTACCTTATTCCCTCTTGTGTTGATGATATCCTCAAATGCTTCCGGAGTCTACCAGTGCAGACTACCCATCACATGCCTCTGTATGACTAACCATCCTGTGTGATGGGGATTTTTTAGCATCACGTAGCTAGCTTTTTTGACATACTGTACTCCACTTCATATAGTCTAGGGTAGCTGCACTAATGCAGATGTACCTCATGTACTAATAAAAAAATACAAATTTGCACTGGAAGGGCGACCATTTGGTACAGTGATGGAGAGAGTGTATGGGGAAAACGGTGACAGACAGTGGGGAGGAAGGTTGTGTGGAAAGGGTTTTGTGGTGAGACGGGGAGGACATGTTTGTGTGACCTGGGCACCAGGTCAACCCGGGTACCACTTGCTACCCCAATAACTATGAAGTGAAAGGACAGTGAGGACGTGTCGGTCCATCACGACTCCTTGATAAGGACAGGGCGCTGCATCCTTCGCTAGTTTCATTTCACATCCCAGCGGGCAAAACATCCTCGATTAACGTTTAAATAATGTTTGATCAACGTTTAAACATTTTCATCGTTGATTCACTGTTACATCATAATCATTTACTCAGACTTGCCGGTGGGGACGTACAGGTCGGGTTATTTAAGGCCTACGTACAGAGAAGGTGTATTACCGTGCTCGGATTATTCGCGTTTTGACCGCCAACAAAGAAGGGTTTAAAAACCCCACCGCCTGTAGAGGTCGGCGGCTGCCTTCCTTGCCCTCTAATCCCGTGACGACCTGGCCGTCTGCTCTCTGTGAATACACGTATAATAATAAAAATTACAATAATAAATACAATTTATAATAAAACAAATTATTACACTGATAAACATTATGTTTGGAGCTTCTTGTTATATGTGGCAATCCATAACTATTAGTTAATACGTTTTATTAATACATATGAGTATTAGATTTCGCACTTGGAAGTTTCTGACACATAATGTACAGTAGTGCAATGAAGACTGATGTACGGGAGCACCCACCAGAGTGAGCAGGAGAGGGTGCCCAGGAGAGCACCAGCACCAGCAGCATCAAGCAGGGCAGGGAGCCAGCCATCACTCTCACTGCAGGTCTGAGAGACGAAGTCAGTCAAATTATTTACAGAATTAGTTAGAAAATAAGGTTTCCTTGCCAAACTCCATATTATAAAAGGCATGACATCTGTCTGATTAACTTCAGCCTGCAATAAAGAAACTTTCATGTTGTCATTGTCCTGCATATGTTAAAATATAAGCAAAGTTAAATATAATGGAAAGACCACAAATCCCAGAGGGGTATGACAAAGAAAACGGTAGCATAAATGGCACCGGGGATGGAACTGAATTGAGAAAGTCACATCTTTCAGCACAGTATACAAAGGGCCAACCACAACAGAAATATAAATTAACCTTTTCTTAACCCTTCTCTCTCCCACCAGCTCCTACTCCATGACCATGCGTTACAATCATAACTATCCCCACCCAGCCTCTGTCACCTAACTTTCTTCAAACAGCCTTAAATAAAACCCAGTCCCTCTCTATCCACCTCCTATCCACCTGGAATCCTTGTCAACCTCTTCACAACACATCACCCACACAGAGGCAGACTCCCATACACAGTTTCAAATGTAGATATGATAGAGCCCAGTAGGCTCAGGAACCTGATCACCAGTTAACTGACAGTTGAGAGGCGGGACCAAAGAGCCAAATCGCAACCCCCGCAAGCACAACCAGGTGAGTCCAACTAGGTGAGCACTTGAGTCAAATGTACACCAAAATGAAAAATATTACAAACATGGCGAGTAAACCTCGTGGAACAGGAAAGCACAGATGTAATTGCACTCACAGAAACTAAATTTTAGTTATATTAACAAATATGAAACCGTGGTGGGGGGGAATCATCACATTGACCGATTAATGAGTAAGGAGTCAGGACCCAGGAGCTGAAATCTGATACAAACAAATACAATCGTTGGAGCATTCATGGACACACTTCCTACTCTAATCTCGTCCACAATACATTTATGTCTAAAAATGTAAATTACCAGCACCGGCCTGACTCACCTCTCTGGTTGGCCTCTAGCAAGTGTTGTCTGTCCCTACGAAGCGCGGGTCAGTCTACTGGATACTACGAACGTCGCCGCTCTCACTGGCTCTCTCTCCAGCGTCCACACCCTTATATACGGACGAGGTTGGCTGGTACGTTTCGTGTAGAGTATCACAACGGCGTCACAAAGGATACTGAATCATATCTAATTTCCGTCGTGTGTTTTAATTAATTACCGCTAAGTGCTTAGCGTTGTCTCTTGCTGCGCGGAAATATCATTTTCATTTACTCATGCAAAGACTTTTGCAAACATTAAGTTAGATAATTGCAGATGGTTATCTAAGTATGTTTATTGCCTGTATTTTTGTTACATTCCTCTGTACATATTTATGTGTTCTGGAAAATGTATGTGTGTGGCCTGGACTGGTCGACGACCGGGCCGCGGAGACGCTAAGCCCCGAAAACACCTCAATGTAACCTCAAGGTGTGTGTGTGTGTGTGTGTACTCACCTAGTTGTGCTTGCGGGGGTTGACCTCTGGCTCTTTGGTCCCGCCAAAGATCAAAGTGTGTGCGTGTGTGTAAGTGTGTGAGTGTGTGTGTGTGTGTGTGTATTCACCTATTTGTGCTAGCGAGGGTTGAGGTCTTCTCTTTCGGCCCGTTCTCAACTGTCAATCAACTGTTACTAACTACTAACTAAATTTTTTTCCACACATACACACCCCAGGAAGCAGCTCCGTAACGGTTATCTAACTCCCAGGTACCTATTTACTGCCAGGTGACACGGGCATTCAGGAAGAAAGAAACTTTACCCATTTGTTTCTGCCTGGTCCGGGAATCGAACCCGTGACACAGAATTACGAGCCCTGCGCGCTGTCCGCTCAGCTACCAGACCAGTGTGTGTGTGTCTGTGTGTGCGTGTGTGTGTGTGTGTACTCACTCACCTAATTCACCTAATTGTGCTTGCGGGGGTTGAGCTTCGGCTCTTTGGTCCCGCCTCTCAACTGTCAATCAACAGGTGTACAGATTCCTGAGCTTACTGGGCTCTATCATATCTACATTTAAAGCTGTGTATGGAATCCGCCTCCACCACATCTCTGCTTAATGCATTCCACCTGTTAACTACTCTGACACTGAAATAGTTCTTTCTAACGTCCCTGTGGCTCATTTGGGTACTCAGCTTCCACCTGTGTACCTGTGTGTGTGTGTGTGTGTGTGTGTGTGTGTGTGTGTGTGTGTGTGTGTGTGTGTGTGTGTGTGTGTGTGTGTGTGTGTGTGTGTGTGTGTGTGTGTGTGTGTGTGTGTGTGTGTGTGTGTGTGTGTGTGTGTGTGTGTGTGTGTTTGCGTTCGTGAGCGCGCGTACTATGGCGATGTGCACGTGTTTACATGTGTGTGTGTGTGTGTTTCTGGCGAGTATGCGTAGAACAAAGACCATAGAAGCAGGACAGCTTGAGAGGCAGGTAGCTACATGAGCCAGACACAAAGCCTTTAGGGCGAACACCTTCCCCGTGCCCCCGTACCCTGAACCCCGTACCCTGAACCCCGTACCCCGTACCCTGAGCCCCGTATCCCGTATCCTGAGCTCCGTACCCCGTACCCTGATCCCCGTACCCATACCCCGTACCCTGATCCCCATACCCATACCCCGTACCAAGAGCCCCGTACCCCGTACCATGAGCCCCTTACCCCGTACCCTGAGCCCCGTACCCCAAACCCTGAGCCCCGTCTCCCGTACCCCGTACCCTGAGCTCCGTATCCCGTACCCTGAGCCCCGTACCCTGAGCCCCATGCCCCGTACCCTGAGCCCCGTACCCCGTACCCTGAGCCCTGTACCCCGTACCCTGAGCCCGTACCCCGTACCCTGAGCCCCGTACCCCGTACCCAGAGCCCCGTACCCCGTACCCTGAGCCCCGTACCCCGTACCCTGAGCCCTATACCCCGTTCCCTGAGCCCCGTACCCCGTACCCTGTGTCTCTCCCCAGGAAGGGTATTTAAACTGGGTATCATTCATCACATACACAAACCTGGAACTTTTTTAGATCTTTCGGAAACTGTGACAGAAAGTCCCACAGAACCCACTCAAGCATACATATGCCAGATGAGAACAAGTATGTAACACCCACAAGTAAACTCACACCTAAACAATGCACAAAACCTAACCTAACCAAATATGAGGCGTCATATTTGGTTAGTTTAATATTTATTTTT
>WNGS01135237.1:10798814-10811696 GCA_020271785.1 Procambarus virginalis
TTCACTGTACTGGTAGTGAACTCACGCCTTCCCTACTCATACACTTATGAAAAAATATGTCGTAGGAAAGAGAATGTAATGATGAATTACAGGCAAAACAAATGGTGATAGGGAAAATATAAGGAAAGAGAGGAAGACTAATAGGGATAAATGGGACGGGAAAAAGTGAGAGAAAACGGAGAAAGAAAAGGACAAGAAGGAAGAGGTGAAAGAAAAAAAGTAGGGAAACAAAGAGAGGCACCGGAGGGAAGGGAAGGCACGGAATGGGTAGGCTGGTTTTTTACTCCAGGATCATGTAGGAAAGGTGGTGGAGGAAAAAACATTGCCAGTTAAGATGGTGGATTCCAGATGTGTGAGCCGCCAGCAGGAAATAGCACAGGGTAGGGATGGGGGGGAAGGAGAGAGCGGCTCGGTGCCAGTGTAACCCTGGCTTGGTACTGGTTCAGCCTTGGCTCTTTTACGATAACTTAGTTTTAGGATAGGTTAGC
Organism: Procambarus virginalis; assembly: GCA_020271785.1. Classification (NCBI taxonomy): domain Eukaryota; kingdom Metazoa; phylum Arthropoda; class Malacostraca; order Decapoda; family Cambaridae; genus Procambarus; species Procambarus virginalis. The sequence continues at coordinate 10,799,303 of WNGS01135237.1, forward strand.
CTATCTTGAGGTTATCTTGAGATGATTTACGGGGCTTAGCGTCCCCGAGACCCGGTCCTCGACCAGGCCTCCTTTTTGTTACACACCAACCTGGGAAGCAGCCCGTAGCAGCTGTCTAACTATCAGGTACCTATTTACTGCTAGGTAACAGTGGCATCAGGGTGAAAGAAACTCTTTGCCCATTTGTCTCCGCCTTCACCGGGGATTGAACCCGGAACCTCAGAACTACGAATCCGAAGCGCTGTCCACTCAGCTGTCAGACGCCCCTGGACTCCTGAGCCTCGTCGTATTGACTGTGTGTGTGTGTGTGTGTGTGTGTGTGTGTGTGGTGTTGTGTGTGTGTGTGTGTGTGTGTGTGTGTGTGTGTGTGTGTGGGTGTGTGGTGTGTGTGTGTGTGTGTGTGTGTGTGTGTGTGTGTGTGTGTGTGTGTGTGTGAGTGTGTGTGTGTGTGTGCTAAGTTGACAGTGGTGAAGGCAACAGTCTTCTCTGTAATTGTGAGCCCGAGTGTGTAAGGTGCCAGGGTAGGCAGGGGCCGAGAGACTTGAACCGCAGGAGAAGTTTTAGCTGGAGATCCTACGGATGATAAGAGACTTCGGGATCAGGAGTGGGCGACTCGTCTACCGGGTATCAAGAGAAGTTCCCCGTCTACCGGCCTTGCTCATCTCCCGTCTTCGCTACCAACAGGTCCGATACGTAAAACAACAACGAGATTTATTTTAGCTCCCCATCGTGTACGGTAGAGCGACGGTCTGGCTTCATGCAGGTCGGCGTTCAATTCCCGACCGTTCAAGTGGTTGGGTACCATTCCTTCCCCCCGTCCCATCCCAAATCCTTATCCTGACCCATTCCAAGTGCTATATAGTCGTAATGGCTTGGTGCATTGCCCTGATAATTCTCTCCCCCTCGTGTATGCGTTCCTACCCAGCTGTTGGCCAAAGTTGTGTGTCAGCAGTGATCGTGCTGCAGCTCCTGGACCTGGTGTGATATTTCCCTACTTCCATTTAGCCAGAGGATGGGTGTGGTATCCCTAATAAACTAAAAAATAAATATTAAACTAACCAAAATATGACGCCTCATATTTGGTTAGGTTAGGTTTTGTGCATTGTTTAGGTGTGAGTTTACTTGTGGGTGTTACATACTTGTTCTCATCTGGCATATGTATGCTTGAGTGGGTTCTGTGGGACTTTCTGTCACAGTTTCCGAAAGATCTAAAAAAGTTCCAGGTTTGTGTATGTGATGAATGATACCCAGTTTAAATACCCTTCCTGGGGGAGAGACACAGGGTACGGGGTACGGGGCTCAGGGTGCGGGGTACGGGGTTCAGGGTACGGGGTTCAGGGTACGGGGGCACGGGGAAGGTGTTCGCCCTGAAGGCTTTGTGTCTGGCTCATGTAGCTACCTGCCTCTCAAGCTGTCCTGCTTCTATGGTCTTTGTTCTACGCATACTCGCCAGAACACACACACACACACATGAAAACACGTGCACATCGCCATAGTACGCGCGCTCACGAACGCAAACACACACACACACACACACACACACACACACACACACACACACACACACACACACACACACACACACACACACACACACACACACACACACACACACACACACACACACACACACACACACACACACACACACACACACACACACACAGGTACACAGGTGGAAGCTGAGTACCCAAATGAGCCACAGGGACGTTAGAAAGAACTATTTCAGTGTCAGAGTAGTTAACAGGTGGAATGCATTAAGCAGAGATGTGGTGGAGGCGGATTCCATACACAGCTTTAAATGTAGATATGATAGAGCCCAGTAAGCTCAGGAATCTGTACACCTGTTGATTGACAGTTGAGAGGCGGGACCAAAGAGCCGAAGCTCAACCCCCGCAAGCACAATTAGGTGAATTAGGTGAGTGAGTACACACACACACGCACACACAGACACACACACACTGGTCTGGTAGCTGAGCGGACAGCGCGCAGGGCTCGTAATTCTGTGTCACGGGTTCGATTCCCGGACCAGGCAGAAACAAATGGGTAAAGTTTCTTTCATCCTGAATGCCCGTGTCACCTGGCAGTAAATAGGTACCTGGGAGTTAGATAACCGTTACGGAGCTGCTTCCTGGGGTGTGTATGTGTGGAAAAAAATTTAGTTAGTAGTTAGTAACAGTTGATTGACAGTTGAGAGCGGGCCGAAAGAGAAGACCTCAACCCTCGCTAGCACAAATAGGTGAATACACACACACACACACACACTCACACACTTACACACACGCACACACTTTGATCTTTGGCGGGACCAAAGAGCCAGAGGTCAACCCCCGCAAGCACAACTAGGTGAGTACACACACACACACACACCTTGAGGTTACACTGAGGTGTTTTCGGGGCTTAGCGTCTCCGCGGCCCGGTCGTCGACCAGTCCAGGCCACACACATACATTTTCCAGAACACATAAATATGTACAGAGGAATGTAACAAAAATACAGGCAATAAACATACTTAGATAACCATCTGCAATTATCTAACTTAATGTTTGCAAAAGTCTTTGCATGAGTAAATGAAAATGATATTTCCGCGCAGCAAGGGACAACGCTAAGCACTTAGCGGTAATTAATTAAAACACACGACGGAAATTAGATATGATTCAGTATCCTTTGTGACGCCGTTGTGATACTCTACACGAAACGTACCAGCCAACCTCGTCCGTATATAAGGGTGTGGACGCTGGAGAGAGAGCCAGTGAGAGCGGCGACGTTCGTAGTATCCGGTAGACTGACCCGCGCTTCGTAGGGACAGACAACACTTGCTGAGGCCAACCAGAGAGGTGAGTCAGGCCGGTGCTGGTAATTTACATTTTTAGACATAAATGTATTGTGGCCGAGATAGAGTAGGAAGTGTGTCCATGAATGCTCCAACGATTGTATTTGTTTGTATCAGATTTCAGCTCCTGGGCCCTGACTCCTTACTCATTAATCGGTCAATGTGATGATTCCCCCACCACGGTTTCATATTTGTTAATATAACTAAAATTTAGTTTCTGTGAGTGCAATTACATCTGCGCTTTCCTGTTCCACGAGGTTTACTCGCCATGTTTGTAATATTTTTCATTTTGGTGTACATTTGACTCAAGTGCTCACCTAGTTGGACTCACCTGGTTGTGCTTGCGGGGGTTGCGATTCGGCTCTTTGGTCCCGCCTCTCAACTGTCAGTTAACTGGTGATCAGGTTCCTGAGCCTACTGGGCTCTATCATATCTACATTTGAAACTGTGTATGGGAGTCTGCCTCTGTGTGGGTGATGTGTTGTAAAGAGGTTGACAAGGATTCCAGGTGGATAGGAGGTGGATAGAGAGGGACTGGGTTTTATTTAAGGCTGTTTGAAGAAAGTTAGGTGACAGAGGCTGGGTGGGGATAGTTATGATTGTAACCCATGGTCATGGAGTAGGAGCTGGTGGGAGAGAGAAGGGTTAAGAAAAGGGTAATTTATATTTCTGTTGTGGTTGGCCCTTTGTATACTGTGCTGAAAGATGTGACTTTCTCAATTCAGTTCCATCCCCGGTGCCATTTATGCTACCGTTTTCTTTGTCATACCCCTCTGGGATTTGTGGTCTTTCCATTATATTTAACTTTGCTTATATTTTAACATATGCAGGACAATGACAACATGAAAGTTTCTTTATTGCAGGCTGAAGTTAATCAGACAGATGTCATGCCTTTTATAATATGGAGTTTGGCAAGGAAACCTTATTTTCTAACTAATTCTGTAAATAATTTGACTGACTTCGTCTCTCAGACCTGCAGTGAGAGTGATGGCTGGCTCCCTACCCTGCTTGATGCTGCTGGTGCTGGTGCTCTCCTGGGCGCCCTCTCCTGCTCACTCTGGTGGGTGCTCCCGTACATCAGTCTTCATTGCACTACTGTACATTATGTGTCAGAAACTTCCATGTGCGAAATCTAATACTCATATGTATTAATAAAACGTATTAACTAATAGTTATGGATTGCCACATATAACAAGAAGCTCCAAACATAATGTTTATCAGTGTAATAATTTTGTTTTATTATAAATTGTATTTATTATTGTAATTTTTATTATTTTACGTGTATTCACAGAGAGCAGACGGCCAGGTCGTCACGGGATTAGAGGGCAAGGAAGGCAGCCGCCGACCTCTACAGGCGGTGGGGTTTTTAAACCCTTCTTTGTTGGCGGTCAAAACGCGAATAATCCGAGCACGGTAATATACCTTCTCTGTACGTAGGCCTTAAATAACCCGACCTGTACGTCCCCACCGGCAAGTCTGAGTAAATGATTATGATGTAACAGTGAATCAACGATGAAAATGTTTAAACGTTGATCAAACATTATTTAAACGTTAATCGAGGATGTTTTGCCCGCTGGGATGTGAAATGAAAGTAGCGAAGGATGCAGCGCCCTGTCCTTATCAAGGAGTCGTGATGGACCGACACGTCCTCACTGTCCTTCCACTTCATAGTTATTGGGGTAGCAAGTGGTACCCGGGTTGACCTGGTGCCCAGGTCACACAAACATGCCCTCCCCGTCTCACCACAAAACCCTTTCCACACAACCTTCCTCCCCACTGTCTGTCACCGTTTTCCCCATACACTCTCTCCATCACTGTACCAAATGGTCGCCCTTCCAGTGCAAATTTGTATTTTTTTATTAGTACATGAGGTACATCTGCATTAGTGCAGCTACCCTAGACTATATGAAGTGGAGTACAGTGTGTCAAAAAAGCTAGCTACGTGATGCTAAAAAATCCCCATCACACAGGATGGTTAGTCATACAGAGGCATGTGATGGGTAGTCTGCACTGGCAGACTCCAGAAGCATTTTGAGGATATCATCAACACAAGAGGGAATAAGGTAGCAGTGGTAATAAAGTCCCCATCTCGCAGGATGGTTAGTCATACAGGGCCATGTGTTTAGTAGCCTGCACTGGCAAATTTTGGGTGCAATATGAGGATATCTTCAAGAATACGAGAATGAATAAAGTAATTGCAAAGCTCCAGGTACCTCATGCTAACTGGTCTGAAAGGTCTAATAACTGGGCATTCAGTGATGTAGTGTGGGAGATCGTGCCGTAGTTCCTGCTCACAAAGTTTGCACCTAGAGTGCTCAGGATTGGGAGATCCGTCACCTGCAGCCACCTGCCACAGGTAACGGTAACCCACCTGATCCTTGCAACCACTGTGTCGCACAGTCTGGTGGACGTTTTGTGCTGCCCATAGATATAGGTATTGCAGCCAAATTAGCGTGTAACAAGGATGAAGTTGAATTAGATCTAGGTATCCCCATCTCTGCTGTCAAAACTGTATTGGTCCAAAAACTCAGGTCTGATAGGAAAGAAATTACTTACTCCCAACGACCTGAAAGTACTAGTATAAAAAGCTATGATTTGTTCAGATCAGAATCTTGCAAATTTGTAGTCTGATAAATAAATGCTAAAGTCTATGGACTCCGGGCTGAACATTTCACATTCATAATTTTCGTGATGGAGGCGCATCACGAAGGACACACCACACACACACACACACACACACACACCACACACACCCACACACACACACACACACACACCACACACACACCCAACACACACACACACAACACACACACACACCCACATACACACACACACACACCATACACACACACACACACACACACACACACACACACACACACACACACACACACACACACACACAACACACACACACACACACACACACACACACAAGTCCTCGCGGCCGATGGGACAAGATTCGAGGTTGTAGTCCTAATTTAAGGGCCTGGATTTGATTCCCAGCCGAGGCAGAAACAAATTGACATAGTTTCTTTTTCATCTAATTATCTGTTCACCTAGCAGTACACAGGTACCTGGGGGTTAGTTTTACAAGCTGCGCCCTGGGCAAGTGTGTGTGTATATGTATGAGATAGAGAAAATATATGTAGTAGTAGAAATCAGAGTAGAAATAGAATATGTTTGTAGTAGATATGAGAGAAAGTTAGTAGTGAGTCAGTACAATAGACATCAGACGTAGAAAGGCGGGGTCCGAGAGCTAACAGCTCGATCCAGCAGGCGCATTGAGCAAATGCAAACAGTAGACACACACACACACAAATAAACGTTTAAACATAAACCTTCTAATAAATTACATTAATTTCACTAAATTAACTTTCCAGGGAGCGTTGATATCTAACCCGTGGGAGACTACGGCTACCGACCCCCATCGTCTTTGGCCCCAGCCGCCCCTCCTACAACTACTGGGACTACTGGTATTAATACAAATACCAATAATTGATGGTATTAATGGTATACCACAACTTTCACTCATAACAAGGGTCAAATCACACACTCTTGAAATTGGTACAAGAGGTAACACAGTTCCTCACATGCCGGTAGTGAATAATACTGTTGCTCCGAGATACATTAAGGTATTAAACTCTCTATATTAAGCTGTTTTCACACAGGTGTCGATAATAATAACACTGTTTTGTCGTGAGGAGATCATCAGATTTACAGACATTGCTAAAATAATTCTCAAATACATACATGAAATATCGACCGCTGATGCGTGTATATCTCCCTGGGATGAACATGCTCTCAGTCGGTCTGCTTCGAGTGCTGTTTTATCTATGTTTTTAATGATGAATTGTTAAATATTTGTTAAATTGTTTGTAAATACTTTCGGTTTTATACTGTTAACTACATAAATAAAAAATTTGATGGGTTTTAACAGATTTTCTCAAAAGCCAATGCAGCGCTTACCTAACGGAGTTTATCTAAAAGTGACTTTTGGAAAAAGAGGTCTTGCTACTTATTCTCTAGCATTACACTATCTGCTAGCCTAGTTGTGCTTGCTGCGCCTAGTACCAAGACAAACTTTTCTTGAGAAAGCACTTTATATTTTAAATCTTCACACGACGTGTTCATCAGATTACAAAAAAAAAATCTCATGAAAAGAAGCAAACGTTTCTAAAATTTAAATTGAAAAATTTAAGACAAATAAAAATAATCCATTAAAAAATTGCCTTAAGTCAGTTATAAAAAAAATAAATTTAAAACACTCCCTAATAAAAAACGAGATATAACAATTTCACAAATCTCCATAAAAAAGTTTGTTCGTTTGTTTGTCCGAGGTTGGAGGCCAGGCGCTTTGGGCGAGCTTCACTCAAGTTTGCAGGGTGAATGGTCTGGAACGGAACGGACATAAGTTGTCGGGGTCGCTCGCCAGAGTTCAAAAGAGAAGAGCGTGTCACGGTAACATATTGACCCTCACGACCATTTGTTGCACTGACTATATTTTGAAAAAACAAAAAAAAATATTTTTTATATACATAAAATATTTATCCAACAGCAGTGAATAACCTTAAATTTTCTACTATTCACATGTTGATATGTTACAATAGTTTTGGATGAGGTGAAAACAAACTTTCAACGCAACACAGAACACGAAACAATGGGTATAAGCTAAAGGGACATATTCTACCCACTTCAAGACTCCGCTCCAATATAGAAGCATCAAGAAATATGAGCCAGTAGGCCCTCTGCAGTTACTTCTATTCTTCCCTTTAGCTTATACCCATTGTTTCATGTTCTGTGTTGTGTTGAAAGTTTTGTTTTCACCTCATCCAAAACTATTGTAACATATCACCTCACCCAAATGCAGGTATAAAAAAGTCAAAGCTGTTTAAACTCTGTTCAGTTATAGTTGTGTGTGTGTAAACTAAAGTCTTTGAAAATGTAATAAGTTTTACGAAACGCGCTCAAGTGTCACGTCAGACTAGAAATAAAAATGAACTTTGGAGAATTGATTTTTCAGTTACCATCAACAGTGAAAAAGAATATAAGAAACATTGAGAAAATTCGTGTTAGAATTATTAATCTTACTTTTTCGGTCATATTTAATAATATATGTCTACAGGAAAGACTGCTACCAAAATACTATATATATATATATATATATATATATATATATATATATATATATATATATATATATATATATATATATATATATATATATATATATATATATATATATATATATATATATATATATATATATATATATATATATATATCTATACTATATATATATATATATATATATATATATATATATATATATATATATATATATATATATATATATATACTATCACAACTACTATCCCACAGTGTCAGCTATCAGAGTTATTACCCCAAGTCAACACCCACCACAGCAACTATCCCACGATGGAGTCAAAAGATGATACACAGGTTGTGAGTATCCAGTTTGCACCACAAACGTTCCGGTCGGGACCCTGATATCCGTGTGTTTCCCAGCGCGGGTAGTTAAGCACTTCTGCTGGAACTGATTGTGTGCTGTGAGAATTATGGCGGTAGAGGAGGAGGAAGTGATGGAGGAGGAGGAGAAGGAGGAGGAGAAGGAGAAGGAGAAGGGATGAGGACACAGGTGGACACTGGAAACCACAAAGGAACGTAAGGAAGTACTCGTACCCTGTACGGATACTTAACACGTCAAATGCTCTGAAAGAAGAAGTTGTGGAAGCCATCTCCATCCACAACTTTAAGGCTAGGTTCGACAAAGAATTTGAACGTGTAGAGGTGGAGGAGGAAAGGTTGACAGGATGGCGGAGAGACAAGGGAAAGCCCGTAGCCACAGGGACGGGGGAAGCCAGTTCAATGAGCTGCAAAGCCAAGGTGTCTTTGAGAGGGCTGAGGACTGGTTTAGAGGTCAGGGATGGTGTTCCATCTCCCCGTCCTGGTGAAGCACGGGGGAGATGGGACTATTGCACAATAGCTTGGTACTATTAAATTGAAACTCACCCAATCATTCTTGCTCAACTTACCTCCTAATTTCCATCCACGTGCTCCATGGCTCCACATACAAGAATATTCGTCTGCTGATTTTCTTGTATGTTGCGCACGATTAGGAGTTTCTGTCTTTCCCAACGTCTGATTATTCCTTTGTTTCAGAACCGGTCTCGTAACTATCTTTTCTGACTTTCTCACTTTTAATGCGTGTACATGGGGCCATATTCTCCAGCACTGGTCTCGCATGGTCTGTGTGGCCATGTCCCAGAGTGGTTGTTATTGTTTGGCCCAGATGTATATAAATAGGAGGGAGGGGAATTAGCAGGGGAAAGTGCCAAGCCATTACAACTATATAGCACTGGGAAGGAGTCAAGATAAGGATTGGGATGGGAAGGGGGGAAAGGAATGATGCCCAACCACTTGGACGGTCGGAGATTGAACGCCGCGACCTGCTTGAAACGAGACCGTCGCTCTACCGTCCAGCCCAAGTGGTTGGGCAAGTATTTTGCCCAGAGTAATTTGTTTTATTTTGCCCAGAGTGGGTTTCTGTCTAAGGTTGCCTTTTTTTGCCCTGTTTTTTCCCTAGAGTAGTTTTTTTTTGCCCAGAGTGGGTTTTTGGTTCCTGAAGGTCTTCATATAATTTCCAGGTTATCAGATATCGTTGACAATATTCAGGTTCATATGACCGGAGACAAGCATGGTATGTTGTTCATTGTTGTTGTTTTAGATTCAGCTTCTTAGAACAAAAGTTCCAAAGTAGCACGGGCTATGGTGAGCCCGTAGTGGACTTACCTGGCACAGGAGCGGTGTATTGTTCACCGCGTGACTGTTTATTTCATCGACTCAAGCCTGCAGGATACTACTAGGGTCAACTCCCGACCATTCCCAGGTTGCAGCCCACAACAGCTTCCTGGTACCTATTTACTGCAAGGTGAACAGAGACATCAGGTATAGGGACTCATTGGTCAAACGCATCTGTCCTGCTGCAGGGATCGAACCCACGATGAAATGTGATTTAGCATGTGCATGCCTAAATGTGCTTGCAGGGTCAAGCGCCAGGCCTGCCGTTAGAACCATTAGTTGTTTATTGCAATTACTCTCTTTACTCTTGTATTTAATTTATTTAATATTTTATCATATAAAATTGTGCCTTGAGTTAAATTCAACGTCTTCATCTAATGACGCTCCTACTGAAGACGTAATTAATGAGGCCTGACATCTGTTTCTCCTTTTGAACATTTTTTGTTATTTAAAATGATTTTTACTGGATTAAACAGCAGCAAAGGTATATTTGAAGATGAAAGAAAAATTGGACGAGAAGTAAATTCAGTAAAACTAACAAAAATGCTACAAGATGATATAGACAAACTTTCAAAATGAATGAAATATTTGCTGTTTTAAGCTGAAATGTGTAGAGATCTGAGTTTAAGTAATATTAACAGTTACCAGATATCAGCTGAACAATATTCATATTGCAAAGTGTGAATATGAGAAAGATTTGATTCATGACAAGCAGAGAACATGGGCAAAAATATACGTGCATAAGTTTACAAAATAAGGCAAATAGGATACTGGACTGATTTCTAGAATCGTTATCAATAACTTGTCTACTAATATTCCATAGCCGTTTCTTGGCCTTGTTAATACCATTTAGATTATGCAGCTCATCAGTTTTGGTCCCCAATCCATAGAATGGACATAAAGTCACTTTAACTCATAAACGAAAGAAATTACAAACCTTCTTTATTACTTACAAACCTTCTTTATTAATGAGTAATAAATGAGGGAGAGAAGACGAGGTTCTCCAAGAAGTGTATAAAAGTTTCCTTCCCCAAACAGACCTTGCGTAACTTTCAGACTTTCCCAAGTCATACTGAAGTTCCACTCCTTTATAAAGAGAAAAGTTAAAAACGCATATTTTACAATCTCCAAAAAAGAAGACGAGGAAGAGGAAGAGCACACAGCCGTGTAGAAGAGTGTGACGAGAAGACGGGAGCAGAAAATCTTCAGATACCTTAAAGTAGTGATCAAAGTTAAGTGTATTAAAGCCGGTGTTTGTGTGAAGGAAGGACGGTTTAACACGCCAGAATGTGCCAGGTTGGTATAGACAGCCGAGCACAACCTGGGAGATTATGACTGACAATTGTTAGGAAAATAAACGTAAGTCACTTCCTGTGATAAGGAAGCTTTGATACTCGTCACGAAACGTACCAGCCAACCTCGTCCGTATATAAGGGTGTGAACGCTGGAGAGAGCCAGTGAGAGCGGCGACGCTCGTAATATCCAGGAGACTGACCCGCGCTTCGTAGGGACATACAACACTTGCTAGAGGCCAGCCATAGAGAAGGTAAGTCAGGCCGGTGCTGGTAACACACGCCATTTTCAGATATAAATGCCTGAAAAAACGGCAGAACCTTTTAACCATACAATTTATGGTGGATGTGAAGGAGAGAATAGAAAGTGTGTTCATAAATACTTATTGCAACTCTACATGAATGTGTTAAGTTCCAGCTTTTGGATCCCTCATTAATCGTTCAGTCTTGTGCCTCGATCCCACCCCACCCTCCTGGGTTTGTCATATGAGTTTATAAATCTGAATTACGAGATTGCATTAGCCTATTAATTTCCCTCACAGAGTGCTCCAATTCCCTTCCCTCCATCCTCCACCGCCCCATTCTGCCCAAAATTCCGTCTCTTCCCCACAGCCTTATACCCCATGTCGAGCCCTTCCTCCCATATCTATCACAGTTGTGGTCAATTTGTGGGTGATTGAGCTGTAGAAAATGGGTTACTGGATGTGTAGTTAAACGGGGAACCCAGAGAGATGGGTTGTAACTATTTGGGTAGGGGGAACTGGAGAGTTGGCAGGGGGTGGGTATCAAAAGTCGTGGGGAGGGGGAAGGGAGGATTAACTAGATGGTGTTGAGGATGCATTAAGCAGAGGGAAGGATAGGTTCTGGAGGGGGAACGGGATAGTGTGTGTGGTTGTTGGTGTTGGAGGATGCGGAAGGGGCCCATGGTAGAGGGGTCAGGAGGCAGAAGGGGCCCATGGTAGAGGGGTCGGAGGCGGAAGGGCCCATGGTAGAGGGGTCAGGAGGCGGAAGGGGCCCATGATAGAGGGGTCAGGAGGCGGAAGGGGCCCATGGTAGAGGGGTCAGAGGCGGAAGGGGCCCATGATAGAGGGGTCAGGAGGCAGAAGGGGCCCATGGTAGAGGGGTCAGGAGGCGGAAGGGCCCATGATAGAGGGGTCAGGAGCAGAAGGGGCCCATGTAGAGGGGTCAAGAGGCGGAAGGGGCCATGGTAGAGGGGTCAGGGGCGCAAAGGGCCCATGGTAGAGGGGTCAGGAGGCGGAAGGGGCCCATGATAGAGGGGTCAGGAGGCAGAAGGGGCCCATGGTAGAGGGGTCAGGAGGCGGAAGGGGCCCATGATAGAGGGTCAGGAGGCAGAAGGGGCCCATGGTAGAGGGGTCAGGAGGCGGAAGGGGCCCATGATAGAGGGGTCAGGAGCAGAAGGGGCCCATGGTAGAGGGTCAGGAGGC
>WNGS01135237.1:10819167-10830026 GCA_020271785.1 Procambarus virginalis
GCCTATCAACAGTACTCTGGGCTATGAACAGTACTCTGGCCTATCTACAGTTACTCTGGCCTACTAACAGTACTCTGCCCTATCAACAGTACTTTTGCCTATCAACAGTACTCTGGCCTATCAACAGTAATCTGGGCTAACAACAGTACTCCAGCCTAACAACAGTACTCTGGCCAAACAACAGTACTCTGGCCTATCAACAGTACTCTGGGCTAACAACAGTACTCTGGCCTAACAACAGTACTCTGGCCTATTAACAGTACTCTGGCCTAACAACAGTACTCTGGCCTATTAACAGTACTCTGGCCTAACAACAGTACACCGGCATAACAACAGTACTCTGGCCTAACAACAGTACTCTGGCTAACAACAGTACTCTGGCTAACAACAGTACTCTGGCCTATCAACAGTACTCTGGCCTATTAACAGTACTCTGGCCTATTAACAGTACTCTGGCCTACAACAGTACACCGGCATAACAACAGTACTCTGGCCTAACAACAGTACTCTGCCCTAACAACAGTACTCTGGCCTATTAACAGTACTCTGGCCTAACAACAGTACTCTGGCCTATTAACAGTACTCTGGCCTAACAACAGTACTCTGGCCTAACAGCAGTACTCTGGCCTAACAGCAGTACTCTGGCCTAACAACAGTACTCTGGCCTAAACAGTACTCTGGCCTATCAACAGTACTCTGGCCTAACAACAGTACTCTGGGCTAACAACAGTACTCTGGCCTAACAACAGTACTCTGGCTAACAACAGTACTCTGGCCTAACAACAGTACTCTGGCTATAAAACAGTACTCTGGCCTAACAACAGTACCGGCATAACAACAGTACACGGCATAACAAACAGTACTCTGGCGTAGCAACAGTACTCTGGCCTAACAACAGTACTCGGCATACAACAGTACTCTGGCCTAACAACAGTACTCTGGCCAAACAACAGTACTCTGCCTTAACAACAGTACTCTGCCTAACAACAGTACTCTGCCTAACAACAGTACTCTGCCCTAACAACAGTACTCTGGTCTAACAACAGTACTCTGGCCTAACAACAGTACTCTGGCCAAACAACAGTACTCTGGCCTAAAAAACAGTACTCTGCCCTAACAACAGTACTCTGGTCTAACAACAGTACTCTTGCCTAACAACAGTACTCTGGCCTAACAACAGTACTCTGGCCATAACAACAGTACTCTGGCTTAACAACAGTACTCTGGCCTATCAACAGTACTCTGGCCTAACAACAGTACTCGGGCTAACAACAGTACTTGGCCTAGCAACAGTACTCTGCCCTAACAACAGTACTCTGGGCTAACAACAGTACGCTGCCCTAACAACAGTACTCTGGCCTATCAACAGTACTCTGGCCTAACAACAGTACTCTGGCCTAGCAACAGTACTCTGGCCTAACAACAGTACTCTGGGCTAACAACAGTACTTTGGCCTAGCAACAGTACTCTGCCTAACAACAGTACTCTGGCCTAGCAACAGTACTTGGCCTAACAACAGTACTCTGCCCTAACAACAGTACTCTGGCCTAACAACAGTCTCTGGCCTAACAACAGTACTCTGGCCTATCAACAGTACTCTGGCCTAACAACAGTACTCTGGCCTAACAACAGTACTCTGGCCTATCAACAGTACCCTGGCCTACCAACAGTACTCTGGCCTAACAACAGTACTCTGGCCAAACAACAGTACTCTGCCCTAACAGCAGTACACTGGCCTAACAACAGTACTCTGGCCAAACAACAGTACTCTGGCCTATCAACAGTACACCTGGCCTACCAACAGTACTCTGGCCTAACAACAGTACTCTGGCCAAACAACAGTACTCTGGCCTATCAACAGTACTCTGGCCTACCAACAGTACTCTGGCCTAACAACAGTACTCTGGCCAAACAACAGTACTCTGGTCTAACAACAGTACACTGGTCTAACAACAGTACTCTGGCCAAACAACAGTACTCTGGTCTAACAACAGTACACTGGTCTAACAACAGTACTCTGGCCTATCAACAGTACTCTGGCCTACCAACAGTACTCTGGCCTAACAACAGTACTCTGGCCTACCAACAGTACTCTGGCCTAACAACAGTACTCTGGCCAAACAACAGTACTCTGGCCTAACAACAGTACTCTGGCCTAACAACAGTACTCTGGCCTAACAACAGTTCTCTGGCCAAACAACAGTACTCTGGTTTAACAACAGTACACTGGTCTAACAACAGTACTCTGGTCTAACAACAGTACTCTGGTCTAACAACAGTACTCTGGTCTAACAACAGTACTCTGGCCTAACAACAGTACTCTGGCCTAACAACAGTTCTCTGGCCAAACAACAGTACTCTGGTCTAACAACAGTACACTGGTCTAACAACAGTACTCTGGCCTAACAACAGTACTCTGGCCTAACAACAGTTCTCTGGCCAAACAACAGTACTCTGGTCTAACAACAGTACACTGGTCTAACAACAGTACTCTGGCCTAAGAACAGTACTCTGGCCAAACAACAGTACTCTGGTCTAACAACAGTACACTGGTCTTACAACAGTACTCTGGCCTAAGAACAGTACTCTGGCCAAACAACAGTACTCTGGCCTAACAACGTAACAGTCAGGAAATACTCTTCGTTGCACAAACAAGGTGAGCGACGCCCTCCGGCAGGTCCACCTTCACCACTAATAAAGAAACGGGAAATGTATCGTTTTATTATGTTTTATTTATATCTATAGAAAATGCAATGTTGGAGGAGTTTTGTTTGTTCTGAACTACGGAAGTGTTGAGTATATGTCATTAGCCAGGTGACGTCAGGTGATGCCCTCAGCCAGTGACGCCATCAGCCAGGTGACGTGAAGTTAGCCCCTGTGCCAGGATGGAAACCATAACGGAAACCTGGGTCCAACGCTGATTGTAGGTCTTCTATTGTTACTGATGCCTGGCCGAGCGCTAATTAACACTGCCTGGAAGGAAAATAAACACACATGAAAAAATTAAATCCTTAAACATACTAACAGTGCATGGAGATGATAATAATAATATCAATTTAATAACGATATTTTAACAAATTTTTAACCTCGCATCATTTGTGTTTCCAATACAGTCCATCATTCACTCTCCTGTATAGCAGCAAACAGTATAAGATTGTATAATGAACTTTGGAGAGTTTATTTTCAAACTTCCTTCTCGAGTGAAGAACATTAAAAGCATAGAAAAGATTCGTGCTAGAAACATTGGGGCTAACCCCCCCCTTGTATCATAGTCAATAGTATAAGTCTACAAGAAAGACAATGCGATATTACCGTGCTCGGTCTGTCGGCATTAACTCCACCTGCAGCACCAAAACCACCGCTCGGGGCCTGTCTGGCCAGCCTGGCGCCGCCTCCAGGAACACCCGGCCGCCCGACGCTCTCTGTAAGGAAGAGAGAGAAAGAGATGACAAGTGCGATCACCTGTGGTCTCCTGCGGCTCGTCTGGGAGCAGGAGACATCAGTGTTAACATCAGTGTTACGGAGAAGGTTACGGTGAAAAGCTAATATAAATCTACATTTACCAATATTTCAATATCAATTTTTGTAAGATTTGAAAACAGATGTATATCGTATGGTTATAACTTTTGTTGCTATATTACGGCAACATATAAGAGGACAGATGCATTAGGGTAGCTACCAGACAGAGCCGGTGAAGGAGCGCCACAGAGCAGCAACACAACCACCCACGCCAGGAAGGTCACCCAGCCAACCATCATCCTTCACCTGTGGAATCATTTATATGAGTCAGATAATATAAAATAATCAGAGATATTTAAGAAAATGATCGTATGTAGTGTGAGTAATAATCAGGTGAAATGCATTAATTCATCACAGATGCCACAATGGTCAGAAGAGCCATTGCCTCGTTTGTTGCAAGTTCGGAGTTCGATTCCCCGAAGGTGCTAGAGGGTTGGCACCATTCCATAACTCCGTCATCATGTCCCAGCTCTTGGTCCGTCCAGGTATTACTCGACAAAGGAATGAGACGCTCACTATGTAGTCTGTGATCCTTCAATTGTGAGATGTGAGTACCTCAACCTCATTACTCCTACGATGCAAGACAAACGACGTCATCCTCATAGGACCTGTTGCGCGTCCGGTTGCACCACAGGTCTAACTCATCACATCTGTAGTGAAGTATGAGTGTGCGTCTACTTCTTAACACACATGGTGCAGGTGCCTATCTTGAGGTTATCTTCAGATGATTTCAGGGCTTTAGTGTCCCCGCGGCCCGGTCCTCGACCAGGCCTCCACCCCCAGGAAGCAGCCCGTGACAGCTGACTAACTCCCAGGTGCCTGTTTACTGCTAGGTAACAGGGACATCACGGTGAAAGAAACTTCGCCCATTGTTTCTCTCCGGCGCCCGGGAACGAACCCGGGAACACAGGATCACGGGTCCAGTGTTCTGTCCGCTCAGCCGCCGGCTGTGCAAGCACATTTACCACATAACACATATGGGAAGGAGCCCAGCACGTTCATCTCCTAATATTTGTGGTGCAGGACGCAAGCTATCTTACCACATAATACGTTTGGTGTGGGATGCAAGCACATTTACCACAAATACATAAGGTACAGGACGCAAGCATGCTTACCTCGTATTACCTGTGGTGTAGAATACGAGCACTTCTACTACATAGCACCTTTGGTGCAAGACGCAGGCACGTCTACCTTATAACACCTGTAGTACAGGACGCAGGTACGTCTACCTCATAACACCTGTCGTACAGGACACAGGCACGTCTACCTGATAACACCTGTGGTACAGGACGCAGGCACGTCTACCTCATAACACCTGTGGTACAGGACGCAGGCACATCTACCTTATTACACCTGTGGTACAGGACGCTGGCACATCTACCTCATAACACCTGTGGTACAGGACGCAGGCACGTCTACCTCATAACACCTGTGGTGCAGGTCGCAGGCACGTCTACCTCATAACACCTGTGGTACAGGACGCAGGCACATCTACCTTATTACACCTGTGGTACAGGACGCAGGCACATCTACCTCATAACACCTGTGGTACAGGACGCAGGCACATCTACCTCATAACACCTGTGGTACAGGACGCAGGCACATCTACCTCATAACACCTGTGGTACAGGACGCAGGCACGTCTACCTCATAACACCTGTGGTACAGGACGCAGGCACATCTACCTCATAACACCTGTGGTACAGGACGCAGGCACATCTACCTCATAACACCTGTGGTACAGGACGCAGGCACGTCTACCTCATAACACCTGTGGTACAGGACGCAGGCACATCTACCTCATAACACCTGTGGTACAGGACGCAGGCACGTCTACCTCATAACACCTGTGGTTCAAGATGCTTGTACGTGTACCACATCAAGCCTGTGTTGCAAGGTGCAAGCACCAATTACATTACAACCTCTCCTCTCAACTATTACGTCTCATTCCGTTCGTTATGGTCCTGAAAGTACAAATTACAAATTACTATGAAAAGTAATGGCACACAAATATCCCCATTTTCTATGCATCGGCAGGAGAGGTTAGGTGGGTGGCATGGGTGCATTTGTTGCTGGTTAGGTTAACATTTTGTATATAATACGTTTTGTTCAAGTAAGAGACCCGGGCAGACCACGAGCCACTTGCCCAGTGTCGTCCAGTTCACAAAGTCGTCCTTCACCGGGAAATGTTAATTTTTTAAGGAGAGGCCACGAGTGGTCGTGGCGGCCCCCGGAGCGTGGACGTCGTGCTCCAGGGAAGCCTAGCGAGGAGCATCCACTTTGGGGTATGCTCTTAATACTGGCACACCGCCCTACTGACCAGCCACTGAAAAGGCAAAATAGTGCTACTAAAAAGGAAAATATCTATGCACGAACGTTTTAAAAAGTAAAGTTCACCTTTTTTTGTTGGTTGTCAAGTTTTTGATGCCACACTTTGGTCTGTGTGTGTGTTTGGGTGTGTTGGAGCGACCTGCCTGCGTCACTGGCGTCTCTACCTGTACTGTGCTGGCTGGTCTTGCGCTTAAATATCTTACCGTTGACCTCAATAGGTGGAAAAAGTCGTTTCACTACTAGAGTCTCAAGGCTTCATTTGTTAATACCGGCAAAATATTCCTACTTTCTAAGGTCTTGTCTGGTGCTTATATACACTCACCCGACTCTCTTTTGTTTCCTCTCCCGTAATGTTAGCAATATGGAGGTGCGCTAGTGAGCGCGATCATCATTGTTTCCTGTCAGCGTCTATTTTTGTTTGTGGTTCACAGGGCCGCTCAGTTTTCTGGTGTTCCTTCATCCTCTGTTCGTATGCTGGTTCACTCTCACCACCCGCGGGCATTGTTACCTCGTCCTACAGTGTGACTTACAGCTTCCCACAACTTCATTGAGATGAAACGATCTATGAATCCTTTTCTTACTATCTTCCATCTGTTTTCCTCCATCTCGTCTTCGTTTTACCCCGTACAAAGGTTGAGTACAGATATTGGTAAAAATTGTACATTGTTACAATAAAAAAAGATATTTTTGTAACATGGCATTTTAGAGCAGTGAACAGTGGAATCGGTAACAATTTAATATTCGACCCGGCCAGGCCAGGACGGCATGTTTTGGTCCCTTTTCCTACCTCCTGATGTCCCCCCCATTCATCTAGCAGCAATAGGTACACCAAGGAGTTAGCCAGCTGTTGTGGGCTGCATCTTGGGGACTACCTGTCGCTGGGTTGGACGACTTCCAAGAGGCTAATAAGCTTTCTGTCGCCGACTTTGCAATACTAATCCAATTTTATGATGTAAATTCTGACCCAAAAATTGTCCCATCATTTTCATGTGAGTACATTCTTAAGTACATTTTAGACCCTTTATAACAATTCATGAAATTGTGCTTCTAACTGAAAGTCAAATATTGTACTTTCAATGTGTCGTGTGGATTAGTTATCCTCTGGTTCCACCTGTAACTGTCTTTAAGACTAGTTATCCTCGGATTCTACCTGTAACTGTAGAAATAACATATTTCTCTTCATTTCTCTCTAGAAGCGAGGGCCGATTGTTATTCTTGGATTGTCAGAAACCCTTCGACATAGGCTTGTGCTCCAGTTACACATGTGACTGATGCTGTGTCTCCCTCACCAACACACACAGCTGTGCCTTCCCCACCAATATACACAGCTGTGTCTCCATCATCATCATCACCATAAGAGTCTATCTTTAATATTGTCATAATTACAAGTATTGTTTTGCACTTAAAGGATATGAAAATAAAACAACAGTAGATGTTGTATAATGATATTGTTTATAATATTAATAATAACTAAATTTGGATCTTCGTTCACGTCATATTTAAAATCTGTTGGACAAAATGTAAGTTAGATCCACGAAACTAATGAGGTGAGGTGGAGTTAGGGCCTAGGGTCTAAGCCAGGGCCCGAAGTTGATTGGGGGTCTTCCACTGCCTGGGGTCTTGAGTATTGCTCCCTGAAACATTAAGGGAAATCACACACACAATTTGTAATATTTGTACGACATGTCAAGAAATATTTTAGCTTAGTACTAAATCCTCCTGCTAACCCCCTATCTGTCAGCTGCCCTAAAGCTTCTGTTAGCCCTGTCAGCTGCTTCCTGCTGCTCCCATCCTTCTGTCAACCCGGTCAGCTGCCTCCTCCTGCTGCCCTAACCAGCTGGCACTCCTTGCATACCTCACTCGTCTCTCTATCAGATGTGATCCCGTCAAGCACCAAAGGTCGTCACTTGTGGCCTGTCGATAGTTGACTGTAGAGAGATATATAAACTAAAGGTAGGTAAAACATGAGATATTTCAATATTACCGAGCTAGGTCTGATTGCTTCATCATCATCAACACTGAGACGTCCGCGTCCAGGTTGTCCACCAAACTGGGCTTGTCTCGCCAGCCTGACGCCGCCTTCAAGAGCAGCCGGCTCCCGAAGCTCTCTGTAAGGGACGGCAGAGGTGAGAGGCACAACATGGGAGCGACTCATGCCAGTAGACATGAGTTATAATGACTTGGTTATCTGCGAAAGAAGTAGTAAGAAGTTCTTAAACGAATCGAAAATGTTAAACTCATTTAGTCCCCCCTGGACTCCCGAAATATTTCTTGAGGGTCCTTAGAGAATGGAAAAATTAAACTTGTTAACTCTGGTTTTGGAGGATATGTAGTTTGAGACGAATAGAGTACAGTGTTCGTGGAGGACTGAGGATGCTTATTTTTTTTATGATGGATAGCTCATCTTGTTCGAACTATCATTAGTTTGGCGTCAACTGTGGGAAATTGTTTAAACCAATAATAATAATAACACAAAGTTTTTGGTATAAATCTTAAAAAATCACAGATGTATAACGTGTAGAAAGAAGCTCCATGCTGTGTCAAGAGCTCCATGTTGTGTCAAAAGCTATATGCTGTGTCAAGAGCTCCATGTTGTGTCAAAAGCTATATGCTGTGTCAAGAGCTCCATGTTGTGTCAAAAGCTATATGCTGTGTCAAGAGCTACATGCTGTGTCAAGAACTCCATGCTGTGTCAAGAACTCCATGCTGTGTCAAAAGCTATATGCTGTGTCAAGAACTCCATGCTGTGTCAAAAGCTATATGCTGTGTCAAGAACTCCATGCTATGTCAAGAGCTATATGTTGTGTCAAGAGCTACATGCTGTGTCAAGAACTAAATGCTGTGTCAAGAACTCCATGCTGAGTCAAGAGCTATATGCTGTGTCAAGAACTCCATGCTGTGTCAAGAACTCCATGCTGTGTCAAGAACTCCATGATGTGTCAAGCGCCCCATGCTGTGTCAAGAGCTATATGCTGAGTCAAGAGCTATATGCTGTGTCAAGAACTCCATGCTGTGTCAAGAACTCCATGCTGTGTCAAGAGCTATATGCTGTGTCAAGAACTCCATGCTGTGTCAAGAGCTATATGCTGTGTCAAGAACTCCATGCTGTGTCAAGAGCTCCATGCTGTGTCAAGAGCTATATGCTGTGTCAAGAACTCCATGCTGTGTCAAGAACTCCATGCTGTGTCAAGAGCTATATGCTGTGTCAAGAACTCCATGCTATATCATGAGCTCCATGCTGTGTCAAGAGCTTCATGCTGTGTCAAGAGCTCCATGCTGTGTCAAGCGCTCCATGCTGTGTCAAGAGCTTCATGCTGTGTTAATAGCTACATGCTGTGTCAAGAGCTCACTGCGGCAGTTCAGGACGTTCATGTGAATATAGATATAGTTTCCAGAAGAGGTGACAAGTCGCCATTCTACGGCATTCTCAAATAGGATAAATATATTGAGAAAACAAACCTCATCCTCTCTGGTCAAACTAAATTCCGAATGAACTTCAAAACTGACAAACAAGCTTCTGTTTGTCCCGATTGTAAACAATTTCGATTTGTCCCGATGTAAACAGATTGTTGAAACTCATAGTGTCAACAGGTCTGCACTACACCTGGCGAAAGGCACTTGAGAGTACTTATATATATATATATATATATATATATATATATATATATATATATATATATATATATATATATATATATATATATATGTGTGTGTGTGTGTGTGTGTGTGTGTGTGTGTGTGTGTGTGTGTTGTGTGTGTGTGTGTGTGTGTGTGTGTGTGTGTGTGTGGTGTGTGTGTGTGTGTGTGTGTGTGTGTGTGTGTACTCACCTATTTGTACTCACCTATTTGTGCTTGCGGGGGTTGAGCTTTGGCTCTTTGGTCCCGCCTCTCAACTGTCAATCAACCGGTGTACAGATTCCCGAGCCTACTGGGCTCTATCATATCTACCCTTGAAACTGTGTA
Organism: Procambarus virginalis; assembly: GCA_020271785.1. NCBI lineage: Eukaryota > Metazoa > Arthropoda > Malacostraca > Decapoda > Cambaridae > Procambarus > Procambarus virginalis. The sequence continues at coordinate 10,828,981 of WNGS01135237.1, forward strand.
TGGAGTCAGCCTCCACCACATCACTGCCTAAAGCATTCCATCCGTTAACTACTCTGACACAGAAAAAGTTCCTTCTAACGTCTCTGTGGCTCATGTGGGTACTCAGTTTCCACCTGTGTCCCCTTGTTCGCGTCCCCCCAGTGTTGAATAGTTTGTCCTTGTCTACCCGGTCGATTCCTCTGAGGATTTTGTAGGTTGTGATCATATCTCCCCTTACTCTTCTGTCTTCCAGTGTCGTAAGGTGCATTTCCCGCAGCCTTTCCTCGTAACTCATGCCTCTTAGTTCTGGGACTAGTCTAGTGGCATACCTTTGGACTTTTTCCAGCTTCGTCTTGTGCTTGACAAGGTACGGGCTCCATGCTGGGGCTGCATACTCCAGGATTGGTCTTACATATGTGGTGTACAAGATTCTGAATGATTCCTTACACAGGTTCCTGAACGCTGTTCTGATGTTAGCCAGCCTCGCATATGCCGCAGATGTTATCCTTTTTATGTGGGCTTCAGGAGACAGGTTTGGTGTGATATCAACTCCTAGATCTTTCTCTCTGTCCGTTTCATTAAGTACTTCATCTCCTATTCTGTATCCTGTGTCTGGTCTCCTGTTTCCACTGCCTAGTTTCATTACTTTGCATTTACTCGGGTTGAACTTCAACAGCCATTTGTTGGACCATTCACTCAGTCTGTCTAGGTCGTCTTGTAGCCTCCTACTATCGTCCTCAGTTTCAATCCTCCTCATAATTTTTGCATCATCGGCAAACATTGAGAGAAACGATTCTATACCCTCTGGGAGATCATTTACATATATCAGAAACAGTATAGGTCCAAGGACTGACCCCTGCGGGACTCCACTTGTAACGTCTCGCCAATCTGAGACCTCACCCCTCACACTGACTCTTTGTCTCCTGTTGCTTAGGTACTCCTGTATCCAACGGAGTACCTTCCCTTTCACTCCAGCCTGCATCTCGAGCTTTTTCACTAGCCTCTTGTGTGTGTGTGTGGTGTGTGTGTGTGGGTGTGTGTGTGTGTGTGTGTTGTGTGTGTTGTGT
>WNGS01135237.1:10845476-10857976 GCA_020271785.1 Procambarus virginalis
TGGTTTGTATAATTTAGATCCATTTTTTATTGCTCAGTTAAAAAGCGATTTCAGTAGGATCATTGATATACATTTGTCTCACTAATACCTTATTAATATACCATTATCTCATTAAAAACATTGTACCTCACCTCACCTCACCTCTGTCCTGCCTACATATCTACACCTTTCATAGATGTATTATTAAATATGAAAGTACTTAAGGAAATTCCTGTCTTAATCCTTCCTTAATAACACTACCTTAATAGTAGCGTCACCCAGAGTCGAGACACAATAACAAGTCCGTTAAACATAGACACAAACAATATAAATCAGAATTTCAAAGGAAAAAATATATACACAATACTACCCATAAGACACAAAATAAATGTTGTTTGTAAGTTATAGACTGACTCTACACATTATTACAATGAGTTGGATCCAGAAGAGTGACAAGGGGATTCACTTGATAGTGGTACACTGCGAAGGGTGGAAATACTCCCATGCACTAGTTGATTATATAATTAATTGTGCTCTGCTATAACACTTGGATTCACATTTTCTAGAATGAATTATAATATGTTGATTTTGTGTCTCTCTCTTGCAGGGATCTCTGTTTAGGGCTTCAGGTATACGTAGGAGAGTACCAATATCGTTTGGTAGAAGGTTTCGTAGGCCTAGAGGACGCGGGTAGGTGATGTGACACACTTCCGCCGATGGCCTGACCAAACAAGGCCATCCACAGCATATCTCAGGCATTAGGAAGTCTAGCGTGCAATACCTGCATCAATGATGACAAATTTTCTTAATGTTATCTGAAGATATATTTCTTGTTTAACTTTAAAAAATATATATATATATTATATATATATATATATATATATTAATATATATATATATATATATATATTATATATATATATATGAATGAAAACTCACACCCCAAAAGTGACTCGAACCCATACTCCCAGGAGCAACGCAACTGGTATGTACAAGACGCCTTAAACCACTTGACCATCACGACCGGACATAATGAGGTGATAGCCGAAGCTATTTGAACCACCTCACCGCCGGCACTCGGATGGTTATCTTGGGCATAGCATTTTACCAAATCACCTCATTCTTTGGGGCACACGTGAGGAACACAAATGCGAACAAGCCTGAATGGTCCCCAGGACTATATGCGAATGAAAACTCACACCCCAGAAGTGACTCGACCCATACTCCCAGGAGCAACGCAACTGGTATGTACAAGACGCCTTAAACCACTTGACCATCACGACCGGACATAATGAGGTGATAGCCGAAGCTATTTGAACCACCTCACCGCCGGCACTCGGATGGTTATCTTGGGCATAGCATTTTACCAAATCACCTCATTCTTTGGGGCACACGTGAGGAACACAAATGCGAACAAGCCTGAATGGTCCCCAGGACTATATGCGAATGAAAACTCACACCCCAGAAGTGACTCGAACCCATACTCCCAGGAGCAACGCAACTGGTATGTACAAGACGCCTTAAACCACTTGACCATCACGACCGGACATAATGAGGTGATAGCCGAAGCTATTTGAACCACCTCACCGCCGGCACTCGGATGGTTATCTTGGGCATAGCATTTTACCAAATCACCTCATTCTTTGGGCACACGTGAGGAACACAATGCGAACAAGCCTGAATGGTCCCCAGGACTATATGCGAATGAAAACTCACACCCCAGAAGTGACTCGAACCCATACTCCCAGGAGCAACGCAACTGGTATGTACAAGACGCCTTAAACCACTTGACCATCACGACCGGACATTATGTCCGGTCGTGATGGTCAAGTGGTTTAAGGCGTCTTGTACATACCAGTTGCGTTGCTCCTGGGAGTATGGGTTCGAGTCACTTCTGGGGTGTGAGTTTTCATTCGCATATAGTCCTGGGACCATTCAGGCTTGTTCGCATATATATATATATATATATATATATATATATATATTATATTATATATATATATATATATATATATATATATATATATATATATATATATATATTATATATATATATATATATATAGCAGCACAAGCGTACATCGCCAGCATCTCTGACACAGAGGCCCTAATCAAACTAGACTTTAAAATTGCCTTTAACATGGTCAGAAGTGATGCGGTTGTGTACGTCGCCATTTCCTACTTCTCTACCCATTCATCATATCGTGGTACCGTGAGGAATCAAAATTTCTCTTTGCTGACCACGAAGTCAGAACAAGTGAAGGTGTCCAGCAAGACGAGCCTCTAGCTCCTCATCTTTTCTGCTTAGCCTTGAAAGGAATCCCCGAAAGCTTGTCCCGCGAGTTCAACATCTGGTTTTTGGACGATGGCACTATAGTTAGCCCCTAGACCCCCTCTTGGACAATATCAGATAAAATTTCGGAGCAAGAATTAAACCTAGGTGTCTCCATAAACCCCACTAAGTGTGAAGTAGTCTCATCAAACTAAAACATCATAGAGCAAAATCTGTTTTGACCAGAGTCCATATCATCAGGCCTGTAGCAGTCAGTACTCTCCTTGAATCATCCTTCGGGTCTAACGCCACTGACAAGATCCTAGATAAGAAAATCTCGAACCTAAGGAGGATGGAAAATAGGATTCGCGACATCGATGCCCATGATTATTTTTATAATGAGCGTTGCTGTCATGATTAGCTAATCATGCCTGACGTGTTGGCATTTCTTCCCCAAGCAGGTCTAACGGATTTAATGAACCAGTTCCTGCTGGCAGAGTTTGCACACACTCACATAGAGTGCTGAGGAGTGTGAGATTCGTCACCTGAACCTAACCTGCCACAGGTAAACGATGCCAAGCCTGAGCGTTATAATTACTGTCTTGCACTATCTGGTATTGTTTTCGTGGTGTTGTTATATAAGTGCCGAGCCTGAGACCAAGCACAAGTTTAAATTCTAGTACTTTATGGGGGTTTGAGAGTTTGTGATTTGTTCTTCTATCGGAAGGTACTCCAGAAAGGTATTCCTGAGAAGTACCCATGAAAGGGAGTCCTCATGTTTATAAATAATGATATTCGTGTGATTTAGAATTAAACTAAATTCATATAAACTTCTTTGAAGGTGAAGGAAAGACCCAGTATATGTGTGTGTATTAAAATCAAACTTTCGGACGTAACCTACATTCTTTTTCAAGGTACTGCATGCGATGTATAGTAAAACATTGTATACAGTACCTTGAGAAAGGATGTAGCTGACATTCGTAAAATTTTGTTTTTAATATACTTACAAATATATTGGTCTTTCCTTCAACTTCATTCAAACACTACGACAATGTAGTCAGTTTGTCAATAAACTTATTTGTCATTACATTGTTTCTTTTCTCTCAATTAAAAACTTTTGTGAATCTACACTTGCATCATTTGATGTTATCTTTGATTACTGAAGGTATCTTTAATTAACAAATTAGAATTAATTATTTTTTTTATTTCATTGCCCTAAAAAAATACTCACGGCTCGTGATGACTGTGACAAAAGAAACTTGTACAACATCTTTATACATTTCTTACGACGAAATTTAAGAGTATGAAACCCTTGGGGTTGAAACTCCATTTGCACAGGAGATAAATACTTGACAAGACATTCAAGTGGATTTTAGATATATTTATTAAGTTAAATTATGTTAAAATATGTGTCTTGTGTTATTCATTGCTTGAGTAATTTCTTCAACAGGTGAAATTTTCTTTGAGACTCGGATCAGTTGATTCTTCACAAGTGATCCCTGAAGGTGTATGGGGATTCAGGGGTCAATTCTGAAACAATTCTGGTGATTCTACCATCAGCAGCAGAACTTACTATGCATAGCGCCTGTACCATGGACGGCTGGTAGTAGGCTGTCCCTGGGCTTGATCCTGCGCCTGGTCCTGCGCCTGGAACTGTTCTTGGGCTTGGGTTTGGGCCTGGAACTGTCCTTGGCTTGGTTTGGGCCTGGACTGTCCTGGAATTGGGTTTGGGCGGGAACTGTCCTGGGCTTGGGTTTGGGCCTGGAACTGTCCTTGGGTGGGTTTGGGCCTGGAACTGTCCTTGGGCTTGGGCTTGGGTTGGGCCTGGAACTGTCCTTGGGCTTGGGCTTGGGTTTGGGACTGGAACTGTCCTTGGGCTTGGGCTTGGGTTTGGGCCTGGAACTGTCCTTGGGCTTGGGTTTGCGCCTGGCGCCAAACGACACTGGTGGTCTTCTCGTGTTGGAGCCGTGGCTTATCAAAGCTCCCTGAAAGAGTGTGCAAACATTTATGTCTAAGCATTCTTTACAAAGGTAAACTAAAGAGAACTGAAATGAGTACACTGGTTTACAACAAGGCTGCATCAAAAACTTCCTGGCCTGAACTACAAAGAAGGGCTCATTATGTTCGACCTCACAATATTCGGGAATAAAAAAGACAGTGGGGGACATGATCATGATATAAAAGTTTTGAAAGAAATTTAATTATCTGACGACGCCAAGAGACTTGACATAAGAAGAGCTAAATCAATAAGGCATAACAGTAGTCTCACTGACTTAACGAAGCAGATTTTACTAAATAATATTATATAGGTGGAAGGATTTATAATAATAAAAAAACATGAAGAGCAGTGCTCATGGCATCAGGTGACGGGCAGGATTTAGCAGCTGCTGCCAGGGTCATACTATCACAGCTTATAGCGGCCTGTTGGATATACGTGTGCCAAATAAAGGGAGTGCCACACTTTGAGACATATAGGCATCTGGTGCGATTTTCATAAAGTCAATTTTGAAATGTTGTTTTTCTTATTCGTAGACTTACAATATATTTTCAGTGCTTAGTAATATAATTCCTCTGAGAGAGGGAGAAGGGATAAAGATAATAGAGAGAGATGGAAAGGAGGGGAGAGGGAAAAGACCGGGCGCAGCCGGGTATCACCCCGTTTAGGACATACACAAAACTAGTTCATAACATTACCACACTAGGCCTGATGGCGTCACGGCCTCCAGCAACACCTGGATACGACACTTGTCTCAGAACGCGGCGTCCGTCGCCACCTGCCAGCAGTGTCCAGCACCTCCCGCCCTGCGCACCAACCACCACAGATAAAAAAGCAAGGGTTATTAGGACAAGCCAAACAGAGACACAATTCGTGGAAGCATCAGAGTTCTGAGTTAACAAATAGTTAGCAGCCACTGAGTGGCTCTGTTTTTAATAGTGCAAAAAATAAGCATTGTAGCAATCTATAAAATATATTTAATTCAATATGAAATATGTATCATATTTATAATTTGGTAACGATATATAACTAAATATAACTGGTAATAAAACCTTGAAAGTTAATTTATTAGGCATGATGTTTTAACGTTACGTACTGGCATGATAACTGTAGGTCTATGTTATACCTGTAGGGGGATGCAACCCGTTTCTCGCACTTGCTTATAGTCAATATCTTGCTTATGAAAATGCATATGTGACATACTAATTTATTGTGAATATTTGAGTTTACCTTGAAGCTGAATAGAAAACCACAATCTAACCTAACCTTCTTAGTATGTTAGATATTACAATTAGTACTGAACCTATACCTATATTGTATATTACAGTTTTTATAAAAATAATAAAACAAAACTAAAATATTTAAATAAATTGTAAAGTAACTCAGGATATTTCAAATTTTGTATAAAATCTCTATTGTTTAATAAAACTGAGAGAAAAAGTTAGTGCCTGAAAAAATATAGGCTGCAGTGTGCACATATGTACTTATTTATAAGCGAAATAGTGACTAAGCAATAAGTCATTATGTGCTGTTGTGTAGAACATGTTGCTCTAAAGGGGGCGGGGTTAACCTGGTGTTGTAGGGGCTGTCTGTGGTATTTATAGCTAGGCAATAAGTCTTTATATATTTTTCTGTTCTGGTGAAATGCTCCACATATTTTCTGAATGGAATTTTATTAAACCTATTATTGTAATAACTTACATTTCCCCAAATGATTGTGCTAAACAAACACACAATAGGTATTCACGACAAGCGAACGCGTTGAGAGTCACAGTCCACAACCCGAATTGATTGATTCCGCGGTCAAATACCGATGCAAATATACAGTTTATTTAATCTGATGTCTCTGTTCACCTACCAGAAATAGTAATCTGGGACTACACTACACTACATTTGTTCAGTAATCTGGGAATTAGATAGCTGCGTCCTAGTGTTTGTGTAATTTACTATTTGTGCCTCTAAGATCGAGCTCTTAGCTCTTGGACCCCGACTTTCTAATCGTCAGTTGTCTAATGTACTAACTCGCGACCTAAGTGTCCTCTATCATATATATACCACATATTTCTCTTTCACACACACACACACACACACATCCCCAGGATGCAGCCCGTAGCAGCTGTCTAACTACGACCCCAGAGCGCTGTCCACTCGGCTGCGAGGAGCTGTATATGTGTGTGTGTGTGTGTGTGTGTGTGTTAATTAATATTGGTTCACAATTAGTGCAACTATGAAAGAACAAATATACTGACCAGCTTGAGCAGGTGCGGGCGCCCAGCAGACCACCAGTAGCACCAGCCCCACCAGGCAGGTGAGGCAGCCGGCCATCACACTCATCCTGTGTATTAAAATATAAATAATAGCAAATTAAAACTTCAATTTCGCTGTTAAAAATGGAAAAAAACAGGTAAATACTACACTTTACGCCATTGAATAGACTTCGCTCCTAAATCAGTGGAAACCATGAAACCGGTTTTAAGATATTAGCTCTAGAAACAATGACACACTAGACTGCTTTCCTAGTCACAAGAGAGGGCATGAAAGACACTGCTGATACACACTATAAGTAAATTTCGACGGAATATTTACACTCTCATGATGCACTCTGGGTTCTGAGCTGCAATCAATTGCAAGACTTTCTTGACAACTAATCCCCGAAGGACTTACCATTCGTCAACGCAGGAATTTCTGATTTTAAACTTACTTGGTGCTGTAACTAAAGCTTACATCGGCCGGGTGATAAAAGGATGATTGAAAGTAATATTATCTATCGGTATTGTTGATCGTGCACCAGACTTATCAACATTGTCCAAATTACAAACAAAAATTTAATATGTCCATTTTCTGTGATACATGAAATGTTAAGAAGTTATTCTTAGTATCCCCCTGAATAGACTTACAAAATAGCCAGCCAGTCAATGTAAATTTACAATTATCACCAGGTTAGTAAGGCAGTTACTTAAACGTATTGCAAAGCAAAACACAACCACAGGCCTAATTCACAATGTACACAATCACAAGCCTAGTTCATAAGGTACACTCACGACCGGGACCCAACGATAACAATGCGATCACAGAAGAACCAACCTCCATCCGAACTATCAACAAATCACAAAAAAAATGGTTTCATTTCACCACGTTCCTATTTTGCTTGTACTGGTGAACACAGATACACACTACACATTATGTAAACAAAAAACATTACTAACATTGCCAACAGTAATGATGATATAACAATATAATTTATCCCAAGAAATAATAAGCACAAAAAGCAAGATAAAATGGAAATACTCCCACACGCGCCTCAATAGGCTTGATCTTAGCTGAAATACTAGCGCATAAGCTATACACTACATTAGTCACCCCATGCATTAAATTAGACACTCACATACTAAATGTAAACCACTTGGATGGTCGGGGATTGAACGTCGACCTGCACGAAGCGAGACCGTCGCTCTACCGTCCAGCCCAAGTGGTTGGAGCCAAAACAGGAGGATGTGCTGCCACCGCGCACCTTATAATCTCTGGAAAACGACATGGACAAAAGTTATACAACCGTGGGATTATACTTGGGAGTCCACAGGACGTCAGAAAATCCCTACTGAAGCCAGTCGTGGTTTTACACATAATTCCCATGTACCCTGGTGTCGGTTAGTGTGATTTCCTTCTGCATTTGAAGGTGGAGTTTATGACGGCAGAACTCCTTTATCAACACCAGAGTGCAGGGGGATGTAAGATCAGTATTGCCTTCAGTAGAGGGGCTCTAGACGTCTTGTGGCCTCTGTAGCATCCCAGGTTGTATACCTTTTTGACCATGTCGTGGGCCAGAGGTAAGGTGCTTGGCTTGGAAGTGCCCAAGTCGAGGGTTCGAATCCCCCCTCATTACTACAATTGATTTTATCATTAATATGAATGAAATGACCATAATATTTAATATATATTTCCATCCTGGAAATGCTGAATTGTGTGTATATATATATATATATATATATATATATATATATATATATATATATATATATATATATATATATATATATATATATATATATATATATATATATATATATGTATATATATATATATATATATATATATATATATATATATATATATATATATATATATATATATAATTAGCTCTGAAGTAATATAAATATGTTTCTCGCTGGCATTATTAATCAAATTAAATAAGTTTCTTCACGCCTCCAAAACCAAAACAGCACAACCACACTTCCACAGTGCAGCTCCAGCATGGAGTCCGTATCTAGTCAAGCACAAGACGAAGCTGGAAAAAGTTCAGAGGTATGCCACTAGACTAGTGCCAGAACTAAGAGGCATGAGTTATGAGGACAGACTACGTGAACTGCACCTCACGTCGCTGGAAGACAGAAGAGCTAGGGGAGACATGATCACCACATACAAAATTCTCAGGGGAATTGACAGAGTGGACAAGGATGGATTATTTAACACGGGTGGCATACGCATAAGAGGACACAGGAGTAAGCTGAGTACCTAAATGAGCCACAGAGACATTAGAAAGAACTTTTTCAGTGTCATATTAGTTAGTAAATGGAATGCACTAGAAAGTGATGTGGTGGAGGCTGACTCCATACACAGTTTCAAATGTAGATATGATAGAGCCCAGTAGGCTCAGGAATCTGTACATCAGTTGATTGACGGTTGAAAGGCGGGACCAAAGAGTCAGAGCTCAATCCCCGCAAGCACAAGTAGGTGAGTACAATTAGGTGAGTATAACCACACCACCACAACCACACTTCCACAACCTCACCACCACANCACCGGAAAAATGTCCAGGGCTGCCCAGCGTAGAAGGCACGTATGGTGTAACCAAAGCAAACGTGACAGTAGACGGAACAGGAGACTGGAGACGTAGAGAGACGGTCTAGGTCCTATTCGAGACCCCCTCCCCCGCCACCTGCCGGAAGAAACAAAGTTCGTCTGGTGGGACGCCACTGCACCCTATTTTCCAAAGTAAAAGCGTAGCAAACTGTCGGGAACTCAAACGAACCCTATGAAGCCCCACATACGTGAGAGTACAGCAGCAGTCTGAAACAGTGACGGTACCACCAACTCAGTGAGTGGGAACAACAACCATCGTAGCGGGACACTAAATCCCTGTAAACGGCCAGAGAGCCGAGCTTACTAAGCGCACGGTGAGTCGTTAAGAGCTGCACTCCACAGACGTCTGCTATCTCACTCGCAGCATATCCAGTACCTCCTGAAATGAGAGGTACGACGCCGTCCAGAGAATTCAATCCAATTGTCTCGAATGGCGGACAGTGGGAAGGGTGCCCCGTGTCGCCAGCAAACGGCTGGAGGGCCGCGCACACCGGTCTGGACACACCGACAGCTAGGACAAGATCAAAAAATGACACTAAAACTTTACGAATATTCAGAATCACTAACAATTGGTGCAGCTTTAGGTATTTCGTGTTATGGGGACTATAGGAAGTTACTGGCCTGGACATGGGCACACTGGGTGGCTGGAATGTACTGCAATCTAGTATTATTGATATAGACTTTATAGTATGGTATGTGTTTTTAAACGTAGACTGTTAGAACTTAAGGCCAGAATAATACGATTTTCCTGTGCAATTAAGCTTAGGATATAAACATCTCTTCAAAAATGTATGCATAAGCTGTACCAGAGCCTTAGAGCAAAGCAAAGGGAACATGAAATGCATTAGAAAAAAGTTTGATAATAGTATATTAAAGCTGACAGTCAACTCACATAGTTGAACCAAGAGAGATATGGTATACGGGAGGTAGCAAAACTGTTGACTGCTAGTGTATGTGCATCCCTTACTCATCCTGTGAACGGTAATGTATTGGCAGTCCCTTAGGTACAGACTGGGTAGACTAAGAGAGATGGGGTGGGGTGAGGCGGGTCGGCTTCGGCGATGCTTAGTGGGGTTTGGGCATGGTGCGGGGCTTCCTAATTCTTATGTTTTACGGTTATCAAGGTCCCCATATCCTAGGGCCTAGGCCAATTTACAACCCTTTCCAGGAATAAACCATCAACAGTTACCTTGTACTCAAGAACCTATTTAGTGTTGGGTTAACAGTTGCATTGGTGTAAAGGAAACGTGCCCAAACACCATTCCCTTTCCGACATACAAATTGGATCTACTTGGTTTGTGAGCTGACTGTCAACTTTAATATACATATTATCAAACTTCTTCTAATGCATTCATATTCCATTTTCTTTGCCCTAAGGCTCTGGTACAGCTGCTGCATACATTTTGAAGAGATGTTTATATCCTAAGCTTATTGCACAGGCAAATCGTATTTATCTGGACCTAAGCTGTAGCTTATAGTCTATCCTTAAAAACAAAATACCATACTCTAAACCATCAAGATAAGCACCTTAATCTACCTATTGTCTGCAAATGCGAATTGTAAATGTTTCTCAGACAGATTCTAAACAATAATATCTTCATTTTAGTAACCAAATATGATAAAACGCTTTGGAAATAAGTAATGAGTCATTTTGGAAGTTTCTTAGTGCTCATTAATGTTTAAGTCTTATGCATTGCCTTGTAACTTGAGGAGTGCCTGCATCTTCCCTGCTCTAGACCTGTGTTCCAGCCTTTGCTGAGCTCAAGCATAAATACGCAGCATGTTCTTTGCCTGGTTGTTTCTCCCTCCAAGCTGTTTACTCTCAGAGCTTCGCATCCAATAAGGTTTATTTATTTAGTTCCATTTGTCTCGAACAGGAAAGTTCTTGAGTCACCTTGATTGAAGCAGCTCCACTGACAGTTAGTAACAATATTTTAGTGTGAAGACTCGGAGATATCAGTGCTGTAGACGCGAGCCTCAAGTTTACATTACGACTATTCATGCCCGTGCCACCTCTTGGGGTGGCGTAATCTTCATCAATCAGCTTCACAACACCGAAGGTGAAGGTCAGTCACGCTAAGTCTCAACCATATATTCAGTCTTGGGTTGAGAACAGAAGTATATAAAAAAACTAATTAAATTAATTAAACATTTCCAGAATCATGCTCAGTTCTTCTTCGGGAAAAGCCCGAATAAAAATAATTGCGTTAACGATAATCTTTACCTTGAGATTAGCAAATACAATTTTTTGTTGAAACCAGATAGGTCAATTTGTAGCTTATTCTCAAGATCAAATTACTTCACCATTAGCTGAAATCTGAGAAAGAAAAGGCTTATAAATTTTCGTTTGGGTCATGTTCTTGCCATTGTCAAAATAAAGGGTTGTGAGGTTGACAACCTATATGTCAAACACGGACAACAAAAACTCTACATAATAAGTCAGTATTTGGAGATATAGTCTACCTCGCCATGTTCAAGGCTGTGACTCGATACGTGCTCTTTCACCGTCAGCCTGTAGTGTAAGCACTTCGTAAATCAACGTCACCACACCACCTTACCTAACCTAACTATACATAAACCTACAAATTATAATAATATTAATTTACACTTCAGAAAAAATAGATTGTTACTCTAATGTATGGAAGATTCATTCTGTCAGTTGGTTGGTTGATGAATAAGTAAAAAACTGGAATAATTTGGTAGAACCAAAGTCAGTATTTAACTTTTTGCTTGGACTGGAGGAAAGGTGGTGCTATCATCTGTGGCTGTTAATACATGGGGATTTTCCGGGATGATTATACTACCAGCACGACTATATAAACATAGCGCCGCCCGGGAGAGTGAGTATACTTCAAAAGGAGCAGCACGGAGTAACATCTCCTCGGTAGATGATTCTAGTGTCTTCATACACAGTCTACAGCAGTGTCGTTGAATCTAGTGACTTCATAGGCAGTGTAGTTGACTCCAGTGACTTCACATACAGTCTTCCGCAGTGTCGTTGACTTCAGTGACTTCACAAAGTCTTGAGACTGGTTGGACCCGAAAGCTGCAATCTCTACCCAGGTGATATCCTTAACGCAAATACCTTTCGCTGTTCCTCAAGTAACTGTTCTGTAGAACTACACTACTAAAATATATGTATGTATGGCTTTCAATAATCACGCTTGCCAGTACAGAAGCAGAACAAACTACAAGAATAAAAAAAATGGAAAAAGGCAGCAGGCTTGTTTGATGAAACGAGGTTGCTAGTATTTAAACTTAACATTATCATTCTGTACATATCTAACCTGGGGTTGAAACAATCCAGTGATCACGTGTATGTTTGTACAGCCGTAAATATGTTCCGGTAATTGGATAAGACATGATCTTGATATACATGAATCCCTTCATCAC
>WNGS01135237.1:10862976-10864497 GCA_020271785.1 Procambarus virginalis
CCCGGGGTGGGGAATATATAAGGGTTTTGCCCAGTGAAGATTCCCCAACAGGATGTACACATGTAACAGCTGCCAGACTCTTAAAGGGAATATATAAGAATAGATCGGGAGGCCCCATACACTTGCGCAAGTAACGCTGGTGAGTGCGTATATTCTCACAAAAGTATCGCTGGTGAGTGCATTTGCGCTCACGCAAACACTAAAGACTGTAGACGAACCAGCAAACTACTGCTTGTTTACAAAAAAAAAGTAATTATATGCAAATTTCCTACATATTCTTTTTACAAATATTTAGCATAACTCTGTTATACAACTTTGGTCTAATTTTGCCTTTGTCTTCATACCAAGATTTTGAGTTTTGTCATTGTTTTAAAGTTCTGCTTGAGAATGTGACGGCCTATGGGGAGGAGGAGGATCCCTGACGTCACTAAATTGTGGTGGCATATGTGGAGTGATCCCCCTGACGTCACTGTGTTTGGTAGCATGTTTGGAGTGATCCCTCTGACATCTATGTTGTAGAGACGTGTAAAATATATATTATATATAAAATTGCATATTGGAGTCGATTTACAAGTTTGGATTTAGCTTACTTTGCAACAAAATATTATCAAATTCTTGTTGAAACCTGATCCGTCCTGTGTATATATATATACTATATATATAGTATATATATATATATATATATATATATATATATATATAATTTTTTAGAGAACTGGACTAGCATTTCGAACACGTCCCTCAACAAGTGTATACTCGTGAGGTCAAGTCCAAAAAATACACCTTACGAACGCTCTGGTACGCAGTTCCCTCTGCGTCTCCGTGCTTCTACTTTGTCACTCGACATTAAATGAAGTGAATATATAATGACAAATAATGACTCACTAAAAGGGCCAGTATCAAGGGCGGGCTTCAAATGAAGTGATATACGATAACATTTTTCAGTTCGAGATATTAACATTGAACCATCAGTGTCTTGACTATTAAACACATGAGAGAGAGTGATAACATGTGTAACTTTGTAGCATATCTTTCCTGTGTAACAGAACAACAATAACAATTGGCCAGTCAGGAGCCATGGTGGGAAAAACATGGGTTTTTCCCCCTGGAAGATTCCCCAACAGGATAGATGACATAAGTGATTTCTCGCTGCCAGGCTCCTAAATGGAATATATAAGAACAGATCGGAGGACCCAAATACTTAAGCACGTAACGCTGGTGAGTGCGTACACGCTCACGCAATACAACGACCGTGAGTGCGTACACGCTCACGTAGTATAACGCCGGTGAGTGCGTAAACGCTCAGCAATACAACGCCGTGAGTGTGTATATGCTCACGCAATACAACGCCTGTGAGTGCGTATACGCTCACGTAGTATAACGCCGGTGAGTGCGTACACGCTCGCCCAGTATAACGCCGGTGACCCCATACATCAGCATGTCAACAGCGTAATGAAATGATTCCTAACAATTGACACCCATAAGACAAATCACTGGTAGTGGGGCGTTGCAGTACTGATG
>WNGS01135237.1:10881441-10897146 GCA_020271785.1 Procambarus virginalis
ACTAAGAGGTCAGGTCAGATGCTTTATACATGGTGTGTACCAGGCGTGTGACATCACTGTTACGTCACATAGTTCATGCCAGTTCAGGTGTTATCTGCCGCAGTGTTCTTAATGTATTCTAGTCTTTGAACAAATATTTATCGTCTGTTCTGTGCTGGGAACGCTCGGGAGAAACAGGTTGAGTTAAACGCTATCTGACGATATCAAACAATATCTAACAACATCTAACAACATCTAACAACATCTAACAACATCTACAACATCTAACAACAATTAACAATAACAGGAGACTGGGGGTGTCATGGCTGCCACCTCAATGATCGGTCTGGCGTGGGTGGTGGTGGTGCTGGCCCTTTCTTGCACTCAGATTGGTGAGTCAAGTGAGTATCTGTGAGTCATGTGAGTATCTGTGAGTCATGTGAGTATCTGTGAATCATGAGAGTATCTGTGAATCATGAGAGTATCTGTGATTCAAGTAAGTATCTGTTAGTCAAGTGAATATCTGTGAGTCATGAGAGTATGTCAGTCGAGTGTATATCTGTGAGTCATGTGAGTATCTGTGAGTCAAGTGAGTATCTGTCAGTCAAGTGAGTGTCTGAGTATAGTGAGCCATGTGAGAAGCTGTGAGTCTGATGAGTCAAGCGAGTACCTGTGAGTGGTGAGTCAGGTGGGCATTTGTGAGTCTCATGAGTCACTTGAGTATAGTCAAGAATTCAGGTCAAGTGAACATTTATAAAGCCCACGCAGTGTATAATATCACTAAAACAAGCAGTAATGAAAAAGTTTTCAGGATAAATAATTAAAATGTTTGTATCAAATGCGCCCAAAAAAATTATCCCTAAAATTCAATTATATCACTGATGATCATAGCATGGAAGGACCATGAAAGCTTTGGATCTTATAGAGTTTCAAAAAGTTTTGGGATATATATATATATATATATATATATATATATTATATATATATATATCATTGTCTCCCCCCAATACATTACTAAAAACACTGAGGCACACACACACACACACACACCAGGAAGCAGCCCGTGACAGCTGACTAACTCCCAGGTACCTATTTACTGCTAGGTAAGAGGGGTATTCAGGGTTGAAAGAAACTTTGCCCATTTCTTTCTGCCTGGTCCGGGAATTGAACCCGCGCCACAAAATTACGAGTCCTTGCTGTATCAACCAGGCTACCAGGCCCCTAGTGCCTGAGACTGTGTGTGTGTGTATGTGTGTATGTGTGTGTGTATGTGTGTGTGTATATGTGCGTGTGTGTGTGTGTGTGTGTGTGTGTGTGTGTGTGTGTGTGTGTGTGTGTGTGTGTGTACTCACCTAATTGTACTCACCTAATTGTGCTTGCGGGGGTTGAGCTTTGGCTCTTTGGTCCCGCCTCTCAACTGTCAATCAACTGGTGTACAGTTTCCTGAGCCTACTGGACTCTATCATATGTGTGTGTGTGTGTGTGTGTGTGTGTGTGTGTGTGTGTGTGTGTGTGTGTGTGTGTGTGTGTGTGTGTGTGTGTGTGTGTGTGTGTGTGTGTGTGTGTGTGTGTGTGTGTGTGGTGTGTATGTGTGTGCAAAAAAAGTTAATTAGTTTCAGTACAAATTATAAAATACTAGTAAACTCAATAATAAGTTACAAATGCTTTCAGGAATGTTTACATTTGTTGAGCTGACAGTATTTTGATAATTTTCATAATTCGACCAGATCTATCAGGTCTGGACGAATCAGGGGCGAAAACTGATAGGCATTATATTGTACCACACTATATTGTGGGTTCACTGAATGATATTGGTTGTAATTACTGAATACCATAACTCTACCTCCTGGTTGGTATGTAAACTCCGCATCGAGTAGAATCTATAGTTGTGATATTGTTACCGGTGTCGTTGACAGAGAGCCTGGAGCCACCAGGAGCTGAAGGAGCCGTGGGCGAGAGGAAGCAGGAGTTCGTGGACACAGGACGTGATGGCAACACACCGGCTTTGGTACTGTCAAAAAATAGTGCATGAGATTTTGGGGGGGAATCCTCCCCTTTGTCTGTGTGAACTGCTTAATAATCCTTCGAGTGGCTGTTGTGGTGTACATGTAATTACAAGTAAAGCTTAGCTGGTCTCTGGCCTCGTGGCCTTAATGGTGGTACATTGATACCACCATTGTGGCCCCACGATACCTCTCATTGCCTCAATACCGTTGAATTCAATTAGTTTTATTGGCGGGTTTCCTGTCTCTTTCTTTGGTTAATTTATACTCTCGTAAACCTCAGCAACTCTGGAGTTTACATGTGTAAGTATATTTGTGCATATGAGTATGTGAGTGTATGTTCTTACGTGTTTGTGCCTGTAGGACTTGAGTTAAAATCTCATTATCATTTCAGTAGCAAAAACTAATAATTAAATTTTGACGTTCTTCAGAATGACACAGAATTTTTTGCGCTTTTCTGCAGTTAGGGGAGACGGAGGCCAGCGCAGGCGGTGACGACGAGGAGAGAGAGAGCGAGCCCGCTGTCTCCAGGATCAAACGAAGCCCCAGTCAGAGAGCCAGGTCCGGGCGCACTAAAATTCAGAAAGAGAGAAGAAGGAACAGGCTCAGTGGGTAGGCTGATGGCAGGCGATGTCCCTGAGATCTGAACGCAGAGGGCAACGCGCCACAGCGATTGGTGGCCTTAGAAGGTCATCAGTATATTTCTTCTGACCTTTATATTGAGTGAACCCAACAGCAAATGAGCTTATGGGAATAAGTTTTAATGGATAATATACGTTCTATTACAATCACCACTTTTATTTTGCTAATCAAACACATGAAATTACTGATCCAAGCATTTTTACACAGGAATAATTAAACATTTCAAATCATGGGAAATATGGGTAAAATTGTTATATTCAAGTTCGTCTTAACTGGAAAACAAATATTATTAATATAGTTTATTATTATTTTGTTTAAATCTCCTTAGTTTCAAAAGTATTATAATTAGTTTAGGGCTGGGATATCATTCTTATTTTAGTTAATTTTTGTTTAGAAATATATTTAATTCTAAATATGTAGTGTAAACTTTTCAGTTTACCTAATACAGCAGCCATATTTACTATTGCTGCCGTGAGATACTATTTTCATTCGTGTATCTACTTCACAACTCACAACTAAGGGGCAGGGGAGCGCTGGATACAACTGGTTCAGAGAGTATTTTGTGTTGTGGATTATTGGAACACTCTCCTGCTTGAACATGAGTGATATAGGATCGCTGTATTGCTTCAAGCGAAGGCTTAGATCTTGGCATAGGTGAATAAGGTTGGGTTCAGATAGGATCTGATTCGTACGGGACAAAATACCTTCTGCAGTGTCCTCGCTACTTAGGTTTATAATTCGAAAAAGATATTAAGTTCGACTTTGAAACTGGAAAGACCTGAGAGTCTGATTTGATTGTTGCCGCCGAAGGCGGCTAGTTTATTGTGCACCCCATACTCATCCTGTGAGCGGTAGCGCAAAAGCATTACAGAGGGCACAAAAGGTCTTTATCAGACCTCATCTTAGATTATTACATTAACAATTACATCTATCCTTCACACCTTATAGTTACAATGTCAGCTAGTTACAGAGTGAGTGCTATTTCAAGATCTACATATTTACAGTAAGTCATCATACATTAATGGTAGGTCTTATCGCTAATACATAATAGTTTGACCAATGGGGACATTACAGAGTCATAGGGGAGCTTCTGTTTCTTGTTAGTCTTCAAAAATACACTACTTGTTTCTGAATCTCATATGTCGTTCATCTACTGGAAGCGAAATGTGGATACAGTGCAAGTATTTCATGTATTTTCCCATGGTAATAAGATAGGTTGCCATATCATACAGAGTGAGCTTAGATCTATCTCTAAATGGCTCAATTTTACTACAATCCAAGATATAGTGTTCTAGTGTGTGTCCCTGTCTTTGTCCACACACTTTACACTTTACTTCATCTAGATCCCTATACAAGCCGAACTGCCAGAGATACTTGTAGCCAAGTCTTATACGAGCTGTGACAACATCTGTTAGTCTACTGACTTTGTTACTTGCTCCATACACATGTTTTACTTCACACATTTCAATGTGATGAACAATGAGTCTTCCCAACCCGTCCTCACCCCTTGTAGTGCCTAGTACCGATTGTCCTGTGTGTGTGTGTGTGTGTGTGTGTGTGTGTGTGTGTGTGTGTGTGTGTGTGTGTGTGTGTGTGTGTGTGTGTGTGTTGTGTGTGTGTGTGTGTGTGTGTGTGTGTGTGTGGTGTGTGTGTGTGTGTGTGTGTGTGTGTGTGTGTGTGTGTGTGTGTGTGGGTGTGTGTGTGTGTGTGTGTGTGTGTGTGTGTGTGTGTGTGTGTGTGTGTGTGTGTGTGTGTGTGTGTGTGTGTGTGTGTGTGTGTGTGTGTGTGTGTGTGTGTGTGTGTGTGTGTTCTTCTTTGTGTTTTGTGTTCAGAGTTAGAGCTCCAGTTCCTGGGTTTCGGTTGTTAGCCATTTACTGCCCACGTGCTATAGCTGTCTATTCTGATCGGTGGCGTGCTGTCAGCCAATCTGAAGACAGCGGACACCAGCTGAAGCTACGAGTATCAGACAGGTAAAGTAAGATGAGGAGGGGACGGAGAGGGAAGTGGGTGAAGATAGAAGAGAGAGAAGGGAGGTAAGGGTGTGGGGAGAGAAGCACAGAACAAAAAAGGGGGGGAACGAGTTCATTTCAACAAATTCATTGCACTAATTATATATATACTATAAAAATTCGAGGCGAAGATTGATTAGTTCCATGTAAGAGTAACATTGCATGGTGAGCACAGGGAACCATGGTGCATGAGAATTAACTCCTACGGGAGCCTTTAAGCCATTCATAAGGCTCCCATTAAACTCTTCCACAGGAGCATTTAAGCCCTTTCACGGGAGCCTTTAAGCCCCACCACGCGAGGCTTTAAACCTTGGAATAAAAAACCTTTAAACCTTTTCGACAGGAGTATTAACACTCTCACAATCCTCTTTGAACACACTCGACTGTAATAGGATCTCGATTCATCGTCATCAATTCATCGCTTCGTGACATTAATTCTGAAATAACTCTGAGCGTCCAGCAAGATATGGACAACAGTCCAGGCAACAACACACCGTTGAGTGTAAGAAGGACAGGCACCCTGAGATGCGTCTTCAGCATTTCCTCCAAACATCAATTTAGCCTCCCAAGATGATACCTGGTTGATACCTGGTTGATGGGGTTCTGGGAGTTCTTCTACTCCCAAGCCCGGCCCGAGGCCAGGCTTGACTTGTGAGAGTTTGGTCCACTAGGCTGTTGCTAGTGGACATTGAGCATTCTGGAGGCCTCGCAGATGTATGTTTATGTACAAAGTGAAACCTGTTAATTACCTAAACTCTCGACCACACAATGGGGGGGATATACTTAAATATCTTGTCAAGATGACTAAATTCACTTAAAGTGGTGTGTGTTTTACGTTACTGATGGCATCGTAAAAGATGAAAAGTAAAAAAAGTAATCGAAAAAGCTAAAAAAAAAATAGTTTAGTTTTAATACAGTAGTGTAGAGAAGCTGATGACTTCTGATTTTTGTAGTATTCTTAGAGCTCTCTCTTCCCACAGCTCATATTATAAAGCTTACCATTCCCGCAGAGCATCTTGTTGGGAAGCTTAGTGCTCTCCCTTACCACAGCTCATATTGAATGTGGGCACAGAGCGCTCCCTTCCCACAGCTCACCTTACGCTTGACTCTAATATGTAAAGAGCTTAGTCATATTTAGTTCAGGGCTTTAACTACAGAATTCAAGTATGTTAAAAATAACTGCAGCTCTTACTTTACTCAGAACTCTTTTTCACGAAGGATACACATAGACAGAAAATTATAAACATACAAATCTCGCCGTTTGGCCACATTTTTCAGTGATGTATGCTTAGAAAAGAACTTGTTCTTCATTAGTTAAGTTGCAAACCTGATAAGTTACGCATCTCTGAGTCTCTAGCGGTGACAACACATTCGCTTCTGTTCAGCAATTCACTAAGATGGTTGATATATTCAACTTTGTCACATAGAAGCACCATTAAGCAGACAGCTGAAGTGACCGGCGAGTACTGCACTACCGTGGCTACAAAACATGAGGCTAGAACTCATTATTCTAATATGCAGTGACTTAGAATTAATAAAATATCAGCAAATTTTGACAACATATTAGTTAGTCCTAGTTTCCCAAAGAGCCGAGAGTACGAGGCTCGCGCGCACGGAAAATTATTCTTACCACAGAAAACGATATCTGTGTTGAGTCTAGGGGCGTCAATCTTATCAGAACGATATCTGTTTTCATGTTAAATATTCTGTTTATGGACGCCTCACTGACTCTATTTGTCTTAATTACGTCCCAGATTTTTGGACTGCAAATTACGAACAACTGCGGCAGGAGCTGAAACAGTCCACAACGGAATACTCAGCCGTGGAAGTTAATACAAGCCCAATTGGGGACCAGAATTTTGTGGTCTTTAGCACATGGGAACTTTGTTGAACTTATATATATATATATATTTTCCGAAATAATATTACTAGCAAACAAAATAGATCAATTAACAATGATCTTTAATGAATGATAAGCAAAGTTAATAATTTAATTCGACAAGTAAGAGTACAGCAAAAAAAACAAAAATCTCAGCTACACTTGCTAGATCATTATAAATTAAAATAACAGATCAAGCAGGAAATATAAGTCAAAAGAGCTTACGAAGCTAAGATAGCCGAAGATGCAAACTTGACAAATAAATGTTTTTTCCAATATATATGTAAAACGAAGATAACACAAATGAGCATTATGCTCAACAATTTAATGTTATCACAAAGGTGGCGCTAAACAATTTTCTTTGAAATCCATGAAGACGTTGAAGAAAACAGACTGTGTAACAACGAACGACACACTTAAATAGATCGAGAGACTAAAACCAATCAGATTTCCAGGTCCTGATGAGATATTCGAGAGCGCCCATCAAGAAGGTAAGGTCGAACTGATTCTGTCCCTACTACCTGGAGGGTCACTTACCTGGCCGATCACCAGATTCAAGAAGTCGGGGGGGGGGGGGGATGTTGATTAACTCTTGCTACTTAGGAAGATCGAAGAACACGCCATCGGAAGAAACATGCTGAATTGGTTCGGAGAATGTCTCACAGACATAAAACAAAGGGTTAATATGAATGAGTGAAGTGAGAGAGAATGGATGCTACTAGCGGTGTTCCGCAGGGCTCTAGATGCTGCAGTTAATGGTAATATCAGCAAGTATGCGGACCACAAAGAGATGGAGCGCGTTGTAAACAGGAAAGAAGACCGATGAACTCAGAGGAAACCCACGGCCAATCACTAACCCTTTCCAGGAATAAGCCGTCAACAGTTACCTAGTACTCAGTGGAACATATTTAGTGCTGGGTGAACAGGAGTCATTTGTTAAGTTTTCTCAGAGCTCATTAATGTTTAATTCTTGTGCAGTGCCTTGTAACTTGAGGAGTGCCTGCATCTTCCCTGCTCCAGACCTGTGTTCCAGCCTTTATTGAGCTCAAGCTTAAATAAGCAGCATGTTTGTTGCCTGGTTGTGTATCCCTCCAAGCTGTTTACTCTCAGAGCTTCGCATCCAATAAGTTTTATTTATTTAGATCCATTTGTCTGGAATAGGGGAGTTCTTGAGACACCTTGATCGAAGCAGCTCCACTGACAGTTAATAACAATATTTTGGTGTGAAAACTCGGAGATATCGATGCTGCAGACGCTAGCCTCATGTACACACTACGGGCTATTCATGCCCGTGCCACCTCTTGAGGAGGCTTAATCTTCATCAATCACCTTCACAACACCGAGGGTCAAGGTCAGTCATGCTAAGTCTCAACCATATATTCAGTCTTAGGTTGAGAACAGAAGTATATAAAAAAAACTAATTAAATTAATTAAACAT
Source organism: Procambarus virginalis (assembly GCA_020271785.1). Classification (NCBI taxonomy): domain Eukaryota; kingdom Metazoa; phylum Arthropoda; class Malacostraca; order Decapoda; family Cambaridae; genus Procambarus; species Procambarus virginalis. The sequence continues at coordinate 10,889,392 of WNGS01135237.1, forward strand.
TTCCAGAATCATGCTCAGTTTCTCTACAGGAAAAGACCGAACAAAAATAATTGCGTTAACGATAATCTTTACCTTGAGATTAGCAAAAACATTTTTTTTTGAAACGAGATATGTCAATTTGTAGCTCATTCCCAAGATCAAATTACCTCACCATTAGCTGAAATCTGAGAGAGAAAAGGCTTAGAAATTTTCGTTTGGGTCATGTTCTTGCCATTGTCAAAATAAAGGGTTATGAGGTTCACAACTTATAAGTCAAATATTGACTAAAAAACTACATAATAAGTCAGTGTTTGGAGTTATATCCACCTCGCCATGTTCAAGACTGTGCTTCGTTCGCCTTCAGCCTGTAGTGTAAACACTCCTTAAATCAACGTCACCACACCACCTAACCTAACCTAGACCTAACTATACATAAACCCACAAAGTATAATAATATTAATTTACGCTTCAGAAAACAAATAGTTTGTTGCTCTAATGTATGGAAGATACATCCTGTCAGTTGGTTGGTTGCTAAATAAGTCAAACATTGCACTAATTTGGTAGAAACAAAGCCAGTATTTAACGTTTTGCTTGGACTGGAGGATAGGTTGTGCTGTCACCTGTGGCTGGGAATACATGGGGTTTTCCAGTGATGATTATACTGCCAGTATGACCATATAAACATAGCGCCGCCCGGCAGAGTGAGTATACTTCAAAAGGAGCAGCACGGAGTAACATCTCCTCGGTCGATGATACTACTGTCTTCATACACAGTATACAGCAGTGTCGTTGATTCCAGTGACTTCACAGGCAGTCTACAGCAGTGTCGTTTTCTCCATTGACTTCACAGGCAATCTACAGCAGTGTCGTTGATTCCAGTGACTTCACAAAATCTTGAGACTGGTTTGACCCGAAAGCTGCAATCTCTACCCAGGTGATATACTCAACGCAAATGCCTTTCGCTGTTCCTCAAGTAACTGTTCTGTAGAACTACACTATTCAAATATATTGTTGTATAAAAGGTTTTCAATAATCACGCTTGCCAGTACAGAAGCAGTAATAAGTACATTCACAAGAACAAAAGAAACAGGAAAAATGCAGAAGGCCTGTTTGATGAAACGAGATTGCTAGTAATTATACTTAACATTGTCATTCAAGTACATATCTAACCTGGGGTTGAAACAATCCAGTGATCACGTGTTTTTTGTACAGCCATTAATTTGTTCCGTAAATTGGATAAGACCTGATCATGAGATACGTGAATCCCTTCATTACTAAAGTTTGATCTCATCTTAATAACAGTTTGTATCATGGAATCAAAACATAAGCTGTAATTTGTAAATAAGATGCGGAACTTATTTTACTAGTCGTTAAGATGTAAGTCTCGTCCTAATCCCACACTCAGACCTTGATAAAGCATTTAGGAGAGTGGGAAAGACTTGGTGTAAATTCCTTACATAAATTTCACTTGTACGAAAGTATGGTTTTTTATCCAATGATAGAGCGTTATGAAGGAGTATTAGGAGAGGGATGCGAGTGCAGAAGATGTGATTGCCGGTCCGGGACGCTGTTTGGGCTTACTGAGAGGAGGATACAAAGGTGAATCAATAGTTTATTGCTCCCTGAAAGCACGACTGGTTGATTGTAATTGCCTCACTGCATGACTGCTCTTGTTGCATTCTGTCAGTCTCTTGCGTCCATATTGCGTCATTTATCCATGTTCGACGCTCTGGAGGCTGCAGGGAAGTTCTCTTTCCCATGCTGATGGCTTCTCTCTCTCTTTCTCTCTCTTTCTCTACCTTCAACTCCTCTTCCCTCCTCTTTGTTTTTCGTCTACATTGGTTTTGGTTCGTTTCCTTGCAACTGATGCCTCGGCTCATGTAGCAAAATGTTCGTAACCGGAAGGTAGCAACTGTTGACTGTTGTCGTCAGAGGCTGCTAGTGTATTGTGCATCTCTTATTCATCCTGTGAGCGGTAATGTATTGTGCATCCTTTACTCACCCTGTGAGCGGTAATATATTATGCATCCCTTAGTCATCCTGTGAGCAGCAGTTTACTTTGCATAACGTACTCATCCTGTGAGCGGTAGCGTCCTGGGGGAAAGTAAAATCGTTGGCATAGGAGATAAAGAAAGAGGCATCCGGCACCTCACATGTTTAGTAAGGCTTGCATAACCTTCAGTTCCTTCAAATATTTAATGTAAGTGTTAACAGTAACAGTAACCAACATGATGTTTCATCTCCACAGTGAGTGATGGCAGGCACCAAGACCTGCCTGATGCTGGTGGTGCTGGTGCTCTCTCTCTGCTGGACACCCTCGCTCCTTGAAGCGAGTGAGTATATGTGTGCAATATTTCACGGCATTTTAAGTCCTGTGCTAGCGTGCATTTTTTTTGTCTTTCAGCCATACTAAATGATCCAGTAAGTGTGTCTCTGCTTGCGTGAGCACATGCTCAAGCAAGCACAGTGTGTTTTTATTATAGTTAATCAACCCCCCTCCCTTCTATTAAGTTAACAATGAAAATTTAACAAAACAATTCTTTAGCATTTTTACATGTTTCAGTGTATAAATTTTATTACAACTTTATTTTTTTTCTAAATAGGAAAACAGAAAATTTTCGTTTTTAAGTACACTTTTACTCATCCCAACTTGATAGAGTAAAACGAGCTGCATTTTCTTCAATGTTTTTGCGAGCTGTAAAGGATATGTTGTTCTGATCTGTAGATCAAGAAAGTAGTGCCACATATCGTATAGGCTTTATTACAAAACTCCCTTAAATAAAATTGGTTCACTTCACCATTCAACTGACTGGGCTAATTCATGTACTGAATGTACATCTGTTATTTCAATAAATTTTATTGAATCGTTGAATAAAAAATAAACATTTAATTAAATAATATAAACTTAATTCCAGAAATGTATATATTAGACAGCTTCATATTGATCAGAATTGCTGTATGTATAAAATTATGGAAATATGAACATATGAAAAGATGAAACTGCAGGTCTGATATATATATATATATATATATATATATATATATATATATATATATATATATATATATATCTTCACGAACAGGAAACTTGGCCTCAGTCGGGAACGTGTACAAGGTCAGAGGAGGACATGACGCCAACAGACCCCTCACGGTAATGTAGACAGCATACGTTGCCATGTATTTGTTCTTATATGTCACATATAAACATAAATACACATCAGGAAACATGTGAGAACATTAGAGCCACAAGGAGGCGAGGATACTTATGGGTGATGCTAGCAGGAACCCGACTGTTTATGCTGAATGAGTGTTCTCGCCGACTGTTTATGCTGTATGGGTGTTCTCACCGACTGTTTATGCTGTATGGGTGTTCTCGCCGACAGTTTATGCCGAATGGTTGTTCTCACTGACGGTTTATGCTGTATGGGTATTCTCGCTGACTGTTTATGCTGTATGGGTATTCTCCCAATTATTTATGCTGTATGGGTGTTCTCACCGAGTACTTATGCTGTATGGGTGTTCTCACCGAGTATTTATACTGTACTGTTATAATCACCCAACTATTATTGGAGTAAATAAACGGCAACCAACAGACAGGCCAGATAAACAAGGACGAGGAGTAGGTAAAATACTTGCTGAACTGAAACCATTTTCTTTTTCTTATTTTCTTTATTTTTGTATGAATTTATTGTCTAGAGTGACGAAATAAGACTTCCTTTACCCATTTTGCAGGGATCGTTGATAGCTGGGAACAGAAAAAGGCCTTCACCGCCTGTGAGGTTTGGTACCAGATTCTGGCGAGGCAGATGAAGCCTTGATCAACACTGCCGTTGATGTTAACACCCAGGAAGAGTTTCAACTCCAGATGTGAATTAATGTTTAGAAAGTTTTCTGTTAAATTTATGTACAATAGCTAACGAACGTTTTCATACTATCTCAGGAATAAATTCGCCATATGTACTTGAACTAAATTAAATTATAAGGATTTTTCTGTATAATGTTTGTACCTCTCTATACTTCATCCAGCAAACAATTAGATTTTTTTATCATTAATGTAAGCTGAAGTTCGCATGATCAACTGTGTTATTACTAAAGGTTGAGAATGTTCCACTTATGCTCAAGACTGACCATCCCCGCAGCTGTGGTCTTTAACTGAAAAGAAAAGGTTGATTTTCATCACAAAATGTGAGTTTAATACAAGACTTCATATGATTTTGGCATCATCGGCAAACATTGAGAGCAATACGTCTATATCCTTTGGAAGACCGTATACATATATCAGAAACAGGATGGGTCCAAGTACAGAGCCCTGTGGGACTCCGCTGGTGACATCTTGACACTCTGAGGTCTTCCCCACTCACAGTAACTCTGTGTTTTTGTTGCTTAGATACTCCCTTATCCACTGGAGCACCTTACGTGTTATTCCTGTTTGTTTCTTGAACTTCTGTACCAGCCTCAAATGGGTATTGTGTCAAAGGCTTCTGACAGCCTAAGAAAATGCAGTTTGCCCACGTCTCTCTTTCTGGTCTTATTTTATCATAAAATTCTATTAAACCTGTGAGGCATGATATATCATCCCTGAACTTATGCTGGTGGTGTGTTACAAAGTTCCTCTCTAGATGTTCTACGAGCTTTTTCCACACAATCTTTCCTTTCACAATCTTTCAAATCTTTCCTACTTAACAGAACAACAACAACAAGGCCAGTTAGAACCCGGGTGGGGAATATATAAGGGTTTTGCCCCGGGAAGATTCCCCAACAGGATGTACACATATGACAGCTGCCAGACTCTTAAAATGAATATATAAGAACAGATCGGGAGACCTCATACACTTGCGCAAGTAACGCTGGTGAGTGCGTATACGCTCACGCAAGTCAGGCTGGTGAGTGCATATACGCTCACGCAAACACTAAAGACTGCGGACGAACCAGAAAACTACTGCTTTAAACTCCAAAGAGGTAAAAAAAATATTTTTATGCAAATTTACTACAAATTCTTTTTCCAAATATTTAGCATAACTCTATTATATAATTTTGGTCTAATTTTGCCTTTGTCTTCATACCAAGATTTTCAATTTTGTCATTTTTTTAAAGTTCTTCATAAGAATATGACGGCCTATGGGGAGGGGGGGGGGGTAGATCACTGACGTCACTATATTTTGGTGACATGTGTGGAGTGATCCCTCTGACATCTATATCTATGTTGTAGAGACGTGTAAAATATATATTTATATATATAATTGCACATTGAAGTCGATTTACAAGTTTGGATTTAGCTTACTTTTGTATCAAAATATTATCAAATTCTTGTTGAAAACTGGTTCGTTCTTTTGAATCTTCTGTAGTGATTAACGGTATACATGATTACACCATAACTTTGACTTATAATGATTGCACTTTTTAATTTAAAAATCGAAATAAACCACTGTAGGGTTAAAACAACAGAATGAATTTTTCGGTTGTATTTTACGACTAAGATATATATACGTCCAACGAAAAAAAATTGCATTAGCAAGTATGTTCTTTACACTGTAAACACATGATCTGATATTGATGTGTTTAAAATTCAGAACTAGCCATATTATTTTAATATTATATAACGGCGAATCAAAACCTGTATGTGTATATATATATGTAATATACATATAATATTATATATAATATATATATATATATATATATATATATATATATATATATATATATATTATATATACATATATATATTATATATATATATATGTATATATATATATATATATATATAATATATATATATATATATATATATATATAAATGACAGTGTCAGACCACGGAGGAAAATTGAAACAGAAATTTCCTTAAGTATTTTCGTATATTAATACATCTTCAGGAGTGATTATTAATATACGAAAGTACTTAAAGAATCCTGTTACAATTTTCCTCAGTGGTCTGACACTGTCACATTTTTAATCGCCGGTTTATTTTTCGTGATTTACACACACACACACACACCACACACACACACACACACACCCACACACACACACCACACACACCACACACACACACACACACACACACACACTTATCAGAAATGAAACACCTCGCGAGAACACTAGAGCTGTGTACTCACAACTAGGTGAGTACACAGCTGTAGTGCATCCGCGAAGATAATCGCAGCAGGTGTTGCGCTTCTGATAAGTTCAACTTTTCTTTAATACACAAACCTGAAGGCAGTCAGCATGGTGACGCAAGTGGACACGGTCAGAGGGTAACGCAAGTGAACGCAGTCAGTCACGCCGAGTGAACAAAGGTGAACAAGGTGACTATCATTTGTCTGGTGCATGAACCTCACCAGGTCTAGGCAGAGACCCTCCCTATCACTCCTTGCAGTATTTGCCTTGACATTAACATTCAGCAAATGGAATAACCCCTCCTCCCCCCCCCACACACACACACACACGCACCCTGTGTATTGTTTTGCTTTAGACAACTTGGTTCCCGGCAAGGACAAGTTGTCCACTCACAGTTTACCTGTGGTCGATTTCGAGTGTGCTCCAATTTGGGCAGCTTCCATCGCTTCCCTGGTGATTGTGTGATTGGTGAGGATCATTATCTTAGCATCCCGCAGGACCAAATAGTTATCACAGCCTGGCTGATCTAGTAAATCTTGAATAAAGATATTAAAGTCCCTCTTAATAAAAGCTTCCGTCTTTGTTACAGAAATATTTCTTGTGTTTGCTGACTGGAGACGGGAGAGTCGAGGACCTCCCATGTCTACATTGTTTTCTAACAGCGCTCAATATGGCACCCAGACATTTTACTGGACTCATTTTATTATATCTTTATTATCTCTCAATCCATCACGTTGTGATTTTATTGTGCAGAGTAGGAGGCTGACCTGCAAATATTTAGGTGCATATTACGAAACAAATCGTCTCGGTTCCAAAGAATACAGTGTGACAATGATCGCATCACTTCACGCGCTTTATTAACTCCATGCGAGCCCGTCTTCAAGTGTGGGTGTGAGGAACCTGTAATATTAACTGCAAGATACAAGCAGTTCTCTGAAAAGTACCATCGTTTGAGTGGTAGCCTTTGTTCTGTGTCTCGGTATCCACTTTCCTGCCTCGACTTTATTGTGCTCCCTCGACGTTAGGTCGGTGCTCATTATCATGCAAAGGCTTTGATTGGATCGGTTGGTTCTTTGAAGCTATTTGACTGGGCCCGGAGATCTAACCGGAAATATATACAGAAACTTCCCTGCTACCGTTGGCGGTAAGTGTGCTAGGCGTCGTAGCAATTCGGACCGTTGGAGAGGAATGTCTGACGGCCGTAATCAAGACGCAATGAATAATGTCGCGTTATATGTTCCGGTAGTCCCCAGGAGGAGTAGGTTCCCAGTCGTCCGCTCGTCGTCAAGGATGGACCAGGAGTCCCCTTACCAGTAGGCGTAACTTCACACGGAAGTTCACGGAGCAGTGTGACGAAGTCTTCTAGTTACTGGTGAGATGCCACAGACACCCTCACCAGTAAGTGAGTGGTGTGTGTGTGTATGGTTGGTGTGCGTGTGTGAGTACTCACCTAGTTGTACTCGCCTAGTTGTACTCACCTCGTTGGGCTTAAGGGGGGGGGGGGGTTGAGCTTTTGCTCTTTGGTCTCGTCTCTCAATCGTCAATCAACGATGTACAGATTCCTGATACTACTGGGCTCTATCATATCACCACATCACTTCTAAGTGCATTCCATTTACTAACTACTCTGACACTGAAAAAGTTCTTTCTAATGTCTCT
>WNGS01135237.1:10921426-10932283 GCA_020271785.1 Procambarus virginalis
CTTTGGCTCTTTGGTCCCACCTCTCAACTGTCAACCTACTGGTGTACAGTACAGGCTCCTGAGTTTCTCGGGCATCATCATATCTGCATTGAAACTGTGTATGGAGTCTGCCTCCACCACATCACTTAACCTCATTAATCACTCAACCACTGAAATAGTTAATTCTAATTACTGTGGCTCATTTGGTATTCAGCTTCCACCTGTGTTCCCTTGTGCGTGTACCACCCTGTTAAATAATCTATCCTGGTCTACCCTGCCAATTCCCCCTGAGAATTTTGTATGTGGTGATCATGTCTATCCGAGCTCTTATGTCTTCCCGCGACGTGAGGTGCAGTTCACTCAGCCTTTCCTCGTAACTCATGCCTCTTAGTTCTGGCACTAGCCTAGTGGCATATCTCTGAACTTTTTCCAGCTTCGACCTGTGCTTGACAAGGTACGGGCTCCATGCTCGGGCCGCATACTCCAGAATAGGCCTTACATATGTGGTATACAAGGTTTTGAAAGATTCCTTACACAGGTTTCTGAACGCAGGTCTGATATCAGCCAGCCTCGCCTTCTCTGCCGATGTTACTCTTTTTATGTGGGCTTCAGGAGACAGGTTTGGCGTGATATTAACTCCTAGATCTTTCTCTTTGTCCGTTTCGTGAAGGACTTCATCTCCCATTCGGTATCCAGTGTCTGGCATTTTATTTCTTCCACCTAGTTTCATTACCTTACATTTACTTGGGTTGAACTTTAGTAGCCATTTGTTGGGCCATTCCTTCAGTTTGTCTAGTCATCTTGTAGCCTCATACTATCTTCCTTTGTCTTAATCCTCCTCATAATTTTTGGATCATTAGGAAACATTGAGAGGAACGAGTCTATTCCCTTTAGGAGATCATTTACATATATCAAAAACAGTATAGGTCCAAGGACTGATCCCTGTGGGACTTCACTGGGGACGCCTCGCCATCTCGAGACCTCACCTCTCAAAATGACTCGCTATCTTCTGTTGCTTAGGTACTCCCTTATCCAGTGGAGTTCCTTCCCTTCACTCCTGTCTGCATCTCGAGCTTCTGCACTTGTCTCTTATGTGGTACTGTGTCAAAGACTTTTTGGCAGTCCAAAAGTATGCAGTCTGCCCAGCCCTCTCCTTCTTGTCTGATTTTTGTTGCCTGGTCACAGAATTTAATTAATCCTGTGAGGCATGATTTGCCATCCCTGAACCCATGCTAATGTTGTGTTACAAAGTTCTTTTGCTCCAGATGTTCCATTAGTTTTTTTCGCACAATCTTCTCCATCATCTGCATGGTATGCAAGTTAGAGACACTGGCCTGTAGTTTAGTGCCCACTTATCACCCCTTCTTGAATATCGGGACTACAAAAGCAGTCTTCCAATTTTAGGCAGTTCACCTGCTACCAGTGATTTGTTATACAGCATGGAGAGTAGCAGGCACTAAGCTTCTGCTCCTTCCTTCAGTATCCATGGTGAGAACCAGGGTAGTGTGTACATGTTCCAAGGTTGCTCTAGTGTGTATATGTTCCAAGATACGAAAATATATATATATGCTGGTTAGAGTTGTAATTTGCCATTGTGCAAGCATTCCCATCACATTGTTTGGTTAGATACCCAATAACCCACTGCACAATATGTATTAGAACCCTGTCTATGTAGAACAGATGAGATTGTACATATGCTGGTTAGCACTGTTAAAGGTCTTCAGTCACCTCCTATCGTTGAGAGCTCAATAATCCTGTCTATAGAAGACAGAAGAAAATGTATATATTCTAGTTATCACTGTATAAATAAAGGGCCACGTCTGGGGTGGAAAACAAAACACGCGCAACCTTTTAACATATAAACACGAGGAAACACACCAGGGGAAAGTGTACCCCCCTGCTAGAGAACTGTATAATAATTAGCAGGACAAAACTACTTGATCAGTGTGACTACAGACCAGGGTTGGGTAGTGAGCTGACGAGGCCGCTGCACCACAGAGCCAACACCACCACCACACACCACACCACACATGACACCCTCATCCCTCCGGCTCGTCTCCAACACCTCGGACCGGCTGTGCTGGCAAGGGGGTCAAGACCGGATACTTCCTGCTCGTCAGCCCTCGGTAAATGTTCTTCCCTCCTGCAGTAAAGAACAGCAAAATGAAACTCATAATATTATATTTTACTGAAATATATTATGTTTAGAATAATAAAACAGAAGGAATAATAATAATAATAATAATAATAATAATAATAATAATAATAATAATATAATAATAATAATAATGAGAAAATCAGTAGAGGCCATTGAGGAGGATTCGAACCTGTACACTGGGCACTCCTAAGCACACTGGATATTCCCTGCAGGCACACAGTTGTTTAGGCGTGTGCTTGGGAGAGAGCAGGTTCGAATCCTCTTCATGATTCCTAACGATTTTCTCAATAATAATATCATCATGTTTCAATTTCGCGTGGTGTGAATTTATGTACTACATGTAATGATAAACATATTGATTATAATACTATTTATAATTTTAATAAGAGGGACAATATAAACAAAATGTATATATGCAGATAATCTTATCCCATAATAACCCTTACGCAGTTGACAGCTCATTAGCCCAACTCTAACCTGGTGGTGAGAAGATCTTAGACATCTTCCTTCTTGAGAGACTAATAAAAATATATGATAAATAATACATTCACTAAAATATTTACCAACAGTTTTTTTTATAAAAAAATATTTAGCGCATAAAATTAAATCGATCAATAGTATTGAATGTAGAGAGGACGCAGGTGTCATTTTCTTGGACATAGGTCAAGCCTTTGTTAGGCTTTGACACAAAGGCTCGATTTATAGGTTTGTTAGGCTTTGACACAAAGGCTCGATTTATAGGTTTGTTAGGCTTTGACACAAAGGCTCGATTTATAGGTTTGTTAGGCTTTGACACAAAGGCTCGATTTATAGGTTTGTTAGGCTTTGACACAAAGGCTCGATTTATAGTTTGTTAGGCTTTGACACAAAGGCTCGATTTATAGGTTTGTTAGGCTTTGACACAAAGGCTCGATTTATAGGTTTGTTAGGCTTTGACACAAAGGCTCGATTTATAGGTTTAACTTGCGGTAATGATAGAAAATTTTCTACTATTCCTTGAAAACTGTTTAAGAAAGTGAACTTTACATGTTTCCATTAACAGTCATTAGTAGTCCTGTGAGCTCACTGTAGACACAACTGCCCACCGGGAGAGTGAGACCTGACCATAACTGTGCAACATTTACATTGCAAATATTGCAGATAATTGCACATGTTTTTAGAGGCGCCAGGCAGAGGACGTAATTCTCGTTATTGAAATTAATGTGATTAACGTCCTCTGAATTATTTAGGTGCGTCCTATCAATAAATGAAAGCTTTCAGTTTATTTTATCTTGAGGACGGGATTATTAAATTTCTGATGTCTAAACAGTATCTCAGGAGAACATCCGCCAGTCAGTACACCGTCCGTGAGTCCTAGCAGCATTCGTGAGTCCCAGCAGCATCCGTGAGTCCTAGCAGCATCCGTGAGTCCTAGCAGGATCAGTGAGTCCTAGCAGCATCAGTGAGTCCTAGCAACATCAGTGAGTCATTCATGAACACAAAGATAAAAAGCAAGATTAACGGTAAACTCATGTTCATCCTATATTTTTATTACTGCAGTGCTACAGTAGACTCTACTGCACGTCGTATTAAAAGTCCGGTAGTACAATCGGGTTCGTTTTCGACGCAAAATAGAGAATTCCGGGTTCGAATCCTGGGCGGGAGAGAATAAATGGATGGCCAGATTTCCTTTTATATAATGCCTCTGTTCACTTAGCAGTAAGTATAGGTACCAGGGAGTTAGTCAGCTTGTTGTGGGGTTGCATCCTGGGCGGGGTCAGTAATTCGACCTTGTGGGGGGGATCTTGATAGAAACCAAACGTGTATGAATACCCTCTGGCTTCCTGTCCCCCGACACAAGTGAATTATAAAATCTCCACAGCGGTGCTCACATCAGCTTAGGTCCTACAGCAGTGTCTTCGGCGGTTTAAGTCCTCCAACAGTGCTTTCTTCAGATCAGGGCCTCCAGCTGTGCTTTCCTTAGTATCATTTTTAATTTAATACTATTTAATGAAGGCCCTTAATTTAGGGCCTAGAGCCGCTGATTCTACAGTGTAGATTCTAAAATAGATTATGACAGTACTTACCTAAGTTTAGAGTCAACGTACCTCGCTTATGAAGTACCACAGTGTTATCTTCAGTTTAAGCAGAGCCGCAGAGATCTTCCTGGGATCTTGAGAGAGACTGAGCAAGAATGGTGACGGCGGCGTATTTAGGCAGCCTCAATGAGACGTCTAATTCCTGGAACTGGAGTCACTGTCTGCAGGCGGCGCTGGATGACGTGTTACGTCTGGGGAAATACCCCTGTTGGTTTCCCTGTCGATGTACGATGCTTCGCGAAAGTAATAATATATTTCCCCCCACGTGTTTGTTGCCAAGCATCGAGTTTCACCGCCTGGGTTATAAACAACGTAGTCCCTGCTCGCAACGTAACCGGCCCTGTTTAAATGGCTAACTACACCATAAAAGACTTCTTGAGGTTATCTTGAGATGATTTCGGGGCTTTTAGTGTCCCCGCGGCCCGGTCCTCGACCAGGCCTCCACCCCCAGGAAGCAGCCCGTGACAGCTGACTAACACCCAGGTACCTATTTTACTGCTAGGTAACAGGGACATAGGGTGAAAGAAACTCTGCCCATTGTTTCTCGCCGGCGCCTGGGATCGAACCCAGACCACAGGATCACAAGTCCAGCGTGCTGTCCGCTCGGCCGACCGGCTCCCAAACTTATTCTGGGCGGAAAAACAACACACACACAAGATGTCAAAACAGCATATCATGTTATCTCATAATAACCCCGGAGTGAACGTTTGGGGGTCACACCCTATCTTCGATATAAAAACTTGACTGGCGAGAGATAGAGAGGTTTGCGTGTTGCAAAGTGAATGCAAAGTGATTAAAACTCTTTTTGATAGGTTAACTGCACTTGAAGATACACTTGAGAACACGAACGATGTCAACCGAATGATATTGAAGTCCTAATGGAAAATGAAATCGAGTGTTAAGGAATAAAAAACTAGACCTGAAATTTTGATAATCCCCCCCCCCCCCAAAAAAAAAGATATCAAGGTAGGGATATAAGGTTTATTAATATAATTTAATAGAAACGTACGAGAAAAATTACATCGTTAATAAACAGATCGATAAAATGATGAACGGAAAGTGTGATAAAATTAACGGGAGTGGAGAAGATGGATATAGGCTTATGCAAAATAGTGGAGGACGTTTATATTGGTCTGTGCAAAGGCTTCAAGGAACTTCCTCAGAACTGTATACAGGATTGGAAGAGCTTTATTCAGGACTGTACAAAAATAGTCGAACAACATCATGCAGGACTGTTGAAAAAAAGTTTTTATGTTTATAGGCTTTCATAACAATATAAGAACTTTACATAGGCTTTTATAAGAATATAAGAACTTTAAAGGGGCTTTTATAAGAGTTTTATATTAGCTTTCATAAGAGTATAAGAACTTTATATAGGCTTTATAAGAATATAAGAACTTCATTGAGCCCTGCACTTGAGAGTGATGGGGTTTCACGTTGGCCCTTCGTCTTTCTTCCGAAAATATTTCCTTATGGTTTTCTTCACTGTCGGTGGTAATGGAAATATCAATTCTCCAAATTAATTTTTATTAATGGTCTGACGCCTAGAAGCGTTTCGTAAGGGCTTCTTACATTCTCAGACTGCTTTACACTTAACATTACACGTATGATACACTGTGTATGAAATATTTGACATAACTCTTGCTTTTTATAGGTTTTGGTGAGGTGGGTATTGGGTAAGGTGGGTACATGAGAATGGAAGTACCTGCAGAGGGCTATTGGCCCATACGGTGCCTTGAAGTGGGTAAAATATAGTTGTGCATTAATGCATGTGTGCATGTGCATCAACAGCCAATAGAGGCAGCCAGTAGAGCCTATATCACAGGCATAATGGGGACTATAGCAGGCTCCCTTGGGTATTACAGGTTCCAAGCCACTCCTCTCAGCCTTACATCAACGGTTCGTCCGGGCTTTGGGTTTCTTTTCGTTGCGTCAGCTTTATCTTCCAGAAGAGTCTTCTTCCCTCATCCCACATAAGATTGTTAGTCAATGAGAAAATCAATTGGAGCAATGCGGGGATCCACAGGATTCAGTGGAATCCTGTGTTGTGTACCTGATAGCCTCTCGTGGTGCAGAGGTAAGGCGGGCTGCTGGGGAGTTTCCAGGTCGAGGGTTCGAAACTCCAGCATTGCTTAATTTGATTTGTTCTCATTGGTGAATCATGTTAGTGTGATTTCGTTGTGTAATTGTTTGTCAAGTTAAGCAACTCAGACCATCGATTGCTCAGGCAATCAATGCAAGACAAGCGCTTCTTGGTGAAGCAGAGACGCACTTCCTCTAGTGCGTCTCTGCTGATGTCATGGATATCGGATTCTATCGTAGGGTTTTTTATTTCATATTAAGTCCTGGCTGACTTCGCGAGATGCAAGGGCTGATGCATAGAGACACGTGAACTATTTTACGATAACTAAGAAAAAAACGCAAAGTTGAAGAGGCCGGGCTATGCTCGAGCTCCGCCGTGGAATGCTCAAACATGGCGGAAGCATGACATGTGGTAGCGTGTGGGGAGATAGATATCTTGCACCGGCGGACGACGAGACAAGATCTCGTCGTCAATTGCAAACGAAGATATCGTAGTAGGTAGTTAGTAGTATATATGCGGGGCGAGTGATTCCTATCATACATTGAATTGCGGAGAACACCTCTCCAACTAGCACTTTACTTGGTCTGGTATGAAGAGGAACAGCAAGACTAGGTAGTACAAACGGTGTAAAGAAAAACAAATCAAGGGCACATCCCAAAGAAAATGGGCCTTTCCTTTGGGAATTTCTTTCCATATACCTTTGGCCCACTTTATATTGTGCGAAGTTGGTGGTCGGTCTTGTGGATCGTTATCAGAAAACGTGGGTGACGGGTTATCCTTGACACCTAGTAGAGGAGGCTGGTTAGGTATAGCTAACACCTGCATAACACTGTATGCTTCGTATGAGAACTGCCGTACTTCTCATAATAGTCAATTGTATTGTTAAATATATGTGAATGGTACAATCACGGTGTGGAAGCAGATAACGGTGCAGGGTGCGTCACAGATATGGTGGACAATGCAGGTATGTCACATACCCTATCACCCTGTCCAACAACTGGAAACGCACTGGAGGAAGAAGCCGTGGAAGCCACCTCTATCCCACAACTGTATAAGTCTATATTCAACAAATTCTACAAAGAATTCATTAAATATTACAGGTCTCTTGAGACTGTCAAGGACGAAATATTATATAAATCAAAAGCTATCAATTTCGGATTTAGTATGAGTTAAGTTTTTTTTGTAATTTGAGATAAAACTAACGTAGAATATGACCGAACCAACCAAGACCTACCTAACACTAACCTAACCTATTTAACCTAACCTAAACTAAACATCAACTCAAGTCAATCCAAACTTTATGTTCATAATATATGTTAACGAACATAATTCAAATAAACCAAGAGGAAACAAGTTTTTTGAATATATAAATAATCACTCGGCTCATTGAGTGCAAATCGGGCCTTGCATAGAGGCCGAGAAGTGCGTGTCTGGCTACACTAGTACGACATATATATATACATACACATATAAGGGCGCTTAACGCAGAAGTTGGGAAGATGAGAGTAAGCAAGTAGGAACGCCCAGAGTTCCCTGCTGACATCAGGACACCGACATGCGTCTCGCAATACGGTGTGTGAAGGTCGCTCACCTCCAGCTTCGAACACGTAATGTTGATGTTTAAAACATCATAAGCTTAAGTGTAAAACGTGCCGTGTACTGAAGAATAGATACAGGTATATTATATAAGTATTTCCACCCTCTAGCTGGAAAGAGATAGATGCATAGGTATACCACGAATATACTATACACTCCAAGCTTATAATGGAAATTATAGAATTGTTTGAGTGCGACGCCCAACACTTCATGCCAATGACTGCGTACTCCCAACCCGCCAAACACACACACGAAACTACGAGTTGGTACAACGTTCGAACAAGTTTTACACCACCTCCTAACCAGTGATAACAACCAATATAGCAAGTTGCTAACATACGTTCTACATACGTCATGAACACGTTAAGCCAAGATGTAAACAATTCCATGTGTACAAGTTGTAACAAGCGGAAAATAGAGTCAGTTTCGGTTTGTGTTCCAGGGAAGTGACCGGTACCTGGGTAGCGACAACACTTATGTTTCCATATTCATGGCTCTCACCTCCACCAAGTTGTGGGTGTGCTACCACTCATTCCAATACATGGGCCGTTGGATTGTAGCTGCATAGCATCTCTGGACACCTGCCTTTAATAACCGTCGGGTTTCTAAGTGCTAACGTCCAGACCCCCCTATTCTATCACATCTGCAGTATGAAAAATGTGTATGGAGTGGGGGCTGCCTATAGTCACATTCACTTCACAAGTGCATTCCACTTGTTTAACTAACTCTGCACATTGAAAAAATTTTTAATGCCTCTGTGGCTCATTGGGCATTCGGTTTACACACCTGTGTCCCCCCTTGTGCGAGTACCACCCGTGTAAATATCCATTCTTTATCTACCACATCAATTCCTCTGAAAATTTTGTAAGTGGTACAATCAATGGTTTTCCCTAACTTTTCTGTCTTCAAACGATAGTGAGTTTCAATATATGTACATCTCGGTTCCTCACGTATGCCTGCTGATGATATCCTTTTGATGTGTGCTTCAGAAGACAAATTCGGTGTGATTTCAACCTGCTGAGAGTCTAGACTCCTTCTCTATATCGGTATTCATGAACTATTTCATCTCTTCATTTGGTACGTTGTTCCATCCGGTCGCCTACGTCCCTCACAACCTTGTTAGGTATTACCGTGGTTACACTTACTTGAGTTAAACTCTACTCGCCATTTGTTGGACCATTCTTCAGCGTTGTGATCCAGGCTCAATCTTGTAGCCTCTTGCTGTCCTTTCATCTATTCGGTTATTCCTCCTCGTAATTTGTTGCATCGTTAGCAAACCTTTGAGAAGAATGAGCGTATTTTCCCTCTGGGACGGATGAATTACATATATCCGGAAACAGGGATGGTTCAAGAACTGATCCCCATGGGACTGCCACTAGTGACATCTCGCCTAGCGCTGTCCACACCTGTGTGTGTGTACCTCACTTAGTTGTGCTTATGGGCCGTTGAGCTCTGCGCTCTCTCTGGTCCCGTCCTACAGGAATCGCATACGGATGGATAGCGGTATTATGTGTGTGCGTGTGCGTAGCGGTGTTTTGTTGGTGGGCGTGTGCGTGTATTCCAGGACGTGCGGGTGACGGCATTTTAATCACGGTCTCGGACTATGACCAACCCGGGTGAACTTGGGATGGGAAGTACTATAATATCGTCATGTTCACTCTGCCAATACATGGGGAGTTTGATTGATCTGATCCAGGATGGTTTTTGTGTCACTAACAAGCACACATCACAACAGTCCAACAACATTACCGACCACTCCTGGTTGTATAAACACTATACAGTCCTTCCTGTACCCCCTGCAGTGTGTCCCACCGGACGTAGACACAAATGACTCCTATGACTAAGTACATAGACAACAGTAGCAATATAGAGGCTACAAATATACATTCAGACAAATAGACATCCAACAAAAGGTTACAATCTTGGATTGATTGATGAAGATTAAGCCACCCAAAAGGTGGCACGGGCATGAATAGCCCATAAGTGGTGGCCCTTTTGAGCCATTACCGTATCATTAGCTGATACTGGAGATCTGTGGAGGTGCGACTTCACCCTGCGTGACGGGAGATGTCTCTCCGGTGACAATCTTGGTGATACCAACAACTACATTGAAGGGGAAGGGAATATCAAGTAAAAACGCCATGCCATTGCGACTATGTAGCCCTGCACATTGAAAAATGTATATTTGACAGTCCCCTAAATTTTCCCGTATTTCATTAACTGCGCGTCTTTGTTCGTATGAACACTGGCGGAGCAAGACCATTAATCTCCCTACGTCACACAACTCACAACACACACACACACACACAACCACAACACACACACACACACACACACACACACACACACACACACACACACACACACTACACAACACCTGCAGGCGCCTCACACCAGCTGAGAAGGAGCCCAATTGCCCATACGAAACACCTGCTATTTACACTGACAGCACCTTCAACAGACAGACAGACAGACAGGCGTGACCTTGAGATCCGAGCCTGCAGTGGTGCAACCACTCCACCACGAGAGTGCAGACTACACCCGGCTTGCCACTGATTGACACAGTCTTGCCTGCAACACAGCCACACCTGAGATAGATATCGTAACATCTTGAGGTTATCTTGAGTTGATTTCGGAGACTTAGTGTCCCCACGGTCCGGTCCTCGACCAGCCTCCACCCCC
The DNA here is from genome assembly GCA_020271785.1 of Procambarus virginalis. Lineage (NCBI taxonomy): Eukaryota > Metazoa > Arthropoda > Malacostraca > Decapoda > Cambaridae > Procambarus > Procambarus virginalis. Next base: position 10,932,003 of record WNGS01135237.1, read on the forward strand.
AAGAAGTAGCCCGTGACAGCTGACTAACTCCCAGGTACCTATTTACTGCTAGTAACAAGGGCATCAGGGTGAAAGAAACTTTGCCCATTGTTTCTCGCCGGCGCCGGGGATCGAACCCGGGACCACAGGATCACACGTCCAGTGTTCTGTCCGCTCAACCACCGGCTTCCTAAATGCCCGGCTGAAATCAACCATAGCCGGCCTCCCCGCCTCAGCCTGCTGCATATCACCTGCTTGTTGCTTCTTGTCTGCTGCATTGGTGATGGACATCACTCAACTCT
>WNGS01135237.1:10933283-10944429 GCA_020271785.1 Procambarus virginalis
TTACTCGGAACAAAAAATTGCAAGTAGCACGGTCTATGGTGAGCCCGTAGTGGACTTAGGTTTTATGAAGTTTTTAGACACAACACTTTTACTCAACATGTAATTAATTCAAAATATATGTAATTTTACTTATGTTATTTGTTGTAATCGTATGTAATAAAATATAAAAATAAAAATATTTTTTAGCTAATAAACTAATAAATATAAATACTACTACTACTACTGTTACTACTACTAATAATTAGTGTCAAAAGAATTGATCTTCTTTCGGCTATGGACAATGGGTCGTGAATCGATTCTCTTATGCTATCGCAATCATTGGAAAGACAATGAACCATTGCTATATCAAGAATAGCTATATGAAATTCTATATCAAAATCAATGTCAACACTTTGTGGGAGACACGAACCAACACCAGATGGCGCGAGCTGTTGATGATTTCCTACCTATCTTCCATCTATTGAACCATATTCATTTTTCTATGCACATGTCGGAATCTTCACTGAACCCAGTTACCTTGAGATGATTTCGGGGCTCATCCCGACGACCCGCTGTTCGACCAGGCCTCCCCGGTGACCACTGGTCTGGCAGAACACCTTGTCAAACACCGTCCTCAGGGCGAGGCTGGTTCTTCGCACCATCAGGCAGTGAACACCAGCAATAAGACTGAAACTGTGTGAGAGAGAGTGCAGCATCTCACATCTCTTACCTCTGGGATCAAGGAGACAAGCAGGGGGTGTGCAACTCGCTGGAGAATGATAATTGGGATGTTATCCACATAGATGTTAATAGCCAGGCTGCAAATGTTAAATCGAGCATTATAAGATCAAAATATTCATATCCTAAAAATAATCTACAAAGGCACAGAAGGCCTTTGGATCTTAGGTTTTGGTATCAGTGTTGAATTGCGATCGATTACAAACCGGTTGTTAACCTGAAATCGCTATAAAAGAAGATCAACCCATCTAAACAAGGTTTTCAATGATAATTAAAAAAAAAATATGTCATATGCAAAAATAATTCTGTTGACAGATGCACGAGAACGTGAGAAACACATTGTCATGCCAACGAGAGGGTAGCAAAGCTTGGTGGCGCGTAATTAAACAAGTACTAGCTTATAATTCAGTTCTAGCATCTGATGACTCCCCATCAACACTATACACACCTGTTGACTCTGTAGTTAACAGTGCCATAGAGAAGGCTCAACCTTCTTGCTTCTCTCATTTTGTAAGTATAAGGCAAGTTACTGAGCCTGATCGTTCTCTCCCTGTGCCACCTTTCCTTACCAGTTCCCACTTATCGTCCTGTAACATCACTAAAGAGAAAGACGTAAAACTTGTATTCGAAACGAGTGTTAGCACGGCCCTATAGGACAAGACTCTGTAATTCTCTATATCGTAAAAAAAATGTTTATCTGCTCTTGCAGCAGCCCTCTTCCAAGCTTGAAATAACAAACAAACCTAGCCACTAATCTCGAAAAAGGACAGAGTTGTGTCTCTTAACGAAAGGAGAAGTAAGACACCAGCAAAAAACTATTTACAACATACTAGCTCTCTGTTGTAGGAAACATCTTTGAAAAAATCCTCACTAAGAGACAAAAGCAGCTTGGTGAAAACTACTTGCTAAGCAGTAAGCAATTTGGTTTGGGCAAAAGAAACATATTAGATCTGCATGGAGGTCTCATATGCAGAAGGACATATCTGCTTTGAAGAAAGTTCAACACCGGGAGACAAAAATCCTCCCGGTTCTAAGTCAATTTGCATATCAGGAGCAGTTGAGGGCCACAGGACTAGCAACACTGCAAACCAGACATGACAGAGCTGATCTCATTAAAACTCTTAAAATACTGAGCAATTTGGTGAACTTTGACGCAAACCACTTTTATAAAAGGTCAGATGTAACACAAACAAGGAGCAACGGTTTCAAACTCAACAAGCCACAATGTAGGGCAGAAAATAGGAGATATTTTTTCACCAACGAGGTTATAAACACTAGACCTACCTACCTTTCAAAGCCGTAAATGCCAAAACACTGCTGTAATTCAAAATCCAGCAGGATAAAATCATTAGGAGAAATGGGGACCTTTGACAAGCTGCCAGCATCCTGTCCTCGTCTAGGCCAGTAGTGAAATGATGGCCGTCCAGTAAATTTGACCGGAAAATGGGAAAACTTTCTAGACACTCTTACAGTCTAAACTGTGGAAAGAATATATGTCACAGCCTTGGATATTTCTATAGCATTTAAAATTAAAATTTGCCCGGAGGGGCGAGTTTAATGGGCAGCGCAACTTATCCTGTGAGTGGACACACCGCAATTGCAGCATGTGCAACACTCCCCAATAGGAAGAAAACCCGCTGGGTTGTTCATCCTGTCACTTGTACCCAAACACAGCTGGGACTTGCTTAACTGTCTCAAGTGAACAGCTTCTCAAATATAGTCTTAATTTCTTGGCGCTTTCCCCTGATAATTCCTTCCTTCCTTCTCAAACAAGAAGATTAACATTTGTCATTTCTGAAATTTTTACGCCTTTAGTCCCTTCAGAAGCCAGCACATCAATTTGTTCATTTCCATAGATTTCAACATGGGAGGGAATCCACAGAAACTTGACGACTCTTCCATGATTGGTTTGTACTCTCAGAGCTCTCTTGATTTCAGCGACAATCGCAAGATTTTCTGCCCGATTTTTACTTAGGCTTTGTAGTGCTGCGTTTGAATCAGTGCAGATCACTACCCCTGTAGTGTTTCGGGCAAGGAATCTTAACGCCATAACAGTGACAGTTAGCTCTGCTTGTGTCGAAGAGGCATAGTTCTCAATACGTGCTTTTTCTTTATTTCCGCGTTGAAAGGTATTAAGGTATTATTCCTAATTACGGTGTATGTTGCACCAGCCCTGCCATTGACAGAATTGGAAGGCACATCATGTAAATTTGATCTAATTCATCTCCGGCTTCTATAAAATTTCCTCTAGATACTTGTGCCTCATTTCTTGTGGTATCATGTTGGACGTTTTCGTTTTCATCTCATTGATGATAATCCTGAATGGGTCATCCTCTCATGAAGGTAACCTCTCTACAGGCTTGCTTGTAGTTCACGTTCTAGTTCAATGTAGTAGTAGAGCAAGCCCGTTCACGGGCTTGCTCAAGCAGGTGAAGTTCGAGGTAGCAGACTGAACTGTGATGGCATTTTTTCTCCTGTCTCTTGAAAGTAACACAGAACTTATTTTTTTCTTGGAAATATAATTGTAATGGGGATCTCTGGCTATCTTAATTGCAAGCTTTGCATTCAGTTCCTTAACTTGGGAAGGACAACTCCTATCGTAGATTAGATGTTTTGGCAGTCCTTGGGACTCGAAGAATGATTGTCATGGCTTCATTTTGTATGCTTTCAAGTTTTTCATATCGCTTTGGGAGCATTTCATTTACTTTGACATAAAAGACGGGTGTGCGTAAGCTTAAGAGGCTCAGAGGTGAATAAAATCTTCTGCACATCACAAAAAATTTCTTTAGTAACTGAAATTTTCAAGTTGTCGGCAAGAATGAGTCCTCCACCACAGAGACCAGTGGCACCCAACTTGCCTGGGTCAGTACGAGTGACATTACCCAAAGAAAAACACGCCATAGTTCAGAGCTGCCATACTCAGAATACGTGTCTTCAACTCGTCCGGTGGTCTGCTAGGAACCAAACATAATTGATATCTGCTGGGTAGACATCCACAAACGTTCTAAATTATGGGACCTACAAGAACTTCTGTTCAGTGGATACAAGCTTAATATACTTGATCCAATGCCGTGCATACAGGTACAGCAGTTGGCATTTCTTCTCTGCTGTGCATACCCAGAACAGAAGAAATGTGGCGGATCTTTGTACATTTGACAAAGTTCACAGAAGGTTAACAACACCCATCTACCTTCTGTACAAATCCCTCTCTCCATAACTAAAATACCAAACCGGAGGTGTTTTATATGACACCCAAATAAATGTTCCCTTTGAATGGACAGAGACATATTAACACTCATGTCACCACGAAATACGTAAAATTATGCAGCACATTTTGGCTGCTGATCGTTCTTTAGGGAGTCGCACAGGCTCTGCCAGTCTCGTTGATCCCAGAGCCATGTGGGTGATGCTGCAGTCTTAAAGCTGGTATTATAATGATCCGAAGAACCAGCTTAGTCCTGAGGACGACCTATGATAAGGTGTTCTGCCAGACCAGTCAACACAAGGTCAACTGACGGTCCTGATAAAGTGAAAAGGAAGCTTTTACACGTTTCGTTAGAACGCAGACAGCCAGGGAATCGTCAAATGCTCGTGGCACTTTGTATTGATTCATATGTCCCACAAGGATGAAGTGTTGACATTGGTTTTGATACAGCAGTGCCTCTAGAACATCAGTTAGACATAGTACTGGTTCACTTCCTTTCCATTAAGAGGGATAGCTTGAGAGAATCAACTCGAGGGTCATTAACAGTAGTAGAAAGATCAATTCGTTTAAGACCTTTCTATTATTATTTATATATTACTTTTCATCTTTCATTACTTAGGATTATACAAAATTTACTAACAATGATAAGATTACATATATTTGGAAAAAGTACATATATATTTCGTGCTAACTACATGAAATGTAAAAGTGTTAGAGCCTCAAAGCTTCGTAACACCATCGTGTATAATATTTCTGCTAAATATTTGCATTGCAGAAGAATAAAAACTGAAATTAAAAGAAGTGGCCAAAAATACTGAATTAGATGTTAGGTCTGGAAGTGGTGGTTGGTCCTCAGCTTATGGGGTAGTAGGTAGTGGTAGTGGACCAGGTCCCCAGCTGGTGGGGGGGGTGTAGTGGACCAGGTCCCCAGCTGGTGGGGGGGGGGGTAGTGGACCAGGTCCCCAGCTGGTGGGGGGGTGTAGTGGACCAGGTCCCCAGCTGGTGGGGGGTGGGGTAGTGGACCAGGTCCCCAGCTGGTGGGGGGGGGGTAGTGGACGAGTATCACGGCATATCAAAATCTAACCGCGAGACCGGCGTCTACCAAACCGTAATTTGGGTCTTCGTTTACTTCCTCGACTTCTAATTAGCACTCCCTGTAAAGGGGTCAAATATGTATACTTTCAGGTTATAACATCTAACACTTAATTACACACACTGTTTGATCAATATTTATATATAAAAAATATCTCCTTATGATCAGGTCGGTATTATTAATGTGATTAAATAAAACATAATTAAACATTTAAAAATTATTTATCATAATTACTTTTATTAATTATTTACAAAATTTGTGGTATAATAAAAATTAAACACAGATGTTTTTGAGAGAGAGAGAGAGAGACTGACTTACCGTATGAGAGTGTGTGGCGTCCCGGCCCCCGGCGGCAGCTACAATACGAGCCTCTCTGGTCACTCTTCCTGCAAGAAGTTCTCGGCTGCCATCTCCTGCAAGCAACGACATTACAGCCGTCCTTAATGACAGTCAAACCACTCGTTATTGAAGAAGTTTACCAGCGAGTAGAACCGCCGAGGTTCATGCTTATACTGCATGTCAATTTACAGGTAACTCGTGCCAAAAAATTAATTGATCTTATCCTGCCCCCCAAAATCTGCTTCTTGTCCAAACTGATGTTGTTCTAGAGTCACAGACAGTTGAGCTAAAAAACATTAGTTATATTAGTACGGGGAATCTTAAAGTGGGGTTCGGGTACCCTGGAGATCTAGCCGGTATGTGTATGTTCCAAGCCTACTCTAGTGTGAATATGTTCCAAGGTTGCTCTAGTGTGTAAATGTTATATATGTTGTACCTAGTAGCCAGAATGCACTATTTGGCCTACTATGCAAGGCCCGATTTGCCTAATAAGCCAAGTTTTCCTGAATTTATATATTTTCAATTTTTTTATTGTGAAATGATAAAGCTGTTCAATTCATTATGCATGAGTTAATTTTTATTATTCGAGTTAAAATTAACGTAGACATATGACCTAACCTAACCTAAACTAACATAAATAAGTCAATAATTTATGTTCTTAATAAAATATAATAATAATAATTCAAATAAACTAATTGGATTTTTTTTAAATAAATAAAATCACTCGGCTTATTAGGTAAATCGGGACTTGCATAGTGGGCCGAGAAGTGCATTCTGGCTACTAGGTACTATATATATATATATATATATATAGATATATATATATATATATATATATATATATATATATATATATATATATATATATATATATATATATATATATATATATATATATATATATATATATATATATATATATATATATATATATATATATATATATATATGGTGGTTAGAGTTGTAATTTGCCATTGTGTAAGCACTCTCATAGCATTGTTTGATTAAGTACCCAATAACCCACTGCACAATATGTAGTAGAACTCTGTCTATGTAGAAAATATGAGATTGTACATATGCTGGTTAGCACTGTTAAATATCTACAGTCACCTCCTATCGTTGAGAGCTCAATAATGCTGTCTATAGAAGACAGAAGCAAATGTATATATTCTAGTTAGAATTGTATAAATAAAGGGCCACGTCTGGGGTGGAAAACAAAACACGCGCAACCTTTTAACATATAAACACGAGGAAACACACCAGGGAAACGCTGTTAGAGAACTGTATAATAATTAGCAGGACAAAACTTCTTGATCAATGTGACTACAGACCAGGGTTGGGTAGTGAGCTGACGAGGACGCTGCACCACAGAGCCAACACCACCACCACACACCACACCACACATGACACCCTCATCCCTCCGGCTCGTCTCCCACACCTCGGACCGGCTGTGCTGGCAAGGGGTCAAGGCCGGATACTTCCTGCTCGTCAGCCCTCGGTAAATGTTCTTCCCTCCTGCAGTAGAGGACAGCAAGATGAATCTCATATTATATTTTACTAAAACTATATTATGTTTAGAATAATAGCAACATAAGCAATAATAATAATAATAATAATAATAATAATAATAAATAATAATAATAATAATAATAATAATAACATTATTATTAGATAGATAATACAAATTAACACGTATGTACACTGAATGTCTGACCGAACGTCTCGGTGTATATACGTTGGGAGTTTACTGTAGTCCTGGACTATACTCAGGACTAAAGTATTCTTGTTGGTTGGTCAATTTAATCTACGGTGGCGGCCTTAATATCCCTCCCGCCATTGATAGGCCTTAAACCCAAAATTAATCAGTTGGTAAGTATTTAGAAATATTTCTTGTATAGAGACAAAAACAACTTTCAATAGAATATTTACTAACAAACATATTTTTTAAGAGGTTAAAGAAGACCAAAAGACCTAGCTGCTACTTCAGGTGAAATTAAACTGAACACATGTCTTAAACGTAGAGAGGACGCAGCTGTCATTTCTTTGGACACAGTTCGAGCATTTCTTAGGCTTTGACTCAAAGGCTTGATTTATAAGCTTAAGGTACTTGGTGTTGATGGAAATTTTATGTGATTCCTTGAAAGCTGCATAAAGAAGCAAACTGTACATGTTTTCAGTAACAGACATTCCTCCTGTGAGCTCACCGTAGATTTAAGTGTCCAACAGGAGAGTGTAACCTGACCATTGCTGTGCAACATTTACATTGCCAACATTGCAAATGATTGCACACGAGTTTACAGGCGCTAGGCAGAGGACGTACATCACATTAATGAAAACCTCCAAATTATTTTATCCAGAGGACGAGAGCAAATTGTTGAGGACCGAGAAAAAATCGCGAGTTATTGCTGAATCCTTGAGTCACTTATGACCACTAAGATAACAAGCAAGATTATCCTTAACCTCATAAACATCCAGCTATATAGTACTACAGTATACTAGTACTATAGAATGCTAGTCTGTGCCTGAGTCCTGCTCATCTGTACAGCGGTGTTTTCTTCAGTTTAAGGCCTACATCAGTTCGCATTTGAGCTTATGGCTTACAATAGACTGCACCCTACATCAGGTGTCCATCAGTTTAAAGTCAAAGGGATACCTACAGCTATCCATGTTATCCAGAGGATTACAACAGTCCTTTCTTCAGGTTAGGGCCTGGAACAGAGTGCGCCTGTTTTACAGCCTTCAGTCGTTAAGGTCAAAGAGTGCGGATTCTGCAACATGTTACGCCAGTGCTTACCTGTGTTTGCGGCCAACGGTAGAGTATACCTCAGTTATGAGGTATAACAGTGCTTTCCTCGGTTGAAGCGGACCTCTTTTTTCCCTGAGTTCTTGAGAGAGACTGAAGAGGTAAGGTGATGGAGTCGTATTTACGCAGCCACAACTCGTCGTGATAGTCCTGGAATGGCCGTCGCTTCCGCAGGCGGCGCTGTAATACGTGTTTAATCTTGGGAAATACCCTGTTGACTTCTCTGTCGATGTACGATGCTCCGCGATGATGAGATTTCCTGATACGTTTGTTACGAAGCATCGAATATCATTGCCAGGATTACAAACAACGTTGTCCCCGCTGTCAACGAAAACGGCTCTGTTTAAAACTAGTTCTGAATGGTTGGCTAACTAAATCATATGAGACTTTTGTTGTTGAAAAAATAGCTCCGAACCGAACGTTTGGGCCACACGCTTTCTTGGAAATCAGAGACTGGACTGGTGAGCGATTTGTCAAGGTTCGAGACTGGTCAGGGAAGTTTTGACTTGACGTCAGTCCTTAACTGTTCGCCTCTGTTCACCCATCAGTAATTTTGTACAGTTGTTAACCGGTTCGCGGGTCGTGTTCCAGGGAAACTAGTGGGTAAGGCTTATCATGAGATATGGGAAGGAAAAGCTCTGAGTCTGTTAACAGGAGTCATCAATAGTTTGTTCCTGTACCCTCCTGAGTAAACAAAATAAAACAATAAATTTCTATGGAGACACCTTCTTAAAAAATATACCAAATAATGAGAACAAATAAATAAATTAAACAAAAATAATATAGAAGACAGTCCAAACGATGCCGTGCTCAAAGTGATGGTAACGTAAAGTAGGCTTTTAGAACAAACCGTGTAAAGAAGCTCCTCCTTCGTTCCACAGACAGCTGCAGTTTTACTAAATGCTGCCACAGTCACGGGAAAGATGTGTTCTGTCGTCCTGTAGGCCCACCGGCCTGACCAGCAGACCCTAACCACGAAGGGAGCCAGTCCATCCTATTTCATAGGCATACTGGGTACTACATTGGACTCTCGTAAGCTTCACATTTTCCAAGCTACTCTTCCGTCAGCTTTACATTAACAAATTCGTAATTTGGGGGTATTTCCCATCAATTACTATGACGCTTCGTCACCTTCATCTTCTTTCCTAATCTCACGCAACATTATTTGTCTTCTTAAGAAACGTGGATAGTTCAGGCAACTAATACAAGAGAAACGTTCTTGATGACCCCACTTTAGCGCGTCACAAGGGAAGATGTTCTTCACTTGGCCAACAGGCAAGAAATAACAAGCAGGTGATATATTTTTGATTTCAAAGGCTGGGGTTGATTTCAGGCAGGAACAAGGCTATATATTTTCTCAGGAGTTGCAAGCAAGAACCCGTCATTCAGGGGCAGGCTGGGTGTAGTTTGCACTATTGTGATAACGCTTTTTTTTTTAATTTACATGCCAAGGCATGCTACATAAATATAACAAAATATAATACAATTAAACAAAGGGCACCGAAGTACCACCACAAAACAAAAACACAAAACAACAGCCAAAATACAAGCACCTAACAACAAACACAATACAGAACCCCGCACAAATACATGTAATTACGGATATAAAAACATGAACACAACAAAAACAACAATTAGCATCAAACAAGCACAGATAATGGGTACAAACAAAGGAATTGCACAATACATACCAGAAGAAAAACAAGGTGCCGAGGCACCAGCACAACTATGGATAAAACTAGAACATTAGCACTACGTAATTTCCACAGATTCCAACATGGGAGAGGATCCACAGAAACTTGACGACTCTTCGCTGATTGGTTAGTACTCTCACAGCTCTCTTGATTCCAGAGACTATCGCAAGATTTTCTGCCCGATTTTACTTAGGATTTGTAGTGCTGAATTTGAATCAATACACTGTTAGTGTTTCGTTCAAGGAATCTTAACGCCATAACAATGACAGTTAGCTCTGCTTGCTCTGAAGAGGCCTGGTAGACATCCACAAATATACGTGCTCTATCTTCATTTCCGCGTTGAAAGGTATTATTCCTAATTACAGTGTATGCTGCACCAGCCCTGCCATTGACAGGATTAGGTGACCAATTAGTGTAGATTTGATCTAATTCATCTCCGGATTCTTTTAAAATTTCATTGAGATACTTGTGATTCATTTCTTGTGGTATAATGTTGGACTTTTTCGTTTTCATCTCATTGATGATAATCTTGCAAGGGTCATCCTCCTTGGGAGGTACCCTTTCTACAAGCATGAGCTCACGGCCTTGCTTAAGCAGGGGAAGTTCTTCGAGGTAGCAGACTGATCTGTGATGCCATTTTTTGCTTCTCCTGTCTCCTCCTGTAACACAGAACTCAATTTTCTTGTCAATATCATTGTAATGGGGATCCTGGCTATCTTAAGGGGGCATAATTTAGTTTATTATAAGTTGTTCAATGTCAACCAAACTTTTTAGACTAGTAGTATATGAAAAGGCTGCAACTGTTTAAAGTTTCAGTATCGCAGCCTAAACATAAAGGGAGAAGAGTCCAATAACGTGGCTAAAGTATGTTGACCAGACCACACACTAGAAGGTGAAGGGACGACGACGTTTTCGGTCCGTCCTGGACCATTCTCAAGTCGATTGACTTGAGATGGTCCAGGACGGACCGAAACGTCGTCGTCCCTTCACCTTCTAGTGTGTTGTCTGGTCAACATAAAGGAGAATTTTTTTTCAAAGAATTTTTACACTTTCAGCAGAGTTTATGTCTCTACAATCTATAAGAAGCGTGTTTTCTTAAATTCATTTATTAATTTTATAAATAGTAATAAACATGATATATTTGCATAATTTTTGTTGGAACTTTGACTATTTGTATTAATAAAACTAAGCATATTTGGAAAATCCGGTCATACAGATCCTTTATTATATGCTAATGTGATAGAAGAGTGTCATACAAATGATTTCATTCGAAACCTGTGGTTGTAGAGGCTTAT
>WNGS01135237.1:10958308-11043016 GCA_020271785.1 Procambarus virginalis
GTCCTGAGGATAGTCCAGGACTACAGTAAACTCCCAGCGTATATACACCGAGAAATTTGGTAAGACATTTAGTGTATGTACGTGTTAATTTGTATTATCTACCTTATACAAATATTATTATTATTATTATATTATTATTATTATTATTATTATTATTATTATTACTATTATTATTATTATTATTCCTTCTGTTGCTATTATTCTAAACATAATATATTTTTAGTCAAACATAATATTATGTTTCACTTTGCTGTCCTCTACTGCAGGAGGGAAGAACATTTACCGAGGGCTGACGAGCAGGAAGTATCCGGCCTTGACCCTTGCCAGCACAGCCGGTCCGAGGTGTGGGAGACGAGCCGGAGGGATGAGGGTGTCATGTGTGGTGTGGTGTGTGGTGGTGGTGTTGGCTCTGTGGTGCAGCGGCCTCGTCAGCTCACTACCCAACCCTGGTCTGTAGTCACACTGATCAAGTAATTTTGTCTTGTTAATTATTATACAGTTCTCTAACAGGGGGTACACTTTCCCCTGGTGTGTTTCCTCGTGTTTATATGTTAAAAGGTTGCGCGTGTTTTGTTTTCCACCCCAGACGTGGCCCTCTATTTATACAATGCTAAATAGAATATATACATTTGTCTCTGTCTTCTATAGACAGGATTATTGAGCACTCAACGATAGGTGACTGAAGAGCTTTAACAGTGCTAACCAGCATATGTACAATCTCATCTGTTCTACACATACAGGGTTCTAATACATATTGTGCAGTGGGTTATTGGGTACCTAACCAAACAATGTGATGGCTGTGCTTGCACAATGGCAAATTGCAACTGTAACCACCATATATATATATATATATATATATATATATATATATATATATATATATATATATATATATATATATATGTATATATATGTATATATATGTATATATGTATATATATATATATATATATATATATATATATATATATATATATATATTAGGGGTACCACCTCTGGTGCAATTGCAGGGACCCACATCCTCGAAGAAGAAAACAAAGAGCATTCAGAGAAGATCTTGTGGATTCTCACTGAATACTTAATTCTTTTCTTCTCCTACCACCCCTATTATTTTTTGTATGTTTTGTTTTATTTTATTGCAATGCTACAGTTTACAGAGAACACACACACACACACAAATATATAACAATTAACAATCAGCGTTCGAAGACCTCGTCCAGCTCCTCGGAGGTTGGGTGCGTACCCAGGATACAGCACGCATTTCCCCTCTGCACTGCGACACTGAGGCGCTGGAACAGGAAACTGGCTGCTCGTGGGTCTCTAGTTTTCCCAATGAGTTCCTCACCAACCTCCTTTAAAAACTTGAGTGCACATTTACCCCAGGCGCCCAGAGTCTCTGAGCCTATCGGCACGAACCTGTAACAACGTTCTAGGTTTCTGTACTTGTGGATTTTCTGGGTCTCCCTGAAGGTGGCTGCCCCACCTCCCTCCGCTGAGCTGTAACGTAAATAGGTATCAGCCAATGTAGATGCACAGGTGTAATCCCATACGACCTGTTTACCTTCCCTCCATGGCTGCAGGGTGACTCCATCTGGGCGTTTTTGGCTGTTGTCAGGTCTGCACAGCTGGGGTTCCCTTTGTGCTGGACACCCAGCTGTAGCCAAACTTCTCTTGATGATGTCATTGACTGCCTCGTGTCTGGCAATCTTTCCCTGTGTCTTACGACAGATGAGACCATGGCTGCCGTATTGGTCTGCCCGTGCCTGGCCGCAAATACACCGGTGCTCGGTGGAGATAGGGGCGGCAAGGCGCAGAGCAACACCAATACTTAGGGCCCGATGATCCAGGCGGGTGCCCAAGGCGGAATTAGGGACTGCCAACAGGAAGTTCCCAGCATGGGGGGCTTGCACAGCTAGGAGACGCGCTCTGTCCTTCTGAGAAGCTACGTCCAGCAATGCTTTGGCGATGTTCTCCACTATAGGGCTATCCCATTTGGCCTGTTTACCGTCGTTTGGACAAGTTGGTCGGGTGTGTGAATTGGCGAGTGTGTCCCACCGACCAGCTCCTTCCACAAATTTGGGATCACGAATCCCAATGGAGTTCCTTAGGTATTCTGGTAGTATTTCCTTCACTAATTCACTTGTAGCACTGGTCGAGGATAAGAATGCCGGCAATGCTAACTGTGTCGCCTTGCGAATACCTATACCCCCGAGTCTAACTGGGAGCGTTGCTTGGTCCCACTGGTCATCTTGCAGGGAGAGGTTTAACACTTTCATAGTTATTGTCTTTCTAGCTATTAGCTATTGTCTATATATTGTATATATATATATATATATATATATATATAATATATATATATATATATATATATATATATGTATATATATGTATATATATGTATATATGTATATATATATATATATATATATATATATATATATATATATATATATATATGTAAATTCGTATCTTGGAATAAATACACACTAGAGTAACCTTGAAACGCGCACACTAGAGCAGGCTTAGAACATACACACACCAGCGAGAGCTCCAGGGTACCCGTACCCCACTTTAAGATCCCCTGTGCTAATATAACTAATGTTTTTTTGGTCCAATTGTCTGTGACTCTAGAACATCAGTTTGGACAAGAGGCAGATTTTTTGGGGGCAGGATAAGATCAATTAATTTGTTGGCACGAGTTACCTGTACATTGACATGCAGTATAAGCATGAACCTCGCCGGCTCTAATCACCGGTAAACTTGCCCAATAACGAGTGTTTTAACTGTCAATAAGGACGGCAGTAACGAGGGCATGTCGTTGGTTACAGAAGGTGACGGGGGGGAGCTCCCTGCAAGAAGAGTGACCAGAAAGGCGCAATTAGTGCACATATCTGTCGCCGGGGGCCAGAACGCCAAGCGGTCTCATACGGTAAGACAGTCTCCCTTAAGAACTTAAAACTCCATTAACGTTTATATATTGGCATCATTAATATACACATGATCTTACAGACACATTACATACATCAGGAAATGAGTGCGAGGTGTTATGAACTAAAAGTATGTATATTTGACCTCTTCAACAGGGAGCGCTACTCAGAAGACCAGGAAATAGACGAAGACCCACATTATGGTTTGGCAGACGCCGGTTCCACGGTTAGATTTTGATATGCCGGGATTCTCGCCCACTACCACTACCCTCACTAGCTGAAGACCTGATCCACTACCACCAGCTGGGAACCTGGTCTACTACCTCCACCAGCTGGGGACCTGGTTCACTACCTCCACCAGCTGGGGACCTGGTCCACTACCACCAGCTGGGAACCTGGTCTACTACCTCCACCAGCTGGGGACCTGGTCCACTACCTCCACTAGCTGGGGACCTGGTCCACTACCACCAGCTGGGGGACTTGGTCCACTACCTCCAGCAGCTGGGGACCTGGTCCACTACCTCCACCAGCAGGTTGTTGTTGTTGTTAAAGATTCGCTACCTGGAACAAAGTTCCAAGTAGCACGGGCTATGGTGAGCCCGTAACTTCACCCTCAGCAGGGGACCTCGTCCACTACTTCCCACCATCAGCTGAGGACCAACCACCACTTCCAGACGTAAAATCTAATTTAATATTGTTTACATTTCTTTTAATCTCAGTTTTTATTCTCCTGCAATGTAAACATTTAGCAGAAATATTATACACGATGATGTTACGAAGCTTTGAGGCTCTGAAAGTTTTACATATCATGTAGTTAGTACGAAATATATATGTACTTTTACCAAATATATGTAACCTTATTATTGTTAGTATATTTTGTATAATCCTACGTAATGAAAGATGAAAAGTATTATACAAATAATAATAATAGAAAGGTCTTAAACAAATAGAACTTTCTACTACGGTTACTGACCGTCGAGTTGATTCTCTCAAGTTATCTCTCTTAATGGAAAGGAAGTGAACCAGTACTATGTCTGACTGATGTTCTAGAGGCACTGCTGTATCAAAACCAATGTCAACACTTCATCCTTGTGGGAGATATGAATCAACACAAAGTGGTACGAGCATTTGACGATTCCCTGGCTGTCTGCATTCTAACGAAACGTGTAAACGTTTCGTTCCCCCATTATCAGGACCCTCATTTGATCTCGTCAACTGAGGGTCCTGATAATGTCTCGTCTTGAACCTTGATAAATCAGTCACCAGTCCAGTCGCTGATTTCCAAGAAAGAGTTTTTATTTTTTCCCTAACACAAAATCCTATTATGATATAGTTAGGCAACCATTCACAGCCGTTTTCATTGCCAGGAGGGACTACATTGTTTGTAATCCTGGCACTGGTAGAAAATAGTAATTTTAATAAAAATAATAATGATATTCGATGCTTCGTAACAAACATATCAACATATATCATCATCGCGGAGCATCGTACATCAACAGAGAAGTCAACAGGGTATTTCCCCAGATCCAACACGTTGTACAGCGCCGCCTTAGGAAGCGACGGGCATTCCAGGAAAATCACGACCAGTTGTGGCTGCTAAATAAGACTCCATCACCTTACCTCGTCAGTCTCTCTCAAGATCCCAGCGAAAAAGGAGGTCGGCTTCAATGGAGGAAAGCATTATTGTAATTCAATAGTGAGGTATACTCTACCGTTAGCCCCAATCATAGGTAAGCACTGACGTAACCTTTTGCAGAATCCGCACTCTATGGCCTAAACGGCTGAAGGATGTGAAACAGGCTCACTCTGTTACAGGCCCTAACCTGATGAAAGGACTCTTGTAATCCTTTGGAGAACATTGATAGCTGTAGGGTATCGTGTTGACTTTAAACTGATGGACACCTGATGAAGGCCACATACTAGGGCGCGGTCTGTTGTAAGACATAAGCTCAAATACGAACTGCTGTAGGCTTTTAACTGAAGAAAGCACCGCGGTACAGATGAGCAGGACTCAGGCAGAGACTAGCATTCTATAGTAGTACAATAGCATTAGTACACTATAGTAGCTGGATGTTCATGAGGTTAAGGGTAATCTTGCTTGTTATGTTAGTGGTGATGAATGATTCAATGATGCTGCAATAACTCGCGATTTTTTCTGGGTCCTCAAAAACTTGCTCTCGTCCTCAGGATAAAATAATTTGGAGGTTTTCATTAATGTGATCTACGCCCTCTGCCTAGCGCCTGTAAAGCCGTGTGCAATCATTTGCAATGATGGCGTTGTAAATGTTGCACAGCAATGCTCAGGTCACACTCTCCTGTTGGACACTTAGATCTACGGTAAGCTCACAGGTGGATTGACTGTTAGTGAAAACCTGTAAAGTTCGCTTCCTTAAGCAGTTTTCAAGGAATCACAGAAAATTTCCATCAACACCAAGTCGCTTAGCCGGTAAATCAAGTGTTTGTGGCAAAGCCTAAGAAATGTTCAAACAGTGTCAATGGAAACAGGACTGACACCTCAGTCCTCTTTACGTTTAAGATAATTGTTCAGTTTATTGTCACCTGTAGTAACAGGTGTGATGGGTTTCTATTGCATATAAAAAAAATTGTTTAGTAAATATTCTATTTGAAGTTTTTTTTTGTCTCTATACAAGATATATTTCTAAGTACTTACCAACTGATTACTTTTAGGCTTAAGGCCTATCAATGGTAGGAGGGGTATTAAGGCCGCCATATTGACCAACAGCAAATATACTTTAGTGCTGAGAATTGTCCAGAACTACAGTAAACTTCCAGCATATATACACCGAGAAGTTTGGTAAGACATTCAGTGTATATACGTGACTATTTGTACTGTCTATCTTATACAACTATTATTATTATTATTATTATTATTATTATTATTATTATTATTATTATTATTATTATTATTATTATTATTATTATTCCTTCTTTTGCTATTTTTCTAGACATAATATATTTTTTTAGTAAAATATAATATTAGGAGTTTTAATTTGCTGTCCTTTACTGCAGGAGGGAAGAACATTTATCGAGGGCTGACGAGCAGGACGTAACCGGCTTTGACCCCTTGCCAGCACAGCCGGTCCGAGGTGTGGGAGACGAGCCGGAGGGATGAGGGTGTCATGTGTGGTGTGGTGTGTGGTGGTGGTGTTGGCTCTGTGGTGCAGCGTCCTCGTCAGCTCACTACCCAACCCTGGTCTGTAGTCACACTGATCAATTAGTTTTGTCCTGCTAATTACTATACAGTTCTCTAACGGGGGTACACTTTTCCCTGGGGTGTTTTCTCGTGTTTATATTTACATACAAGAGTTTTACATTTTTGTATAGCCACAAGCACGCATGGCGTTTCGGGCAGGTCCTTAATCCTAATTTCCCTGGAATACAACCCCGCCGAATTGTTTAACAACCAGGTACCCATTCACTGCTGGGTGAACAGAGGCTACAGTGAAGGATTGGCGCCCGGTCAATCCTCCCCGGCCAGGATTCGAACCCAAGCCATAGAGCTCGCGAAACGCCAAGCGAGTGTCTTACCACTGCGCCACGGGGAGGTTGCCTGTATTTTGTTTTCCACCCAAGACGTGGCCCCTTATATATATATATATATATATATATATATATATATATATATATATATATATATATATATATATATATATATATATATATATATATATATATATATATATCGTCTCATCTCGGAATATATATACACACTAGAGCAACCTTGGAACATATACACAATAGAGCAGGTTTGGAACACACACCAGCGAGAGCTCCGGGATACCCGTACCCCACTTTAAGATTCCCTGTGCTAATATAACTAATGTTTTTGATCCAATTGTCTGTGACTCTAGAACAACATTAGTTTGGACAAGAGGTATATTTTGGGGGGGCATGATAATATAAAAAAAATAATTCTTTGGCACGAGTTTCCTGTAAACTGACATGCAGTATAATCATGAACCTTGCTGGCTCTAATCACCGGTAAACTTGCCCAATAACGAATGTTTTGACTGTCATTAAGGACGGCTGTAACACGCACATGTCGTTGGTTACAGAAGGTGGCGGCCGGGAACTCCCTGCAGGAAGGGTGACCAGAATGACAAGACGTTCCAGAGATGTCGCCGGAGGCTGGGATGCCAAGCAATCTCATACGGTAAGACAGTCTTTCTCTCAAGGTCTCCTGTGGTTGATATTAATTCTATTTTAAATTTCGTCATTAAATAATGAAAATAATTATGGTCAAAAATTTATAAACTTCCATTAAACATCCATTAATGTTGTTGACATCAATAATACATTCATGATCTTACGGACACATTACTTACATATAAACATTGATCAGGAAGTCAATGTAATTGAGTGCAAGATGTTATGAACTAAAAGTATATATATATATGACAACCTCAACAGGGAGTGCTGCTCAGAAAACCAGGAAAACAATCAAGACCCAAAATACGGTTTGGTAGCCTCCCGATCTCTTAAAAATAACGTTGGTTTTCGCTCGTTTGCGCGCTATGGCCAATAATTGACGTAATTTTAAATGAAATCCGCTCACTAAAGTGACGTTCTGTCCCGTTTTCTCTTTGAGTCCTCTGGCTTACTCAGAAATGTTAGGAGAGGAAACTTTCAATTAACATTTTTCATGACGTTTTGAAACTTAAGGAGAATTTCCTGCCCACCTAACCTACCAGAGGACCCTTAACTTACTGTTTTAGAAAAAATCAAATCCAAAATATATTTTCATTTTCAAATTACGTCCATTTTCAGCCATACGGGCAAACGGACAAATTCTGCCGTAATTTGTAAGACGACAGGCAAAACGCCGGTTCCACTGTTAGATTTTGATATGCCGTGATTCTCGTCCAATAACCCTACCTGCTGGGGACCTGGTCCACGACCTACTCCATATCCCCCATCACCTGAGGACCAACAGACATGACATCTAATTCAACATTTTTGGCCATTTCTTTTAATTTCAGTGTTTATTTTCAGTTTTTATTCTTTTGCAATGTAAATATTTAGCAGAAATGTTATATATGAAATTGTTGCAAAAATTTGAGGCTCTAAAACTTTTACATGTCATTTAGACAGTACGAAATATATATGTACTTTTACCAAATATATGTCAGTTTATCATTGTTAGTAATTTTTTATAATCCAACGTAAAGAAAGAGGAAAAATGTTATAATAATAATAATAATAATAATAATAAATAATAATAATAATAATAATAATAATAATAATAATAATAATAATAATAGAAAGGTCTTAAACGAATTGATCTTTCTACTACTGTTAATGGCTCTCGAGTTGATTCTCTCAAGCTATCACTCTTAATGAAAAGGAAGTGAACCAGTACTATATCTGACTGATGTTCTAGATGCACTGCTGTATCAAAACCAATGTCAACACTTCATCCTTGTGGGAGATATGAACCAATACAAAGTGGCACGAGCATTTGACGATTCCCTGGCTGTCTTTGTTCTAACGAAACGTGTAAACGTTTCCTTTTCACATTATCAAGACCCCGTCAGTTGACCTTGTGTTGACTGGTCTGACTGAACACCTTATCACACGTCATCCTCAAAGCTAAGCTGGGTCTTTGGAACATCAGAACACCAGCTTTAACACTGCAGCATCACCCACTTGGCTCTGGGATCAAGGAGACTGGCAAGACCTATGCGACTCTCTAAGAGAACGATCAGCAGCCAAAATGTGTTGCATAATTTTGCGAATTTCGGGGTGACATGAGGGTTAATATTTATCTATCCATTCAAAGGGAACATGTATTTGGTTGTCACATAAAACACCTCCGGTTTGGTATTTTAGTTATGGAGAGAGGAACTTGTACAAAAGGTAAATGGGGGTTGTTAACCCGCTATGAACTTTGTCGAATATTCAAAGACCCGCCACATATCCCCTGTTCTGAGTATGCACAGCACAGAAGAGATGCCAACTGCTGTGCCTGAATCACGGCAGTGGGTCAAGTATATTATGCTTGTGTTCCCTGAAAAGAAGTTCTTGTAGGTCCCATAATTTAGAACGTTTGTGGATGTCTACCCAGCAGATATCAATTATTTTTGGTTCCTAGCAGACCACCGGACGAGTTGAAGACGCGTATGGTCTTGTGGTCTGCATCAAAATCCTCCAAATTGCTCAGTATTTTAAGTGTTTCGATGAGATCAGCCCTGTCATGTCTGATTTGTAGTGTTGCTAGTCCTGTGGCCCTCAACTGCTCCTGATATGCAAATTGACTTAGAACCGGGAGGATTTTTGTCGCTAGGTGTTGAACTTTCTCCAAAGCAGATATGTCCTTCTGCATATGAGACCTCCATGTCGATCTAATATGCATCTTTTTCTCCCAAACCGAATTGCATATTGCTTAGCAAGTAGCTTTTATCAAGCTGCTTTTGTCTCACAGTGAGGATTTTTTCGAAGATCTTTCCTACAATAGAAAGCTAGTATATTGGCACATAGATTTTTGCTGGTGTGTTGCTTCTCCTTTCGTTAAGTCACAACTCTGTCCTTTTTCAAGATTAATGGCTAAGTTTGTTTTCTAGTACAACCTTGGAAGAGAGTGGCTGCGAGAACACATACACAACGTTTTACGATATAGAGAATTACAGAGTCTGGTCCTATAGGGCCGTGCTAACAGTAGTTTCGAATACACGCTTTACATCTTTCTCTTTTGTGATGTTACAAGACGATAAGTGGGAACTGGTAAAGGGAAGGTGGCACAGGGAGAGAACGATCAGGCTCACTAACTTGCCTTATACTTACAAAATGAGAGAAGCAAGAAGGTTGAGCCTTCTCTATGGTACTGATAACTACAGAGTCAACAGGTGTGCTTATATGTCCGTAATTACATGCATTTGTGCAAACATAATATTGTTAGGTACTTGTATTTTTACTGTTGTTTTGTGTTTTTGTGTTGTCGTGGTACTTCGGTACCCTTTGTTTAATTGTACTTTCTTTTATTATATTTATGTAGCAGTCTTGGCATGTAAATTAAAAAAAAATTATCGCAATAGTGCAAACTACACCCAGCCTGCCCCTGATTGACAGGTTCTTGCTTGCAACACCTTCACACCTGAGAAAATAAACGCCTTTTTCCTGCCTGAAATCAACCCTAGCCGACCTCAAACACCAGCTTTTGAAATAAAAAATATGATATCACCTACTTGTTATTTCTTGCCTGCTGGCATTGTGAAGAACATCGTCACTTGAGACGCGCTAAAGTGGGGTCATCAAGAAACGTTTCTCTTGTATTAGTTGCCTGATCAATCTACGTTTCTTAAGTAGACAAATAATGTTGCGTGAGATTAGGAAAGAAGAGAAGGTGACGAAGCGTCATAGTAATTGATGGAAAATTCCTCCAAATTATGAATTTGTTCGTGTAAAGCTGACGGAAAAGTGGCTTGGAACCTATCAGGCCTACGAGAGTCCACTGTAGTGCCCAGTATACCTATGGTATAGGTTGGACTGGATCCCTACGTGGTTAGGGTCTGCTGGTCAGGCCGGTGGGCCTACAGGACTACAGAACACATCTTTCCCGTGACTGTCGCGGCATTTAGTAAAACTGCAGCTGTCTGTGGCACGAAGGAGGAGCTTCTCTACACGGTTGTAAAAGCCCACTTCTAGAACAGCACCAACGTTACTGTGCTCACTTTGAGCACGGCATCGTTCGGATTTTCTACTATATTATTTTTGTTTAATTTTTTTATTCTCATTACTTGGTGTATTTTTTAAAAGGGTGCCTCCATAGAATTTTTTTTATTATTTTGTTTACACAGGAGGGAACAGGAACACACGATTGCTGACTCCTGTTAACAGGCTCAGAGCTTTCCCTTCCCATATCGCATGGTAACCTTACCCACTAGTTTCCCTCGAATACGACCAGCCATAGGGTTAACAACCAGGTACCCAATTACTACTGGGTGAACAGAGGTGAAGAGTTAAGGACTAATGCCCAGTCAAAACTTCCCTGACCAGTCTCGAACTATGACAAATCGGTCACCAGTCTAGTGGCTGATTTGCAAGAAAGAGTTTATTTTCTTTTTCCCTAACACAAAATCCTATTATGATATAGTTAGCCAACCATTCACAGCCGTTTTCGTTGCCAGGAGGAACTACGTTGTTTGTAATCCTAGCAATGGTAGAAATAATAATACTGAAATAATAACAAAATGATATTCGATGCTTCGTAACAAACATATCAACAAATATCATCATCGCGGAGCATCGTACATCGACAGTAAAGCCAACAGGGTATTTCCCCAGATCCAACACGTCATACAGCGCCGCCTTAGGAAGCGACGGGCATTCCAAGAATATCACGACTAGTTGTGGCTGCATAAATAAGACTCCATCACCTTACCTCGTCAGTCACTCCCAAGATCCCGGCGAAAAAGGAGGTCCGCTTCAACGGAGGAAAGCATTATTGTACATCATAAGTGAGGTATACTCTAACGTTCGCCCCAATCATAGGTAATCACTGACGTAACCTTTTGCAGAATCCGTACTCTATGACCTAAACGGCTGAAGGCTGTAAAACAGGCGCACTCTGATACAGGCCCTAACCTGAAGAAAGGACTATTGTAATCCTCTGGAGAACGTTTATAGCTGTAGGGTATCCTGTTGATTTTAAACTGATGGACACCTGATGTAGGCACATACTAGGGTGCGGTCTGTTGTAAGCCATAAGTCCACTGATGGACACCTGATGTAGGCACATACTAGGGTGCGGTCTGTTGTAAGACATAAGTTCATATATGAACTGATGTAGGCCTTAAACTGAAGAAAGCACCGCTGTACAGAAGAACAGGACTCAGGCAGAGACTAGCATTCTATAGTACACTAGTAGTACAATAGTATTAGTACACTGTAGTATTATATAGCTGGATGTTCATGAGGTTAAGGGTAATTGCTTGTTATCATAGTGGTGATGAATGGCTCAAGGATGCTGCAATAACTCAGGATTTTTTTCTGGGTCCTCAAAAACTTGCTCTTGTCCTCGGAATAAAATAATTTGAAGGTTAAATTTAAATTTTGCCCCGAGAGGCGAGTTTATTGGGCAGCGCCACTCATCTTGTGAGTGGACATACCGCCATAGCAGCATGTACAACACTCCCCTATATAAAGAAAACCCGCTGGGTTGTTCATCCTCTCACTTGTACCCAGACACAGTTGGGACTTGCTTAACTGTCTCAAGTAAACATCTCCTCAAACAAGAAGATCAACCCTTAAAAGCTTACGTTATCTTGCGGGTGCAAAATGGGGGAATCTTTTAAGAACAGTATCAATATTTGACAAATAGTGTTTTCCTAACTCAAACAATGTTTCCTAACTCAAACAATTTGAAGGTTTTCATTAATGTGATCTACGTCCTCTGCCTAGCGTCTGTAAGGCCGTGTGCAATCATTTGCAATGTTGGCGATGTAAATGTTGGAGTGCAAAATTTACAGGAGTCTCGCTCTCCTGTTGGACACTTAAATCTACGGTGAGCTCACAAGTGGAATAACTGTTAGTGAATACATGTAAAGTTCGCTTCCTTAAGCAGTTTTCAAGGAATCACAGAAAATTTCCATCAACACCAAGTCACTTAGCCTGTAAATCAAGTGTTTGTGGCAAAGCCTAAGAAATGTTCAAACTGTCAAAGGAAATGATACTTCAGTCCTCTCTACGTTTAAGATAATTATTTAGTTTATTTTCTCCTGTAGGAAAAGGTGTGATAGGCTTCTATTATCTCTAAAAAACAAAAAATTTAGTAAATATTCTATTGAAAGGTTTTCGTTTCTATACAAGATATATTTCTAAGTACTTATCAACTGATTAATTTTGGGCTTAAGACCTATCAATAAGAGGAGGGAAATTAAGACCGCAATGGTAGATTATATTTACCAACCATCAGGTATACTTCAGTCCTGGGAATTGTCCAGGACTACAGTAAACTCCCAGCATATATACACTGAGAACTTTGCTAAGACATTCAGTGTATTTATACGTGAGTTTATTTGTATTGTTTATCTTATACAACTATTATTATTATTCCTTCTTTTGCTATTATTCTAGACTAATATATTTTTAGTAAAATGTAATATTAGGACTTCAATTTGCTGTCCTCTACTGCAGGTGGGAAGAACATTTACCGAGGGCTGACGAGCAGGACGTATCCGGCCTTGACCACTTGCCAGCACAGCCGGTCCGAGGTGTGGGAGACGAGCCGGAGGGATGAGGGTGTCATGTGTGGTGTGGTGTGTGGTAGTGGTGTTGGCTCTGTGGTGCAGCGTCCTCGTCAGCTCACTACCCAACCCTGGTCTGTAGTCACATTGATCAAGTAGTTTTGTCTTGTTAATTATTATACAGTTCTCTAACAGGGGGGTACACTTTCCCCTGGTGTGTTTCCTCGTGTTTATATGTTAAAAGGTTGCGCGTGTTTTCACCCCATACGTTGTTCTTTATTTATACAGTGATAACTAGAATATATACGTTTCCTTCTGTCTTCTATAGACAGGATTATTGAGCACTCAACGGTAGGAGGTGACTGAAGATCTTTAACAGTGTTAACCAAAATATGTACAATCTCATCTGTTCTACATAGACAGGGTTCTACTACATATAATGCAGTGGGTTATTGGGCACACACACACACACACACTCACACACACACACACACACACACACACACACACACACACACACACACACACACACACACACACACACACACACACACACACACACACACACACACACACACACACACATATTATATATATATATATATATATATATATATATATATATATATATATATATATATAATATTCGTCTCATCCCGGAATATATACACATTACAGCAACCTTGGAACATATACACACTAGAGCAGGCTTGGAACATACACACATACCAGCGAGATCTCCAAGGTACCCGTACCCCACTTTAAGATCCCCTGTGCTATATAACTAATGTTTCTTGGTCCAATTGTCTGTGACTTTGAAGAACATCAGTTTGGACAAGAGGTAGATTTTTTGGGCAGGATAATATCAATTAATTTTTTGGCACGAGTTACTTGTAAATTGACATGCAGTATAAGCATGAACCTCGCCGGTCTAATTACCGATAAATTTGCCCAATAACGAGTGGTTTGAGTGTTAGTAAGGACGGCTGTAACAAGGTCACAATGACCTTGTGTGGACTGGTTACAGAAGTTGGCGGCCGTGAACTCCCTGCAGGAAGGGTGACGAGGAAGGCAACCCTATTTGTCGCTGGGGGCCGTGACGCCAAGCAATCTCATACGGTAAGATCATCTCTCTCTCCCAAAGACTCCTGTGATTAATATTACTTCAAATTTAAATTTTGTCAATAAATATTGAAAGTAATTATGATCAAAATTTATAAACTTCCATTAACGTTTTATATATTGGCAACAATAATACATTCATGATCTTAAAGACACATTACTTACATATAAACATTGATGAGAAAGTGAGTGTAATTGAGTGCAAGATGTTATGAACTAAAGAATATATATTTGACCTCTACAGGGTGCGCTACACAGAAGACCAGGAAAACAATCAAGACCCAAAATACGGTTTGGTAGACGCTGGTTCCACGTTTAGATTTTGATTTGCCGGGATTCTCGTCGAATAGCTTTACCATCTGGGGACCTGGTCCACAACATACTCCTTTTATGTACTTTTGCCAAATATATTTAATCTTATCATTGTTAGTAAATGTTGTATAATCCTACGTAATGAAGATGAAAAGAATTATACAAATAATAATATAAAATAATAATAATATAATATAATAATAATAATAGAAAGGTCTTCAACGAATTGATCTTTCTACTACTGTAATGGCTCTCGAGTTGATTCTCTCAGCTATCCCTCTTAATGGAAAGGAAGTGAACCAGTACTATGTCTGACTGATGTTCTAGAGCACTGCTGTATCAAAACCAATGTCAACACTTATCCTTGTGGGGATATGAACGTTGCAACCCGTCCTCGCAAATTTAATAAGTCAATATGACTTATAGTTGCGTGCATAGGTGACATACTAACATAATAGTTCCCTTGAAATCTTCATAGAAAACACCGACCTTACTAACCTTGTAGTATGGAAAATAAGCATATAAGCTTCGTAATTACAATGTTACTTAACCTATTATAGGTATTGTTGATAATAATTGAATTACGAAGCAATGCTTGTCTAACATACTAGCAAGGTAGGTAAGGTCGGTGTTTTCTATGAGATTTTCAGGGAAACTATTATGTTAAGTATGTCACCTATGCACATATTAATAAGTCAATATTGACTTATTAAATTGCGAGGACGGGTGGAATCAATACAAAGTGGCACGAGCATTTGACGATTCCCTGGCTGCTTGTTCTAACGAAACGTGTAACGTTTCCTTTTCACTTTATGAGGACCATCAGTTGACCTTGTGTTGACTGGTCTGGCAGAGCACCTTATCACACACAGTTCTCAGGGCTAAGCTGGGTCTTCGGATCATCAGAACACCAGCTTTAAAAGTGAAGCATCACCCACATGGCTCTGGGATCAAGGAAACTGGCAGAGCCTATGCGACTCTAGAAAACGATCAGCAGTCAAATGTGTTGCATTGTTTTGCGTATTTCGGGGTGACATGAGGGTTGATATTTATCTGTCCATTCAAAGGGAACATATATTTGGTTGTCACATATAAACACCTCCGGCTTCGTATTTTAGTTATGGAGAGAGGAACTTGTACAGAAGATAAATGGGGTTGTTAACCTTCTGTGAACTTTGTCGTATATACAAAGACCCGCCACATTTCTCCTGTTCTGGGTATGCACAGCACAGAAGAGATGCCAACTGCTGTGCCTGTATGCACGGCATTGGATCAAGTATATTAAGCTTATGTTCCCTGAAAAGAAGTTCTTGTAGGTCCCATAATTTAGAACGTTTGTGGATGTCTACCCAGCAGATATCAATTATGTTTGGCTCTTAGCTGACCACCGGATGAGTTGAAGACACGTATTCCGCATGTGGCAGCTCTGAACTGTGGCGTGTTTTTCCTTGGGCAATGTCACTCAGCTACCAGTCACTCGTATTGACCCAGGCAAGTTGGGTGCCACTGGTCTCTGTGGTATGCTGGCGGGAGGACTCATTCTTGCCAACAACTGGAACAGTTCAGTTACTAAAGACAATTTTAGTGATGTGCAGAAGATTTTATTCACCTCTGAGCCTCTTAAGCTTACACACACCAGGTTCCGGGTTCGATCCCCGGTGGAGGCGGAAACAAATGGGCAGAGTTTCTTTCACTCTGATGCCCCTGTTACCTAGCAGTAAATAGGTACCTTTGAGTTAGACAGATGCTTCCTGAGGGTGTATTACAAAGAGGAGCCCTGGTCAAGGACACGGGGACGCTAAGCCCCGAAATCATCTCAAGATAACCTCAAGATGCCTTGTAGTGTGTGGGGTCTAGTTTCCCTTTGAGCACCTGGTTCCTTCTGAGCCGTTTTTTTTATTATTATTGTTGTTGTTTGTGCCCCTTGTGTATTCTTCTGTCTTTCGTACGTTGTTTTCTGCTTTCAAACTTTGTTATTGTGTTCCTTGAGGTTACCTTGAGGTTACCTTGAGGTGCTTCCGGGGCTTAGCGTCCCCGCGGCCCGGTCATCGACCAGGCCTCCTGGTTGCTGGACTGATCAACCAGGCTGTTGGACGTGGCTGCTCGCAGCCTGACGTATGAGTCACAGCCTGGTTGATCAGGTATCCTTTGGAGGTGCTTATCTTATTGTGCCATGGTCACATTTGTTGAAAGCTTTAGCAAAATGTTTGTACATTACATCAGCCTCCCTCGACCCACAGCAGACGAATCTAAAGACGGGACCAACACAGTCTGTTGACACGTGAGTCGGGTGGTGAAGACAGTGGTGGATGCCGCAGCATCCTGAAGTACAAGAGCATATAGCTTGGCAAGTGCAGCCAACACCGTAGCAGCAATTCCCAAGACCCCTCCCCCCCCCCACCACCAAGCGCTTCAATGTCCTCCTAAAGCCAGTCAGAATAAAACTCTAGAAGATACCAGGAAATGCACCACTGAACCCAAATGCAGATGGGCCCAAAGTTCATCCGCCACAAGTTTTGGAAATAATTTCCACATTTAACACTTAAATTTTAATTATTAAATTAAATTACTATGAAGTTTGTCTTTTGTTTATAATATAATTAAAATGAAATAAGACAGTACTATACAATCTGGACCAACACAATTCTCTGCTTAGTTACGTTAGCTGCTCCTACCTTGCCATGAGACGATTGAAGACCTGACATCGTTCTATCCAGTCAATCTATTTAAGGTGCAGAAATTAAATCCAAATAGTGTACTTTATAGATATACAGTATCGAGTCAATAATATTACTTTGATTTCTTAATTAGAATGTTTTCTTAAATAGACACTATTTGTTAACAAATATTAATCCTTGCTATGACTAGAAAGTCAGGCAGGGAGGAGGATGGTCGCAACACTATTGCTTATGGTGACTCTCAGAGGCACAAATATTAACATATTGGACAATTTATGCCGTCTATAACTCCTCACAGTCATTCTTCAAGTCCATGTTTAACCCCTGCACTGCACAGGGGGTGCAAAAGAAAAGCCCACCTGAAACATGGTCATCATCTTATGTCACTCTAGTGCATGGAACTGACAAAAGCCGTACCAAGCGAGAATAAAGGAGTGTCTGCCAGCCAGGAAGTCTCCAAAACCTTGTTATGCGTCCATTTAGTAAGGAGAGGAAGACCCAAACTCAAAAGAGGCAAGGTCCATCATCAAGGCATAATCTGGCTTGGGTCATGCATGGTATGTAAATAATGCCTCACTAGCTGCTGCAAGAGGGACCCAAGAGGGAGAAAACCTCAGAAATGACAATCCCGACAGGCCCAAAGGCACACATAAATGAATCCTGGGGGTGGGTGCTGCACCCAAATCATATTTGTATAGGGAGGGGGATATGAATACCCCTCCTCTTGCAAAAGGAGATCCTCCTTGGAGGGAACAGGGAACCACGCAGATAAGAACAGGACCCAGGAGAACACGTCCAACTCCCCTAAACTCCGAAAGGCGCAGTCGAGGTGCCCGCCTATTGGAGTGGTGGGATAGAAAAGCAGAGTCCAAAAGAGAGGTTTAAAAGGAGGGGCTGTTTAAAAGGAAGATCAAGAAGTCTTGATGGGACCTGCCGGCCAAACCACCACAGCGCTTTATTCGGAAGGGGCAACCCCCAGAGCTGTCACGAGGGAAGACGGAGGGCAGAGCCTCGTCGAGCTCCACCGGTGACACTCCGTCACTGCTCTCTTTACTGTTGACTCTGTACTCACTTTCCCTCATGAATAAGTTGGTGCTTAATCCCTGTGTACACCAGCCCCAAAACACAGGGACCTCGCAGCACCTCCGGGAACTCGCTAGGCTATTTTCTGGCCTCAGAGCACAGGATGTAAAGTGCCAGGTGTCTACCTTGGATGCCTCATTATTCAACTATTCCTGTGATCATTGGGGTTCTCACCTGCACCCAGCGCAGAAAAAAAGACATTCTCTCCTCTAGTCCTCTTGAACATGTGGCTACATTCCCCAATTTCATTAAGTCTTTATTCCTGAACTCAAGTGGTCAGTACCCTACTGTTAGGCTTTCACATAAATGATGTGGCATAACCGTAATGAAGGTACATATAAAACACAGCGTTTAAAACTAAAAAGAACATTTATTGACCAAAGAAATACATAAAATAAGTAATGATTTGTTTGGATAGCTTCAATCAAGTCTGCAATGAAGTCATAAGGAGCAACGGCCGCTCTTGACCTTTAATAACACCATACACATGTATAGTCTGAATGTATCCTAACACATGAGTACAGTATATGTATATGATAATAAAATTCCTACAAGTTCCCTTGGGAATGCCTAACCAACAAGGGAAAAGGGGATGGCAGATCACTTAGCTAGGAAACAATAGTATCTTCAGTAGTTCGTAGCTTTCATGTGTCGCCAGCTCACTGAAATTCTATCACCACAACCTTGGCTGCTCCCTGGCTCACATGTATCCTCGTCCTTCCTCTTTCTTCCTTGGGTAACAGACGTGCCGCCAATCCTCTCGACACATCAGGGAACACATTCTGTTGGGTGTCCAACGCTGGTGTCAACACTGGACCTCCCTTGGCTCTCGTCGCTCTGCGAGATTTACCTTTTCCCGGCAGCCTTATGTCAGTGCCCAGTGCACTGATTCACTGCCATGGAAGATATCATGATGGCCGACTTCACTAGTTGGGTCAATTTCGAGTGCTTCCGTAGTGCTAATGTTCTAGTTTTATCCATAGTTGTACTGATGCCTCAGCACCTTGTTTTTCTTCTTGTATGTATTGTGTAAGTCCAATGTTTGTACCCATTATTTTGTGCTTGTTTGATGCTAGTTGTTGTTTTGTTGTGTTTTTGTTTTTATATCCGTAATTACATGTATTTGTGCTGGGTTCTGTATTGTGTTTGATGTTAGGTACTTGTATTTTGGCTGTTGTTTTGTGTTTTTGTTTTGTAGTGGTAATTCGGTGCTCTTTGTTTAATTGTAATTTCTTTTATTATATTTATGTAGCATTCCTTGGCCTGTAAACTTAAAAAAAAAAGTTATCACAATAGTGCAAACTACACCCAGCCTGCCCCTGAATGACAGGTTCTTATGTGTAACACTTGAGAAAAGTATAGTCTTGTTCCTGCCTGAAATCAACCCTAGCCGACCTCAAACCCCAGCCTTTGAAATAAAAAATAACATATCACCTGCCTGTTATTTCTTGCCTGCTGGCCTAGTGAAGAACATCTTCACTTGAGACGCGCTAAAGTGGGGTCATCAAGTAGCGTTTCTCTTGTATTACTTGCCTGAGTAATCCACGTTTCTTAAGTATACAAATAATGTTAAATGAGATTAGGAAAGAAGACGAAGGTGACGAAGCATCAAAGTAATTGACGGAAAATCCCTCCAAATTACGATTTTGTTCGTGTAAAGCTGACGGAAGAGTGGCTGGGAACCTGTCAAGCCTACGAGAGTCTACTGTAGTGCCCAGTGTGGTTAGGGTCTGCTGGTCAGACCGGTGGGCACCTCTTTCCCATGACTGTCGCGGCATTTAGAAAAACTGCAGCTGTCTATGGCACGAAGGAGGAGCTTCTCTACACCGTTTGTTCTAAAAGCCCACTTCTAGAAAAGCACTTTGAACAGCACGTACGTTTCCAGCACTTTGAGCAAGGCATCGTTTGGAATTTCTTCTATATTATTTTTTGTTTAATTTCTTTGTTTATTTTCATTACTTGGTGTATTTTTTTAAAAGGGTGTCCTTATATATTTTTTTTAATTTTTTTTACACAGGAGGGTCGAGAAACACACGATTGCTGACTCCTGTTAAGTGACTCAGAGCTTTCCCTTCCCATATCTCATGGTAAGCCTTACCAACTAGTTTCCCTCGAACACAACCCGCCAACCGGTTAACAACCAGGTACCCAATTACTGCTGCGTGAACAGAGGCGAGCAGTTAAGGTCTGACGCCTAACCAAAACTTCCCTGACCACTCTCGAACCTTGACAAACCGCTCACCAGTCCAGTCGCTGATTTGCAAGAAAGCATTTTTTTCCCCGTTTCCCAAAACACAAAATGCTATTTTAATATAGTTAGCCAACCAGTCAGAGCCGTTTTTTTTTTACCAGCAGGGACTACATTGTTTGTAATCCTGGCAATGATTTTTCGATGCTTCGCAACAATAATATAAACAAATATCATCATCGCAGAACATCGTACATCGACATGAAAGCCAACAGGGTATTTCCCCAGATCCAAAACGTTGTACAGCGCCGCCTGTGGAAGCGACGGGCATTCCAGGACTATCACGACCAGTTGTGGCTGCGTAAATAAGACTCCATCACCTTACCTCATCAGTCTCTCTCAGGATCCCAAGGAAAAAAGAGGTCCGCTTCAACCGAGGAAAGCATTATTGTACTTCATAACTGAGGTATACTCTACCGTTGGCTGTAGTCATAGGTAAGCACTGAACTAACCTGTTGCAGAATCCGTACTCTATGACCTAAACGGCTAAAGGCTGTAATATGGGCGCACTTTGTTACAGGCCCTAACCTGAAGAAAGCACTGTTGTAATCCTCTGGATAACATAAACGGCTGTAGGGTATCTTGTTAACTTTAAACTTATGGACACCTGATGTAGGGCGCGGTCTGTTGTAAGCCGTAAACTCAAATACGAACTGTTGAAGGCCTTAAACTGAAGAAAGTCTTACTTAAACTCAAGTCCTACAGATGAGCAGGACTCAGGCACAGACTAGAACTCTATAGTACTATAGTTTTTTGTCTCTATACAAGAAATATTTCTAAGTACTTACCAATTGATTAATTTAGAGTTTAAGGCTTATTAATGGCGGGAAGGGTATTAAGGCCGCCACAGTAGATTATATTGACCAACCAACAAGTATACTTTAGTTCTGAATATAGTCTAGAACTACAGTAAACTCCCAGCAAATATACACCGAGAAGTTTGGCAAGACATTCAGTGTATATTTTGATAATTTGTATTGTATATCAAATACAATCATAATAATAATAATTATTACTGTTATTCCTTCTGTTGCTATTATTCTAAACATAATATATTCTTAGTAAAACATAATATTATGTTTCAATTTGCTGTCCTCTACTGCAGGTGGGAAGAACATTTACCGAGGGCTGACGAGCAGGAAGTATCCGGCCTTGACCCCTTGCCAGCACAACCGGTCCGAGGTGTGGGAGACGAGCCGGAGGGATGAGGGTGTCATGTGTGGTGTGGTGTGTGGTGGTGGTGTTGGCTGTGTGGTGCAGCGGCCTCGTCAGCTCACTACCCAACCCTGGTCTGTAGTCACATTGATCAAGTAGTTTTGTCTTCTTAATTATTATACAGTTCTCTAACAGGGGGGTACACTTTCCCCTGGTGTGTTTCCTCGTGTTTATATGTTAACAGGTTGCGCGTGTTTTGTTTTCCATCCTAGACGTGGTCCTTTATTTATACAATGCTAACTAGAATATATACATTTTCTTCTGCCCTCTATTGACATGATTATTGAGCACTCAACGATAGGAGGTGACTAAAGATCTTTAACAGTGCTAACCAGCATATGTACATTCTCATCTGTTCTGCATAGACAGGATTCTACTACATATTATGCAGTGGGTTATTGGGTACCTAACCAAACAATGTGATGGCAGTGCACAGTAGCAAATTGTAACTCTAACCATTTATATATATATATATATATATATAATATTATTATATATATATATATATATATATATATATATATATATATATATATATATATATATATATAATATTATTATATATATATAATATTATATATATATATATATATATATATATATATATATATATATATATATATATATATATATATATATAATGTTCGTATCTTGGAACATATACACACTAGACTCAGGTGACTAGAGCAACCTTGGAATATATTCACACTAGAGCAATTTTGGAATATACACACCATCGAGAGCTCCAGGGTACCCGTACCCCACTTTAAGATCCCCCGAGCTAATATAACTAATGTTTTTGGGTTCAATTATCTGTGACTTTAGAACAACATCTGTTTGAACAAGATGGAGATTTTTTGGCAGGATAAGATCAATCTATATTTTGGCACGAGTTGACATGCACATTGACATGCAGTATAATTATGGACCTTGCTGGCTCTAATCACCGGTAAACTTGCCTAATAACGAGTGGTTTGACTGTCATTATGGACGGCTGTAACGAGGCAATGTCGTTGGTTACAGAAGGTGATGGCCGGGAACTCCCTGCAGGAAGGGTGACCAGAGAGGCAAACAAAATCGCATATGCCGCCGGGGGCTGGAACGCCAAGCAATCTCATACGGTAAGGCAATCTCTGTTAATAAGGACTTAAAATTTCATTAACGTTTATATATTGACATCAATAATATACACATGATCTTTCAGACACATTATTTACAAATTACTTACATCAGGAATTGAGTGCGAGATGTTATGAACTAAAAGCATATATATTTGACCTCTTCAACAGGGAGTGCTATTCAAAAGACCAGGAAATACGCGAAGACCCAGAATATGGTTTGGTACACGCCCGTACCACGGTTAGATTTTGACATGCCGGATTCTCGCCCACTACCACTACCCGCATCAGCTGGGGATCTGGTCCACTACCTACTCAGCCTCCCCATCCCTTATCAGTTGAGGACCAACAGACATGACATCTAATTCAATATTTTTGGCTATTTCTTTTAATTTCAGTTTTTATTCTTCTGCAATGCAAATATTTAGCAGAAATGTTATATATGAAGGTCTTATGAAGATTTGAGGCTCTAAAGCTTTTACATGTCATTTCGACAGTACGAAATATATATATATATATATATATATATATATATATATATATGTACTTTTACCAAATATATGTAATCTTATCATTGTTAGTAAATTTTGTATAATCCTATGAAATGAAAGGTGAAAAGTATTACATAAATAATAATAATAATAATAATATTAATGATAATAATAATAAGAGGAAGGTTTTGAATGAATCAATCTTTCTACTACGGTTAATGACCCCTCGAGTTAATTCTCTCAAGCTGTCCCCC
Source organism: Procambarus virginalis (assembly GCA_020271785.1). Lineage (NCBI taxonomy): Eukaryota > Metazoa > Arthropoda > Malacostraca > Decapoda > Cambaridae > Procambarus > Procambarus virginalis. The sequence continues at coordinate 10,981,959 of WNGS01135237.1, forward strand.
GTAATGGATACACAATTTGGATGCACTGCTGTATCAAAACCAATATCAACACTTCATCCTTGTGGGAAATATGAACCAACAAAAAGTTGCTCGAGCATTTGACGATTGCCTGGCTGCCTTCGTTCTAACGAAACGTGTAAACGTTTCCTTTCTTTACACACAGAAATCACAATAGCTTGATGTATCAAACGAACCAATCCACATGAGCCGTGACGAGGATTCGAACCTGCATCCAAGAGCATCCCAGACGCTGCCTTAATCACTGCAAAAATCACATTGCACAATCAATTGGGATTGAGCGGTTGAGGAGTATGATATTGATACTTCTGTGAGCTATTCCTCTGTGAAGTGCAAGGTTGGTGTACTGGGTGCTGATGTGGTTCCGGACGGTGGTATGGACCCTGGTATGGCGTCTGTTGTCGAGGTGGGGGCTGGTGTGGTGTCCTTCAGTCATGCTTCGGGTGCCTCACCCGCGTCTGTTGGTATCGGTTCTTCATAGGGGGGTGGTTCCCCCTGCCGGGGGTGTTGGTCAGCGTGGTGGACTCGTGGTGGTCCTGAAGAAGGCGGCTCGCCCGATGGGGTTCGTGCCCACGCCCCCTGTCCCGTCGGCGGCGGTCTTGCCGCCTCTCTAGTAGTTTCCGCCCTCTTCTTCTGTGCCTCCTGCTGCGTCGGCGGAGGTCTTGCCGCCTCTCTAGTAGTTTCCGCCCTCTTCTTCTGTGCCTCCTGCTGCGTCGGCGGAGGTCTTGCCGCCTCTCTAGTACTGCTGCGTCGGCGGAGGTCTTGCCGCCTCTCTAGTACTGCTGCGTCGGCGGAGGTCTTGCCGCCTCTCTAGTACTGCTGCGTCGGCGGAGGTCTTGCCGCCTCTCTAGTACTGCTGCGTCGGCGGAGGTCTTGCCGCCTCTCTAGTACTGCTGCGTCGGCGGAGGTCTTGCCGCCTCTCTAGTACTGCTGCGTCGGCGGAGGTCTTGCCGCCTCTCTAGTACTGCTGCGTCGGCGGAGGTCTTGCCGCCTCTATAGTAGTTTCCGCCCTCTTCTTCTGTGCCTCCTGCTGCGTCGGCGGAGGTCTTGCCGCCTCTCTAGTACTGCTGCGTCGGCGGAGGTCTTGCCGCCTCTCTAGTACTGCTGCGTCGGCGGAGGTCTTGTCGCCTCTTCAGTCTCCGCCCTCTTCGTCAGTGTCTCCTGCTTCGTCGGCAGCGGTGATACCGCATCTTCAGTCTCGCCCGTCGTCTTCTTTGTCCTCTGCTCGGGGGCAGCTGCCTCGGCTCTGATCGTCTGATTCCGTCGTTTATGTTGCGCTCGGAGCATGATGGGGATGACTTGCCTACTAAGCAGCGGTGAGCAATTTGGGAGGCGAATCTTAAGAAGTATCCGCCGGAGATGTACCCTGAGAAGCACGTTGGGTATTTTTCTTGATGACTTTGTTCTCCTGGGTCCTATGTGTTGCGGTGTTTGTCTGTGTCTGTCTGTGTGGTTGTGGGAGTGGGTGGTTGCGTGTCTGGGTGTGGCGTTTGTCCCTGGTTCCTGTGTGTTCGGGGTTTGTGTTTGTATGCTTGGTTTTGTGTGTGGCCCTATTTGGCTGGGTTTGCGTTTTCGTCAATGCTCTGTCACTTCTTAATTGTATGTTGTAACTTGTAACTTGTCCGTTGTGCATTGTTAGGTCTTTTCTGTCTCACTTTGTGCTATGTTGTGTACTTCTGTTTTCTATAGTGTTTGTGTGTGGCTGTTTTTTTCTGTGTTATTTTATGTGTCAATGCATTTATCTCTATAGTCTGTACTGCCGGTTGTTTACCTTTGGTACAATTGTTTTTGTGTGTGTTACTTTCTTTGTTTCCTTGTTAAGTGCATCATGTTTGTGTTCATGTATTGTTTCTCTGTTCTGTGTGTCCTGTTTACTTTTATGGTATGTTACATTTTGTAAGTGGCTATTCTGTTCTTTGACTCTTTTGTACTTACTTTTATAAATAAATAAAAAAGTCAGCAGACTAACAGACGTAGTCACAGCTCGAATAAGAATTGGCTACAAGTATCTCTGGCAGTTCGGCTTGTACAGGGATCTAGATGAAGTAAAGTGTAAAGTGTGTAGACAAAGACAGGGACACACTCGAACACTATATCTTAGAATGTAGTAAAATTGAGCCATTTAGAGATAAATCTAAGCTCACTCTGTATGATATGGCAGCCTATCTTATTACCAAGGATAAAATACCTGAAATCCTTGCACTGTATCCATATTTCGGTTCCAGTAGATAAACAACATCTGAAATTAAGAAACAAATAGTGTATTGTGAAGACTAATAATAAACAGCAGCTCCCCTATGACTCTGTAATATTTGCACTGCTCAAACAACTGAGTATTAGCGATAAGACCCACCATGTATGTATAATAACTTACTGTTAATATATAGCTCTTGAAATAGAATATTCTCTGTAACTAGCTAACATTGTAGTTATAAGGTGTGAAGGATAGTTGAGATTGTTTATGTAATAATCTAATTTGAGGTCTGATAAAGACCTTTTGTGCCCTCTGTAATGCTTTTTGTGCTACCGCTCACAGGATGGGAATGGGGTACACAATAAACTAGCCGCCTCCGGCGGCAACAATCAAATAATCAATCAGGAGCGTCCGACTCGGCCGGTGGTTGCCACCCAACTTCGTTTCTTTTTAACTTTATCAGGACCCTCAGTTGACCTTGTGTTGACTGGTGTATAGCAGAACACCTTATCACACGTCGTCCTCAGGAGTAAGCTGATTTTTCGAACGATCATAACACTAGCTTTCAGCCTGAAACATCACCCGCTCGGCTATGGGATCAAGGAGACTGGCAGAGCCTGTGCGACTCCCTAGAGAACGATCAGCATCCAAAATGTATTCCATAATTTTCCGTATTTCGGGGTGACATAAGGGTTGATATTTAATTGTCCCTTCAAATGGAACATATACTTGGTTTTCACATAAAACTCCTCCGGCTTGGTATTTTAGTTATGGAGAAAGGGACTTGTACAGAAGGTAAATGGTGGGTTGTTAAACTTCTATGAACTTTGTCGGATATACAAAGACCCGCCACATTTCTCCTGATCTGGGTATGCACAGCACAGAACAGATGCCAACTGCTGTGCCTGTATGCACGGCAGTGGGTCAAGTATATTAAGCTTCTGTCCACTGAAAAGAAGTTCTTGTAGGTCCCATAATTTCGAATATTTGTGGATGTCTACCCGGCAGATATACATTATTTTTGGCTCTAAGCAGACCACCGGGCGAGTTGAAGACGCGTATTCTGCATGTGGCAGCTCTGATCCTTGGCGTGTTTTTCCTTGGGCAATGTCACTCGGCTACCAGTCACTCGTACTGATCGAGGCAATTATCTTCGTTCCTTGGGTGCCACTGGTCTCTGTGGTATGCCGGCGGGAGGACTAATTCTTGCCAACAACTTGGAAAGTTCAGTTACTAAAGAAATTTTTAGTGATGTGCAGAAGATTTTATTCACCTCTGAGCCTCTTAAGCTTATGCACCAATCTTTTATGTCAAAATAAATGTATCCCAAACTTTCCTATCCCAAAGCGAAATGGAAAAAAACTTAAAAGCATACAAAATGAAGCCATGACAATCATTCTTCGAGTCAAAACATCAAATTTTTTTCTCTTTTATTTATAAAACACGTTTCTCTTGTATTAGTTGCCTGAACTATCCACGTTTCTTAAGAAGACAAATAATGTTGCGTGAGATTAGGAAAGAAGTTGAAGGTGACGAAGCGTCATAGTAATTGATGAGAAATCCCCCCAAATTACGAATTTGTTAATGTAAAGCTGACGGAAGAGTAGCTTGGAAAATGTGAAGCTTACGAGAGTCCAATGTAGTACCCAGTATGCCTATGAAATAGGATGGACTGGCTCCCTTCGTGGTTAGGGTCTGCTGGTCAGGCCGGTGGGCCTACAGGACGAGAGAACACATCTTTCCCGTGACTGTGGCAGCATTTAGTAAAACTGCAGCTGTCTGTGGAACGAAGGAGGAGCTTCTTTACACGGTTTGTTCTAAAAGCCTACTTTACGTTACCATCACTTTGAGCACGGCATCGTTTGGACTGTCTTCTATATTATTTTGTTTAATTTATTTATTTGTTCTCATTATTTGGTATATTTTTTAAGAAGGTGTCTCCATAGAAATTTATTGTTTTATTTTGTTTACTCAGGAGGGTACAGGAACAAACTATTGATGACTCCTGTTAACAGACTCAGAGCTTTTCCTTCCCATATCTCATGATAAGCCTTACCCACTAGTTTCCCTGGAACACGACCCGCGAACCGGTTAACAACTGTACAAAATTACTGATGGGTGAACAGAGGCGAACAGTTAAGGACTGACGTCAAGTCAAAACTTCCCTGACCAGTCTCGAACCTTGACAAATCGCTCACCAGTCCAGTCTCTGATTTCCAAGAAAGCGTGTGGCCCAAACGTTCGGTTCGGAGCTATTTTTTCAACAACAAAAGTCTCATATGATTTAGTTAGCCAACCATTCAGAACTAGTTTTAAACAGAGCCGTTTTCGTTGACAGCGGGGACAACGTTGTTTGTAATCCTGGCAATGATATTCGATGCTTCGTAACAAACGTATCAGGAAATCTCATCATCGCGGAGCATCGTACATCGACAGAGAAGTCAACAGGGTATTTCCCAAGATTAAACACGTATTACAGCGCCGCCTGCGGAAGCGACGGCCATTCCAGGACTATCACGACGAGTTGTGGCTGCGTAAATACGACTCCATCACCTTACCTCTTCAGTCTCTCTCAAGAACTCAGGGAAAAAAGAGGTCCGCTTCAACCGAGGAAAACACTGTTATACCTCATAACTGAGGTATACTCTACCGTTGGCCGCAAACACAGGTAAGCACTGGCGTAACATGTTGCAGAATCCGCACTCTTTGACCTTAACGACTGAAGGCTGTAAAACAGGCGCACTCTGTTCCAGGCCCTAACCTGAAGAAAGGACTGTTGTAATCCTCTGGATAACATGGATAGCTGTAGGTATCCCTTTGACTTTAAACTGATGGACACCTGATGTAGGGTGCAGTCTATTGTAAGCCATAAGCTCAAATGCGAACTGATGTAGGCCTTAAACTGAAGAAAACACCGCTGTACAGATGAGCAGGACTCAGGCACAGACTAGCATTCTATAGTACTAGTATACTGTAGTACTATATAGCTGGATGTTCATGAGGTTAAGGATAATCTTGCTTGTTATCTTAGTGGTCATAAGTGACTCAAGGATTCAGCAATAACTCGCGATTTTTTCTCGGTCCTCAACAATTTGCTCTCGTCCTCTGGATAAAATAATTTGGAGGTTTTCATTAATGTGATGTACGTCCTCTGCCTAGCGCCTGTAAACTCGTGTGCAATCATTTGCAATGTTGGCAATGTAAATGTTGCACAGCAATGGTCAGGTTACACTCTCCTGTTGGACACTTAAATCTACGGTGAGCTCACAGGAGGAATGTCTGTTACTGAAAACATGTACAGTTTGCTTCTTTATGCAGCTTTCAAGGAATCACATAAAATTTCCATCAACACCAAGTACCTTAAGCTTATAAATCAAGCCTTTGAGTCAAAGCCTAAGAAATGCTCGAACTGTGTCCAAAGAAATGACAGCTGCGTCCTCTCTACGTTTAAGACATGTGTTCAGTTTAATTTCACCTGAAGTAGCAGCTAGGTCTTTTGGTCTTCTTTAACCTTTTAAAAAATATGTTTGTTAGTAAATATTCTATTGAAAGTTGTTTTTGTCTCTATACAAGAAATATTTCTAAATACTTACCAACTGATTAATTTTGGGTTTAAGGCCTATCAATGGCGGGAGGGATATTAAGGCCGCCACCGTAGATTAAATTGACCAACCAACAAGAATACTTTAGTCCTGAGTATAGTCCAGGACTACAGTAAACTCCCAACGTATATACACCGAGACGTTCGGTCAGACATTCAGTGTACAAACGTGTTAATTTGTATTATCTATCTAATAATAATGGTTATTATTATTATTATTATTATTATTATTATTATATTATTATTATTATTATTATTATTATTATTATTATTATTATTCCTTATGTTGCTATTATTCTAAACATAATATAGTTTTAGTAAAATATAATATGAGATTCATCTTGCTGTCCTCTACTGCAGGAGGGAAGAACATTTACCGAGGGCTGACGAGCAGGAAGTATCCGGCCTTGACCCCTTGCCAGCACAGCCGGTCCGAGGTGTGGGAGACGAGCCGGAGGGATGAGGGTGTCATGTGTGGTGTGGTGTGTGGTGGTGGTGTTGGCTCTGTGGTGCAGCGTCCTCGTCAGCTCACTACCCAACCCTGGTCTGTAGTCACATTGATCAAGAAGTTTTGTCCTGCTAATTATTATACAGTTCTCTAACAGCGTTCCCCTGGTGTGTTTCCTCGTGTTTATATGTTAAAAGGTTGCGCGTGTTTTGTTTTCCACCCCAGACGTGGCCCTTTATTTATACAATTCTAACTAGAATATATACATTTGCTTCTGTCTTCTATAGACAGCATTATTGAGCTCTCAACGATAGGAGGTGACTGTAGAGATTTAACAGTGCTAACCAGCATATGTACAATCTCATATTTTCTACATAGACAGAGTTCTACTACATATTGTGCAGTGGGTTATTGGGTACTTAATCAAACAATGCTATGAGAGTGCTTACACAATGGCAAATTACAACTCTAACCACCATATATATATATATATATATATATATATATATATATATATATATATATATATATATATATATATATATATATATATATATATATATATATATATATAGTACCTAGTAGCCAGAATGCACTTCTCGGCCCACTATGCAAGTCCCGATTTACCTAATAAGCCGAGTGATTTTATTTATTTAAAAAAAAATCCAATTAGTTTATTTGAATTAATATTATTATATTTTATTAAGAACATAAATTATTGACTTATTTATGTTAGTTTAGGTTAGGTTAGGTCATATGTCTACGTTAATTTTAACTCGAATAATAAAAAATTAACTCATGCATAATGAATTGAACAGCTTTATCATTTCACAATAAAAAAATTGAAAAATATATAAATTCAGGAAAACTTGGCTTATTAGGCAAATCGGGCCTTGCATAGTAGGCCAAATAGTGCATTCTGGCTACTAGGTACAACATATATAACATTTACACACTAGAGCAACCTTGGAACATATTCACACTAGAGTAGGCTTGGAACATACACATACCGGCTAGATCTCCAGGGTACCCGAACCCCACTTCCCAAGATTTCCAACCCCAAGATTCCCCGTACTAATATAACTAATGTTTTTTGGCTCAACTGTCTGTGACTCTAGAACAACATCAGTTTGGACAAGAAGCAGATTTTGGGGGGCAGGATAAGATCAATTAATTTTTGGCACGAGTTACCTGTAAATTGACATGCAGTATAAGCATGAACCTCGGCGGTTCTACTCGCTGGTAAACTTCTTCAATAACGAGTGGTTTGACTGTCATTAAGGACGGCTGTAATGTCGTTGCTTGCAGGAGATAGCAGCCGAGAACTTCTTGCAGGAAGAGTGACCAGAGAGGCTCGTATTGTAGCTGCCGCCGGGGGCCGGGACGCCACACACTCTCATACGGTAAGTCAGTCTCTCTCTCTCTCTCTCAAAAACATCTGTGTTTAATTTTTATTATACCACAAATTTTGTAAATAATTAATAAAAGTAATTATGATAAATAATTTTTAAATGTTTAATTATGTTTTATTTAATCACATTAATAATACCGACCTGATCATAAGGAGATATTTTTTATATATAAATATTGATCAAACAGTGTGTGTAATTAAGTGTTAGATGTTATAACCTGAAAGTATACATATTTGACCCCTTTACAGGGAGTGCTAATTAGAAGTCGAGGAAGTAAACGAAGACCCAAATTACGGTTTGGTAGACGCCGGTCTCGCGGTTAGATTTTGATATGCCGTGATACTCGTCCACTACCCCCCCCCCCACCAGCTGGGAACCTGGTCCACTACACCCCCCCCCACCAGCTGGGGACCTGGTCCACTACCACTACCTACTACCCCCATAAGCTGAGGACCAACCACCACTTCCAGACCTAACATCTAATTCAGTATTTTTGGCCACTTCTTTTAATTTCAGTTTTTATTCTTCTGCAATGCAAATATTTAGCAGAAATATTATACACGATGGTGTTACGAAGCTTTGAGGCTCTAAAACTTTTACATTTCATGTAGTTAGCACGAAATATATATGTACTTTTTCCAAATATATGTAATCTTATCATTGTTAGTAAATTTTGTATAATCCTAAGTAATGAAAGATGAAAAGTAATATATAAATAATAATAGAAAGGTCTTAAACGAATTGATCTTTCTACTACTGTTAATGACCCTCGAGTTGATTCTCTCAAGCTATCCCTCTTAATGGAAAGGAAGTGAACCAGTACTATGTCTGAGTGATGTTCTAGGTGCACTGCTGTATCAAAACCAATGTCAACACTTCATCCTTGTGGGAGATATGAATCAATACAAAGTGCCACGAGCATTTGACGATTCCCTGGCTGTCTGCGTTCTAACGAAACGTGTAAAAGCTTCCTTTTCACTTTATCAGGACCGTCAGTTGACCTTGTGTTGACTGGTCTGGCAGAACACCTTATCATAGGTCGTCCTCAGGACTAAGCTGGTTCTTCGGATCATTATAATACCAGCTTTAAGACTGCAGCATCACCCACATGGCTCTGGGATCAACGAGACTGGCAGAGCCTGTGCGACTCCCTAAAGAACGATCAGCAGCCAAAATGTGCTGCATAATTTTACGTATTTCGTGGTGACATGAGTGTTAATATGTCTCTGTCCATTCAAAGGGAACATTTATTTGGGTGTCATATAAAACACCTCCGGTTTGGTATTTTAGTTATGGAGAGAGGGATTTGTACAGAAGGTAGATGGGTGTTGTTAACCTTCTGTGAACTTTGTCAAATGTACAAAGACCCGCCACATTTCTTCTGTTCTGGGTATGCATAGCACAGAAGAGATGCCAACTGCTGTACCTGTATGCACGGCAGTGGATCAAGTATATTAAGCTAGTATCCACTGAACAGAAGTTCTTGTAGGTCCCATAATTTAGAACGTTTGTGGATGTCTACCCAGCAGATATCAATTATGTTTGGTTCCTAGCAGACCATCGGACGAGTTGAAGACACGTATTCTGCATGTGGCAGCTCTGAACTATGGCGTGTTTTTCTTTGGGTAATGTCACTCGTACTGACCCAGGCAAGTTGGGTGCCACTGGTCTCTGTGGTGGAGGACTTATTCTTGCCGACAACTTGAAAATTTCAGTTACTAAAGAATTTTTAGTGATGTGCAGAAGATTTTATTCACCTCTGAGCCACTTAAGCTTACGCACACCCGTCTTTTATGTCAAAGTAAATGAAATGCTCCCAAAGCGATATGAAAAAACTTGAAAGCATACAAAATGAAGCCATGACAATCATTCTTCGAGTCCCAAGGACTGCCAAAACATCTAATCTACGATAGGAGTTGTCCTTCCCAAGTTAAGGAACTGAATGCAAAGCTTGCAATTAAGATAGCCAGAGATCCCCATTACAATTATATTTCCAAGAAAAAAATAAGTTCTGTGTTACTTTCAAGAGACAGGAGAAAAAATGCCATCACAGTTCAGTCTGCTACCTCGAACTTCACCTGCTTGAGCATGCCCGTGAACGGGCTTGCTCTACTACTACATTGAACTAGAACGTGAACTACAAGCAAGCCTGTAGAGAGGTTACCTTCATGAGAGGATGACCCATTCAGGATTATCATCAATGAGATGAAAACGAAAACGTCCAACATGATACCACAAGAAATGAGGCACAAGTATCTAGAGGAAATTTTTATAGAAGCCGGAGATGAATTAGATCAAATTTACATGATGTGCCTTCCAATTCTGTCAATGGCAGGGCTGGTGCAACATACACCGTAATTAGGAATAATACCTTAATACCTTTCAACGCGGAAATAAAGAAAAAGCACGTATTGAGAACTATGCCTCTTCGACACAAGCAGAGCTAACTGTCACTGTTATGGCGTTAAGATTCCTTGCCCGAAACACTACAGGGGTAGTGATCTGCACTGATTCAAACGCAGCACTACAAAGCCTAAGTAAAAATCGGGCAGAAAATCTTGCGATTGTCGCTGAAATCAAGAGAGCTCTGAGAGTACAAACCAATCATGGAAGAGTCGTCAAGTTTCTGTGGATTCCCTCCCATGTTGAAATCTATGGAAATGAACAAATTGATGTGCTGGCTTCTGAAGGGACTAAAGGCGTAACAATTTCAGAAATGACAAATGTTAATCTTCTTGTTTGAGAAGGAAGGAAGGAATTATCAGGGGAAAGCGCCAAGAAATTAAGACTATATTTGAGAAGCTGTTCACTTGAGACAGTTAAGCAAGTCCCAGCTGTGTTTGGGTACAAGTGACAGGATGAACAACCCAGCGGGTTTTCTTCCTATTGGGGAGTGTTGCACATGCTGCAATTGCGGTGTGTCCACTCACAGGATAAGTTGCGCTGCCCATTAAACTCGCCCCTCCGGGCAAATTTTAATTTTAAATGCTATAGAAATATCCAAGGCTGTGACATATATTCTTTCCACAGTTTAGACTGTAAGAGTGTCTAGAAAGTTTTCCCATTTTCCGGTCAAATTTACTGGACGGCCATCATTTCACTACTGGCCTAGACGAGGACAGGATGCTGGCAGTTTGTCAAAGATCCCCATTTCTCCTAATGATTCTATCCTGCTGGATTTTGAATTACAGCAGTGTTTTGGCATTTACGGCTTTGAAATGTAGGTAGGTCTAGTGTTTATAACCTCGTTGGTGAAAAAATATCTCCTATTTTCTGCCCTACATTGTGGCTTGTTGAGTTTGAAACCGTTGCTCCTTGTTTGTGTTACATCTGACCTTTTATAAAAGTGGTTTGCGTCAAAGTTCACCAAATTGCTCAGTATTTTAAGAGTTTTAATGAGATCAGCCCTGTCATGTCTGGTTTGCAGTGTTGCTGGTCCTGTGGCCCTCAACTGCTCCTGATATGCAAATTGACTTAGAACCGGGAGGATTTTTGTCGCTAGGTGTTGAACTTTCTTCAAAGCAGATATGTCCTTCTGCACATGAGACCTCCATGCAGATCTAATATGTTTCTTTTGCCCAAACCAAATTGCTTACTGCTTAGCAAGTAGTTTTCACCAAGCTGCTTTTGTCTCTTAGTGAGGATTTTTTCAAAGATGTTTCCTACAACAGAGAGCTAGTATGTTGTAAATAGTTTTTTGCTGGTGTCTTACTTCTCCTTTCGTTAAGAGACACAACTCTGTCCTTTTTCGAGATTAGTGGCTAGGTTTGTCTGTTATTTCAAGCTTGGAAGAGGGCTGCTGCAAGAGCAGATAAACATTTTTTTTACGATATAGAGAATTACAGAGTCTTGTCCTATAGGGCCGTGCTAACACTCGTTTCGAATACAAGTTTTACGTCTTTCTCTTTAGTGATGTTACAGGACGATAAGTGGGAACTGGTAAGGAAAGGTGGCACAGGGAGAGAACGATCAGGCTCAGTAACTTGCCTTATACTTACAAAATGAGAGAAGCAAGAAGGTTGAGCCTTCTCTATGGCACTGTTAACTACAGAGTCAACAGGTGTGTATAGTGTTGATGGGGAGTCATCAGATGCTAGAACTGAATTATAAGCTAGTACTTGTTTAATTACGCGCCACAAAGCTTTGCTACCCTCTCGTTGGCATGACAATGTGTTTCTCACGTTCTCGTGCATCTGTCAACAGAATTATTTTTGCATATGACATATTTTTTTTTAATTATCATTGAAAACCTTGTTTAGATGGGTTGATCTTCTTTTATAGCGATTTCAGGTTAACAACCGGTTTGTAATCGATCGCAATTCAACACTGATACCAAAACCTAAGATCCAAAGGCCTTCTGTGCCTTTGTAGATTATTTTTAGGATATGAATATTTTGATCTTATAATGCTCGATTTAACATTTGCAGCCTGGCTATTAACATCTATGTGGATAACATCCCAATTATCATTCTCCAGCGAGTTGCACACCCCCTGCTTGTCTCCTTGATCCCAGAGGTAAGAGATGTGAGATGCTGCACTCTCTCTCACACAGTTTCAGTCTTATTGCTGGTGTTCACTGCCTGATGGTGCGAAGAACCAGCCTCGCCCTGAGGACGGTGTTTGACAAGGTGTTCTGCCAGACCAGTGGTCACCGGGGAGGCCTGGTCGAACAGCGGGTCGTCGGGATGAGCCCCGAAATCATCTCAAGGTAACTGGGTTCAGTGAAGATTCCGACATGTGCATAGAAAAATGAATATGGTTCAATAGATGGAAGATAGGTAGGAAATCATCAACAGCTCGCGCCATCTGGTGTTGGTTCGTGTCTCCCACAAAGTGTTGACATTGATTTTGATATAGAATTTCATATAGCTATTCTTGATATAGCAATGGTTCATTGTCTTTCCAATGATTGCGATAGCATAAGAGAATCGATTCACGACCCATTGTCCATAGCCGAAAGAAGATCAATTCTTTTGACACTAATTATTAGTAGTAGTAATAGTAGTAGTAGTAGTATTTATATTTATTAGTTTATTAGCTAAAAAATATTTTTATTTTTATATTTTATTACATACGATTACAACAAATAACATTAGTAAAATTACATATATTTTGAATTAATTACATGTTGAGTAAAAGTGTTGTGTCTAAAAACTTCATAAAACCTAAGTCCACTACGGGCTCACCATAGACCGTGCTACTTGCAATTTTTTGTTCCGAGTAGCTGAATGTAAAACAATAACAACATCATTTCTATAGAAAAAAAAGACAGTACGTGCTCACCATAACCCGTACTACATAGAATTTTTTTATTCCGAATAGCTGAATGTAAAACATCAACAACAACATTCCTATAAAACATTACTGCTATATATTTGCATGGCACAAGAATAAAAATTAAATAAAAAGAAGTGGCTTGAGTTATTCTTAATTGTCATATCTGGAAGTGCTGGTCCTCGGCTGTTGGGGGTTGGGAGGGGGGGGGAGTGGACCAGACTCGAAGCATATCAAAATTTAAATATAAGCTGAACTTCCACCAACTCTTATTTTGGGCTTAGATTTATTTCCACGGCTACTGAACAGTGCTCCCTGTTGAGGAGATTAAAACGAATCATTTTAGTTCACAATGCGTCAGATTCATTGTGTAAATCAAGTAATGATATATGTTTAAATGTAAATAACGTGTGTCTGTAAGATCATATATATTATTATATATATGCCCGAAACGCTGCGCGTTCTAGTGGCTTTACAAGATTGTAATTACCATATTATGTATCCTCACAGTCCCAATGTACCTTCTTGTATATATAGAAATAAATAAATTAATTAATTAATTAATGCCAATATACCACCGTTAATGTGATTTGTACTATTTATTGGTCACCATTATTACTATTATTTTATAATTCATTGTGTCGGGGGACAGGAAGCCAGAGTATATTCATACACGTTAGGCTTTTATTGGGGGTCCTCCCATCAGGGTCGAATTACTGTCCCCGCTCAGGATCCAACACCACAACAAGCTGACTAACTCCTGAGTACCTAGTACTGCCGGGACTCTATTTTGAATATTTATCTCTACTGAAATTTAAATGAAAATGTCTATGAAACAGAGTTCATAAGATGGATTGTCTTACCAAAAGAGGCCTCTTAGCATTCCTGCCTCCGGCAACTACATCTATGAAAAAATGGATGGTTCGCCTCTCTGGTCACTCTTCCACCATGGTCCCCCCTGCTTCCGTTCTCTGTAACCGTCAACATACGCGTTATACAGCCCTCATTACGGCGTTGCGGCAGCTTAATCACACTCAAACGACTCTGGTTTTGTTACTTTATCGGTGATTAGAGGCAACAATGATAAAGATTATATTGCATGTCAATTTATAGTTTATTACTGTCAACAATTATTGATTTTTACCTGAGGAAATTTGTCTCCTGTCCAAAGTTATGTCATTTTTGAAGTCAAAGACAATTGGATACAAATAAGTCTGATGTTACAACAGGGAATCTTAAACTGGAGTACAGGTACCTGTACACTGGAACTCTCGCTAGAGAGTATATGTTCCAAGGTTGCTCTAGTGTGTATATATTCCAAGGTTGCTCTAGTGTACTCACCTAGTTGTGTATTCGGGTGTTGAGCTTTGGCTCTTTAGTCCCACCTCTCAACCGTCAACCTACTGGTGTACAGGTTCCTGAGCTTCTCGGGCATCATCATATCTGCATTTGAAACTGTGTATGGAGTCTGCCTCCACCACATCACTTAACCTCATTAATCACTCAACCACTGAAATAGTTCATTCTAATTACTGTGGCTCATTTGGGTATTCAGCTTCCACCTGTGTTCCCTTGTGCGTGTACCACCCGTGTTAAATAATCTATCCTGGTCTACCTTGTCAATTCCCCCTGAGAATTTTGTATGTGGTGATCATGTCTATCCGAGCTCTTATGTCTTCCCGTGACGTGAGGTGTAGTTCACTCAGCCTTTCCTCGTAACTCATGCCTCTTAGTTTTGGGACTAGCCTAGTGGCATATCTCTGAACTTTTTCCAGCTTCGACTTGTGCTTGACAAGGTACGGGCTCCATGCTCGGGCCGCATACTCCAGAATAGGCCTTACATATGTGGTATACAAGATTTTGAAAGATTCCTTACACAGGTTTCTGAACGCAGGTCTGATATTAGCCAGCCTTGCCTTCTCTGCCGATGTTACTCTTTTTATGTGGGCTTCAGGAGACAGGTTTGGCGTGATATTAACTCCTAGATCTTTCTCTTTGTCCGTTTCGTGAAGGACTTCATCTCCCATTCGGTATCCAGTGTCTGGCCTTTTATTTCCTCCACCTAGTTTCATTACCTTACATTTACTCGGGTTGAACTTTAGTAGCCATTTGTTGGGCCATTCCTTCAGTTTGTCTAGGTCATCTTGTAGTCTCATACTATCTTCCTCTGTCTTAATCCTCCTCATAATTTTTGCATCATTAGGAAACATTGAGAGGAACGAGTCTATTCCCTTTAGGAGATCATTTACATATATCAGAAACAGTATAGGTCCAAGGACTGATCCCTGTGGGACTTCACTGGGGACGCCTCGCCATCTCGAGACCTCACCCCTCAAAATGACTCGCTATCTTCTGTTGCTTAGGTACTCCCTTATCCAGTGGAGTTCCTTCCCTTTCACTCCTGTCTGCATCTCCAGCTTCTGCACTTGTCTCTTATGTGGTACTGTGTCAAAGATTTTTGGCAGTCCAAAAGTATGCAGTCTGCCCAGCCCTCTCTTTCTTGTCTGATTTTTGTTGCCTGGCCATAGAATTCAATTAATCCTGTGAGGCATGATTTGCCATCCCTGAACCCATGCCAATGTTGTGTTACAAAGTTCTTTTGCTCCAGATGTTCCATTAGCTTTTTTCGCACAATCTTCTCCATCATCTTGCATGGTATGCAAGTTAAAGACACTGGCCTGTAGCTTAGTGCCCACTTATCACCCCTTCTTGAATATCGAGACTACAAAAGCAGTCTTCCAAATTTTAGGCAGTTCACTTGCTACCAGTGATTTGTTATACAGCATGGAGAGTAGCAGGCACTAAGCTTCTGCTCCTTCCTTCAGTATCCATGGTGAGAACCAGGGTAGTGTGTACATGTTCCAAGGTTGCTCTAGTGTGTATATGTTCCAAGATAAGAATATATATATATATGGTGGTTAGAGTTGTAATTTGCCATTGTGCAAGCACTCCCATCACATTGTTTGGTTAGGTACCCAATAACCCACTGCACAATATGTATTAGAACCCTGACTATGTAGAACAGATGAGATTGTACATATGCTGGTTAGCACTGTTAAAGATCTACAGTCACCTCCTATCGTTGAGAGCTCAATAATCCTGTCTATAGAAGACAGAAGAAATTATATATTCTAGTTAGAATTGTATAAATAAAGGACCACGTCTAGGATGGAAAACAAAACACGCACAACCTTTTAACATATAAACACGAGGAAACACACCAGGGGAAAGTGTACCCCCCCGTTAGAGAACTGTATAATAATTAGCAGGACAAAACTACTTGATCAGTGTGACTACAGACCAGGGTTGGGAAATGAGCTGACGAGGACGCTGCACCACAGAGCCAACACCACCACCACACACCACACCACACATGACACCCTCATCCCTCCGGCTCGTCTCCAACACCTCGGACCGGCTGTGCTGGCAAGGGGTCAAGGCCGGATACTTCCTGCTCGTCAGCCCTCGGTAAATGTTCTTCCCACCTGCAGTAGAGGACAGCAAGATGAAACTCATAATATTATATTTACTGAAAAATATATTATGTTTAGAATAATAGAAACAGAAGGAATAATTAATAATAATAATAATAATAATAAAAATAATATAATAATAATAATAATAATAATAATAATAATAAAATAATAAAATAATAATAATAATATAATAATAATAATAATAATAATAATAATAATAATAATTATAATAATAATAATAATAATGAAAATCAGTAGAGGCCATTGAGGAGGATTCGAACCTGTATACTGAGTATCCTAAGCACACTGGGTATTCCCTGCAGGCACACAGTTGTTTAGGCGTGGCTTGGGAGAGAGCAGGTTCGAATCCTCTTCATGATTCCTAACGATTTTCTCAATAATATATCATCATGTTTCAATTTCGCGTGGTGTGAATTTATGTACTACATGTAATGATAAACANAATCTTTCAGAACATTATATCCCACATATGTCAGACCAATCCTGGGAGTATGCGGCTCCAGCATGGAGTCCCTATCTAGTCAAGCATAAGACTAAACTGGAAAGGTTCAAAGGTTTGCCACCAGACTAGTACCCGAGCTGAGAGGTATGAGCTACGAGGAGCGACTGCAGGAATTAAACCTCACTTCGTTGGAAGACAGAAGAGTTAGTGGGGACATGATCACCACATTCAAGATTCTCAGGGGAATCGACAGGGTTGATAGAGACAGCTGTTTAACACAAGGGGCACACGCACTAGGGGCCACAGGTGGAAACTGAGTGCCCAAATGAGCCACAGAGATATTAGAAAGAACTTTTTTAGTGTCAGAGTGGTTGACAAATGGAATGCATTAGGAAGCGATGTGGTGGAGGCTGACTCCATACACAGTTTCAAGTGTAGATATGATAGAGCCCATTAGGCTCAGGAAACTGTACACCTGTTTATTGACGGTTGAGAGCGGGACCAAAGAGCCAGAGCTCAACCCCCGCAAGCACAACTAGGTGAGTACAACTATGTGAGTACACACACCCCTCACACACACACACACAACCCACACACACACACACCACACACACCACACCACAACACACACACACACACACACACACACACACAACACACCGTGTCCATATTCAGAACGTCCATTATCTAACCTCTATCCATATCGCGAGTCTCCCACGCCCTCTCTCTTGCCCCGCCCTCTCTTGCACCGCCCCCTCTCTTGCCCCAGCCCTCTCTTGCCCCAGCCCTCTCTTGCCCCAGCCCTCTCTTGCCCCAGCCCACTCTTGCCTCAGCACTCACTCTCGTCTCGCAAGTGAGAGGACTTAGTGAAAGGTGGGTCGATTGGAGCCCCTTTACACGTACCAAGCCATTGGAGGGGACCGTATTCCGAGGAGGAAAACGCCGGGGAATAACCTAACCGGTTTCAGCTCTTGGTTTAACTCCTCACGTAGATATGATAACCAAACCACGGCGTTTCGGACCGTCCTGGACCGTTATCAAGTCGTGTGACTGGATAATGGTCCAGGAAGAACCGAAATATCGCGTCGTTGTTTCAACTTCTGATGTGTGGTTTGGTTATGCCATCTTCAGCCACGTTATTGTGACTCATCTGCTAGATGCTATTTTTCTATCTCTTCCGTGTTTATATTCCGACTAACCATGTCCCCCGTGTCCACAGCGTCGACACCCACGTGCGGTATAACGACATAGCGCTGCTGAAGACATTCGAAACGATCGCATTCAACGAGTTCGTCTTCCCTTACTGCCTGTCGAGGGTACGTCCGGAGCCTACGACGCTCGTCACCGGCGCCGGCTTCGGCCTTATTAATGATAGTGAGTTTCTCCTCTCTTAACTTTGGATTGAATTCTGTTCTAAATGTCGGGTCACCTGTGGCGTTACCTGCTCTGCTGTTATAGACTAAGTTATGGTAGGTTATTGGGAGACAGACAGAAGGTTATGAAGAAGCAACAACACTCTCTTCATAAATTTGTGTGTAATATTATAGAATGCAAACATATACTGAAATATTAATAAGAAATACGTATGGCGCTCGATTATCTAACCCATCTGTGAGAGATAGAATACATAGTAAAGTCATGTTAGGTAACTATATCACAGTGGACGCCCATCAACCAGCTCCAGGAATTACATCTTTTCATGAGATCTTCACATTTAATCTTTGTTCAACCTAACTAAATCGCCTCAGATAAATGGGTCAAGGTTCTCACAAGCCTTATTATAGAATTAGATTTGTATCTTTAATATATAAATCAGCAGAAATTCTCTGTGTGTGTCTCTGTGTGTCCGTATGTCTGTGTGTCTGTGACTTTGTGTCTGTGTGTCTGTGTGTGTGTGTGTCCGTATGTCTGTGTGTCTGTTCAAATCGAGAAAAACGGATTTGAGGAGGGGGTGAATATGAGTCTACAAACGCAATGTCCGTATTATGTTTTAAACTGTGTCATATGTGAATATTGAGCTATATTGTGATTTCTCTGTGTACTGTATTGGTGGTTTGTAGCATTGATACTGACAAATACTGTCGTATCATAATAATCGAAGTCTGTAAAGTATTGCCATTATGCCAATTCTCATCGCAAGAATCACAGACACATCTCATCATTCTCCTCTGACGTCATGTACTTGATTAGAACGCAGCGTCGATCAACCGTCAGCGTGACATCAGTTTAATGGATATATACGACTTCAGCTCCTGGGCTCTGCCTAGAGCGATGATATTTGAATATATAATATTCAAAGATATTCAAACAAGTCATATTCAGGACCTCCGGTTGACGTAGTATACATGGATTTTGCGAAAGCTTTTGACAAAGTACCTCATGAAAGACTAGCAAGGGACTGACAGGCACGTGGAATAAATGGACGAATGCTAGAATGGATAAAACCATGATTAAAACAGAGAAAACAAAGAGTGATGCTAAATGAGAATGAATCTGATTAGAGAAATGTGGAATGTGGGGTACCACAGGGATCCATTTTGGGGCAAACCCTTTTTGTCAAATACATCAATGACATAGATGAGAATATCACAAACCACACCATGAAATTTGCAGATGAAACACAGATTTAAGGCAAAGTGGTAAATTTTAATGATGTTGTAGCGTTACAAAGAGATCTGCAGGAACTCCACAAATGGTCAAATATGGCATTTGCCATATTAAAAATGCTTTTTAATATTGACAAATGCACAACCCTGCACGTGGAGCACAACAACCAGCGCCACAACTACCAAATTAATAACATTACATTACAGCAGATGGATGTGGAAAAGGACCTTGGAATCAAAACCCACCACTCAATGAAAGTTACACAGCAGGTAGGAACAGCAGTTAAAAAAGCTAACTAAACACTTGGAATAATCAAGCGTACCTTCAATTTCAAGGAAAATAAGGTAGTGATTCAGAGGTATAAATCTCTGGTGCGCCCCCCATTTGAATTACTGTTTGCAAGCATGGAGACAAATTATATTCTGCAAAAGAATATAGCTGCTCAGGAGAAAATGCAACACCGGGCAACAAAAATCATTCCAGAGCGAAGTCATCTCGCATATCAGGAACAAATTGGAGGATGTTGATCCGGAAAATTTCTTCAAAAGGTCAGGGGGGTAACCCAAAGAAGAATCAACGGTGTCAACTTCAACAAGCCACAATATAGGACTGAGAACAGGAGAGGCTTTTTCACCCACAAGGTTATTAACCCATGGAACTACCTATCCCACGAAGCCGTTAATGCCAAACCTCTGATGGGTTTTAAAGCACAGCTGGAAAAGATCAGCTGGGCAAACGGGAGGGGGGGGCTTCGACAAGCCGCTGGCTTCCTGTCTTCGTCGAGGCTATTGGTTTTAGTGGCTCTCGGGTAAACTCTAAGCTTTGGTAGAAGCTTCCCATGACATGATTACCATTTTCTGTTTTGAGAACCGCAAACTGACTCCAGAAAATGCGGTTTGTGAGGGACACTGAGGTAGAAAGTGGCCATAATAACCCATGATTTTCGTATTCTAATTTAATCCTGAGGTCCTAATGGGACAGCCATAATAATAAGGATATTACAATGTTGATCGTGTGGAATGATGATCGTCTGCAGTGATGATCTGGCTCTTGTTCTTCACCCAGAAAGAGTCGGATACTAAAAGCATTTTGAAAAATAAAGGACTACGGTTAATTGAAATCATGTTAATAAAACCTTTAAAAAGTATGATTATTTAGTTGGTGAGATACATGATGCATCTCATACTCCGTGTTGTACCGAGCGTGACTCTCACGCTTCTTACGAGCAAGGAGATTCACCAAGATGACGGTACCTGGAACAGCTTATTGCAAATGTACATCTCAGCTTAAGACATTATCATTAAGCCTCTTCCTTTTATTTCTTTTTAGTGTACATTATTATTCATGACATATGATTCTGGTGATGGGTGAAGATGAGCTGTAATGTATGATTGACAATTTGTTTATGTCACATATTTTAGTATTTGTTTATGATAAAGAAGCTTATGTTTTGACAGATATTGGAGAGTAACTGACAAAGGTCTTTGCCCGCTAACTGATGACTATTTTCTGCCACAACTGGCAAATTATCTACTAGTAAAACATAAAATTTTCAATAGCAACTTAGATAAATAATTTGGTTTGTAATTTATATGTGGAAGGGAAAAATACCCCACATTTACCCATGCCCTTGTTGATCCCGGCAGCCCACCAGTCACCCATCCTGCAGGAGGTGGAGCTGAGGGTGGTGGGGACGACCGAGTGTGTGGATAGTTACAAGAAGGAGGACCGGGAGCCCCACCTGCGGCTGCTGTACCCAGACCTCCTGCAGGGCAAGGACATCATGTGTGCCTCCTACCCCGAGAGAAGCACCTGTCAGGTGAGACGCTCTTATTACCCTGCAGAAGGTGTAATGATCGAGGCATTTTGTTCACAGCCCGTAGTACATATTGAAATTTCTTCTCTAATCGAAAGTCAATTTTTTTTCTTCGAGATTAACAGGAATGAAATATTTCCATTGCCTGGCATGTGGTAGTATTTACTAAACGGTCTATATTTTAATAATTACATAATGATAAAATATCTCATTCACACACGCATACTCGCAATCCATTTTTTATTTATTCATGTGTGAATATTTGACTGGGTGAGCACTGATGATTTTTGTTATACAATGGTTTCTGTGAATGGCGTGAAGCACCATCACTCAAGTGCTGCCACATGAGCTTGAGCACGACGCGCTGACTCTGCTTCCTCCTCCTCCCTATAGGGCGACTCCGGCGGACCGCTGTTCCTGGATGATCCACAGGGGCGTCGCTTCCTGGTGGGGATCGTGGGAGCCGGCGTCTCCTGTCGGACCAACGGCATCTCCGTGCTGCCGGGTCTCTACATCAGCGTCGCCGACCACATCGACTTCATCGACAGCGTCTTGTACAGCGGCCTGTAGCGCCCTCTGCTACGCGTCACCCTGTGGCTCTGAGCATATTTTCACATACCTTAGTGTCAGTCTCTATACCTCCTTCAATATAGTGAGCGTCATGTGTCATCTTACATTAGTATTTGATCATAGATCATCGTTTGGGGGTCTTTATATGTATATTGATACTTAATTTGTTAGTCTATGTGACAACATAATTATGGTCACAGACGCTCACTGTAGTGACAGTGAGAGTCACGTAACTTACGGTGGTATCAC
The DNA here is from genome assembly GCA_020271785.1 of Procambarus virginalis. Classification (NCBI taxonomy): domain Eukaryota; kingdom Metazoa; phylum Arthropoda; class Malacostraca; order Decapoda; family Cambaridae; genus Procambarus; species Procambarus virginalis. The sequence continues at coordinate 11,004,087 of WNGS01135237.1, forward strand.
GTAACGCTCTCGTCTAACGATCACGTGACCGAGATGTCTTGGGCACGTTATCAGAGATAAGGTTCGTGACCTAACTGTACGATAGACTGTTCTTCTCATTGGCGATCCAGGATGGGCTCAGGTGGATAAAGTCTCCCTCTTGTCTTAAGAGTCGCGCACGTTCGATGTGTGAGGCGAAGCTGAGATTTGCAAGATATCTATGTTGGTGCGTGAGGGCCGGAAAGTTGCTGGAATGTCTCAGAAGACTCAGATATATATATATATATATATATATATATATATATATATATATATATATATATATATATATATATATATATATATATATATCGAACGCTGATTGTTTAATTGTTATATATTTGTGTGTGTGTGTGTGTTCTCTGTAAACTGTAGCATTGCAATAAAATAAAACAAAACATACAAAAAAATAATAGGGGTGGTAGGAGAAGAAAAGAATAAAGTATTCAGTGAGAATCCACAAGATCTTCTCTGAATGCTCTTTGTTTTCTTCTTCGAGGATGTGGGTCCCTGCAATTGCACCAGAGGTGGTACCCCTAATATATATATATATATATATATATATATATATATATATATATATATATATATATATATATATATATATATATATATATATATATATATATGTATATATACAGAGGTGTACCCGGCTTCTCGGCGTATGCACACTGAGTTTATTTTAGTTTTGGACTATGTACAGGAGTAAAGTATACCTGCTGGTTGGTTACTAAACTAATTTGATGGCCTTAATAACTCTCCAGAGGTTGAAAGGCATTAAGCCCAACACCAAACTTCACGTGTTAGAGTTTCTTCCCCAGTAATAGTAAGCAAACAGCTAAGAATGTTTAGATTGTTGTGTTACTCTGAGAGCAGTTGTCTATTTTTTTAGTGATTTCCTCGAATCTGTGACTAGTGTGTTCGTGCGCCCTTAACTTGACATTCATATTTCCTAGTGTTAATCTCTGTCTATATATGTATTGTACTCGTCTTTGTATTGTATGATATACTGTGACATTTCTTGTACCCTGTTTTTACTAGTTCCGTTGACGACATATATATATTTTTTTTGTGTGTGTAAAGTATTGACAGAGCAGCTTTAAGCAGCTCTGTTACCCTGTTTTGCATTGCCCGTGATGAGATTCTGTCGTCCTTATCATTTCTTGATGAGGTGTTTAAGAGTGCTTATTTATGGAGAAATATGTTGTTAATTGAAATCCTATCTGTTTAATTGTTATGCTGTCTATTAATATCCTCCTTCATTGAGTACCACGTATGGAGCCTGTCCCGTGGTGTGTTCCCCTGTTCTCTAAGATGTCTGATCTTAGAGAATGGGGAGAAATGAGACGACTACATGAGTGTCAATGCGGAATTCCGAGCTTGTGGAGGCATGATTAAGATAATTTTGTCAGTATATTACGAATATTGCGAGATAAAAGTGACGTTGAAAATATGTCAGTCTGTAAATGAAAATAAAAATGTACCAATTCTTGTCACTAAGTTCTCGCAGCCTGTAAAATTAATTTGCAGACGTAGAGGCTTTCAGTTTAGAGGTACAGTGCGATGTAGCATGTATTGTACAAGCTTAAGAAAGATGCAAATTACTTTCTTGGAGCAACAACAGGGTAGCACAACTTCTTATTCTTCGGCAATGCATATCTGGTCGTCCCTCTAAGGGAGAGGCAAAACACTAGTGTCTTCATTCATTGAACGACAAATGACTATCCAAGTAAAGAGAACTATTTCCATTTTCCACCTTGTGCGAAAAACCGCACACAGTGCACAAATGATAACAGTAACAAATACGAAACCTAAAAAAATCAGAGCAGGGAAAAAGCAAGAAGACGAAAGAGGGGACTCAAGAAGAGGGGAAAGAGGGAAGAGGCATCTCAAACTGAACATTTTTTCATATTGCGAAAAATTGTTTTTATTGATATTCAGAAAATTTAACACAACTTGAAAATTAATGCTTAATAAAAAGTTCAAAGCATGACTATTAAAGGTAGGTCGTGTTTAACAAATTCACTCAAAAAGTTTTCCAGCGTCTTTTTAGACAGTTGATTGTGTAAAATAAGGCACCATTTAGTAAACTTGACTTAGAAAAGTCATGAAGGGTTGCTAATGTGTTGCCAGCCTAAAAAAAGGGAGACTGATCTCAATCTTCTTAGTTCCAGCTGTCGTGATGTTGCTGGAAGTAATAATGGACCTAAAATCCTCTTGAGAAGCACAATTTAATGTCTAACAGCTCGAGGATGTTCCCTCTTTACTAATTTTATTTAGTTTTATTCCAGTGTTTTGGAAAATGTCGATAGCAAGACATTTCCTGTTAAAGACCTCAGTCTGTACCCGTTTAATACCTGAACACACCTCACCCTACACATGTCTTACACCTACACCCGCCTCACAGCAATTAGTTTCCCATACGAAACACTAGTTATATTGTGACCACACGCACGGAGACACCCTATCACCCTATCCATCCACAGATCTCCAGCATCAGCTATTGGTGCTGGTAATTGCTCCAAAGAGCCTCCACTTACGGGCTATTCATGCCAGTGCCAGCTTTAGGGTGGCTTAATCTTAATCAATCAATCATCACAGAGAGGCGTGACGTTGAGTTCCCAGCCTACAGAGGACAAATCATCACTAGTTATCACAATAGTGCAACTATTGCAGTCCTTAGCTGTTCGCCCCTGATTGACAGGTTCTTGCTTGCAACACATGAGAAAAATATAGCCTAGTTCGTGCCTGAAATCAACCCTACCCGACCTCAAGCCTTTGAAATAAAAAATAACATATCACCTGCTTCTTATTTTTTGCCTGCTGGCCTAGTGAAGAACATCGTCACTTGAGACGCGCTAAAGTGGGGTCATCAAGTAGCGTTTCTCTTGTATTACTTGCCTGAGTAATCCACGTTTCTTAAGTATACAAATAATGTTAAATGAGATTAAGAAAGAAGACGAAGGTGACGAAGCATCAAAGTAATTGACGGAAAATCCCTCCAAATTACGAATTTGTTTGTGTAAAGCTGACGAAAAAGTGGCTTGGAACCTGTCAAGCCTACGAGAGTCTACTGTAGTGCCCAGTGTGCCTATGGTATAGGTTGGTCTGGCTCCCTACGTGGTTAGGGTCTGCTGGTCAGGCCGGTGGGCCTACAGGACTTCAGAACACATCTTTCCCATGACTGTCGCGGCATTTAGTAAAACTGCAGCTGTCTATGGCACTTAGGAGGAGCTTCTCTACACAATTTGTTCTAAAAGCCCACTTCTAGAACCGCACTTTGAACAGAACCTACGTTACCAGCACTTTGAGCATGGCATTGTTTGGACTTTCTTTTATACTATTTTTTTATTACTTAGTGTATTTTTTAAAAGTGTATCTCCATAGTTTTTTGTTTGTTTACACATCAGGGTACAGGAACACATGATTGCTGACTCCTGTTAACAGACTCAGAGCTTTCCCCTCCCATATCTCATGGTAAGCCTTACCCACTAGTTTCCCCTGGAACACGACCCGCCAACAGGTTAACAAGCTATGTATTTATGTCTGTAGGTTAGATTAGCATTTTTAAATCACTACAACTACCTTCTGCGGTTGATTGTTCAATAAATCCCTTGAACTATATGTTTAACAAATCTCTCACCCTGTCCATGGAGGACGAAGAAAATGTATATATGCTGGTTAGCATTGTAAATGTGTGGCCACGTCTGTGGTAGAAAATAATAATAATAATAAAAACAGGTACCCAATTACTGCTGAGTGAACAGAGGCGAATAGGTAAGGTCTGACGGCTAGCCAAAACTTCCCTGACCAGTCTCGAACCTTGACAAACCGCTCACCAGTCCAGTTGCTGATTTGCAAGAAAGCGTTTTTTTTTTCTTATTTTCTCCCCAAACACAAAATCCTATTATGATATAGCTAGCCAACCCGTCAGATCCGTTTTCTTTGCCAACAGGGACTATGTTGTTTGTAATCCTGGCAATGATATTCGATACTTCGTAACAAACATATCAGCAAATATCATCATCGCGGAGCATCGTACATCGACAGAGAAGCCAACAGGGTATTTCCCCAGTTCTAAAACGTTGTACAGCGCCGCCTGTGGAAGCGACGGGCATTCCATGACTATCACGACCAGTTGTGGCTGCGTAAATAAGACTCCATCACCTTACCTAATCAGTTTCTCTCAGGATCCCAAGGAAAAAGGAGGTCCACTTCAACCGAGGAAAGCATTATTGTACTTCATAACTGAGGTATACTCTACCGTTGGCTGCAGTCATAGGTAAGCACTGAACTAACCTGTTGCAGAATCCGTACCTAAACGGCTAAAGGCTATAAAACGGGCGCACTCTGTTACAGGCCGTAACCTGAAGAAAGCACTGTTGTAATACTTTGGAGAACATAGATAGCTGGAGGGTATCGTGCTGACTTTAAACTGATGGACACCTGATGTAGGGCGCGGTCTGTTGTAAGCTGTAAGCTCAAATACGAACTGCTGTAGGCCTTACACTGAAGAAAGTCCTACTTAAACTTAAGTCTTACGGATAAGCAGGACTCAGAGACTAGTACTCTATAGTACTATATAGCTGGATGTTCATGATGATAAGGGTAATCTTGCTTGTTATCTTAGTGGTCATGAATGACTCAAGGATGCTACAAACACTCGCGTTTTTTTTGGATCATCAACATTTTGCTCTCGTCCACAAATAACATCCACTACGGGCTCACCATAGCCCGTGCTACTTGGAACTTCTTGTTCCAGGTAGCGAATCTTTAACAACAACAACATCTCGTCCTCAGGATAAAATAATTTGGAGGTTTAAAGTGATCTACGTCCTCTGCCTAGCTCATGTAAAGCTGTGTGCAATAATTTGCAATGTTGTCTATGTAAATGTTGCACAGCAATGGTCAGGTCCATTGGTCAGGTCCAATGGTCAGGTCCAATGGTCTTGGGGAGCCGGTCGGCCGAGCCGACAGCACGCTGTACTTGTGATCCTGTGCTCCTGGGTTCGATCCCAGGCGCCGTCGAGAAACAATGGGCAGAGTTTCTTTCACCCTATTCTCCTGTTACCTAGCAGTAAAATAGGTACCTTGGTGTTAGTCAGCTGTCACGGGCTGCTTCCTGGGGGTGGAGGCCTGGTCGAGGACCGGGCCGCGGGGACACTAAAAAGCCCCGAAATCATCTCAAGATAACCTAACCTCAAGGTCTCACTCTGCTGTTGGGCACTTGAATCTACGGTGAGCTCACAGGAGGAATGACTGTTAGTGAAAACCTGTAAAGTTCGCTTCCTTAAGCAGTTTTCAAGGAATCACAGAAAATTTCCTTCAACACCATGTCGCTTAGCCCTGTAAATCAAGCCTTTGTGTCAAAGTCTAAGAAATGCTCGAACTGTGTCCAAGAAAATGACACCTGAGTCCTGTTGACCAGACCACACACACTAGAAGGTGAAGGGACGACGACGTTTCGGTCCGTCCTGGACCATTCTCAAGTCTCAATCGACTTGAGAATGGTCCAGGACGGACCGAAACGTTGTCGTCCCTTCACCTTCTGGTGTGTGGTCTGGTCACCATTCTCCAGCCACGTTATTGTGACTCATCGCCTGCACCTGAGTCCTCTCTACGTTCAAGACAAGGGTCCAGTTTAATTTCACCTGTAGTAACAGCTAGGTCTTATGGTCCTCTAACAAAATATGTTTGTTAGTAAATATTCTATTGAAAGTTTTTTTTGTATCTATACAAAGAATATTTCTAAGTGCTTACCACTTGATTAATTTNCAGACAGACAGACAGACAGACAGACAGACAGACAGACAGACAGACAGACAGACAGACAGACAGACAGACAGACAGACAGACAATAGCAGGAAGGCTGACCGAAAAACACACAGACAAGGACAGGTCTGAGGTGAGTGCCCCATCTAGTGTACAACACATATATGTACCCGAGAATGTTGTGGTCGACATGTTAGACAATATGAGTTCTCACTTACGAATAAGGTGGAAAAACTGTGCGTCTTCCACAGCAAGTTGCAGAGACACCAGGTCTGAGTGCTTGGCGTGGGGCGTCACCGGCCGGTGCGAGATCGAGCCTCAAACCATGACCCAAGCCTGCCCAGCCACCTGTGGCTTTTGCACAAGTAAGCACAGCTTCATTTCTGGTGTGTTTCCAACCACTTGGGGAGCGGACGGTAGAGTGACGGTCTCGCTCCATGCAGGTCGGCGTTCATTCCCCTCGACCGTCCACCAAGGGGTTGCGGGCACCATTCCTTCCCCTCCCCCCCCCCCTGTAATATCCGTAATCCTTATCCTGACACCTTCTAAGTGCTATATAGTCATAATGGCTTGGCGCTTTCTGCTGATAGTCACCTTCCCTTCCCTTATTTCCGTGTATTAGTATACAAGGATGTATTGGTATATCCTTGTGTATATATATATATATATATATATATATATATATATATATATATATATATATATATATATATATATATATATATATATATATATACCATAAGGTATATGTCCCCTGCTTCCCCTACACGGTATAGTGCCATATTTGCATTTTAGAATCACTGATCACTTTCTGTTATATTACTTATCGATTACATATATATATATTGATTTGCAATGTTGCCATGGCAGATCCCGGGTGTCAGAAGACAGGCCTCAACTGCCCTTGGCGGGTGGTATGCAAGGCGTGCCATGCCCTGGGCCAGCGTGCCCAGCCCTACTGTACTGCTTGTACGAGGACGAGGGATAACAATGCTCTCCTCCATAAACTCTTGAAGGAACGACAGACCATCACCAGACCCGATTTTGGTGAGGCTCGTGGCGAAGTTGATCTCCTTCTTCTTCTTCTTCTTCAGATGCAATCTTTGATAAGTCGTCACCTTGTAGAGAAATGTTTATGTCACGTGAAATTTGGATTTGTAGCCCTACACTATATTTTATATGGTATCGACGGTGTACTTTGTAGAGTGTGGGAGAGAGGTAAAAACTTCCAGCAGCAGAAGCAGCAGAAGCAGCGGCCTAAGCAGACGTGTCCGGCAGATCATCTTTCCAGACCAGTTAGAGGAACTTCGAAGAGCTCACCGTGTATGTACAAATTATTGCTTTATCATCCCGCTGCGCTGCCGCCGGTACTGTCAGGAAGTATCGCTCAAGAACACCTGTATATTGCATGCAAAAGTTTACTTGCTTCCCAGTCTATTTTCCAACTATTTAAATCTCTCACGATTAAAAGGTTTGTTCGTATGTTTGACCTTACTTAATTATTAATTTTTTATTAGTTTCCATCTGTGTCCCTTTGTTCGTATACCATCTGTGCTCAATAGTATGTCCTGTTTTGACACATCAGCGTGTTAGTCAGTTAAGAAATTTGTCACGGTATGGTGTTAGACAGGCAAGGTGTCACGGGAAGATATCAACAGAAAAATAGGTACTCTGGAGTTAGGAAATTATTGTGGGGTTGCATCTTGTCGAAGCTCCATAAAAAAGTCACCTTGTTTTGGTGCCTCTAGGTACCAAACAAGCCTAAGTAGACCTTAATGTATCATATAAACTAATGCATTTAAGAGATAATAGAATATAATCTTGCGTAATAGTCTAAGGTGGAAGATTTTTAGGTAATTAACGTTAGTGGTATGACTCGTTATATAGAAGTGTTGAGGAAAAAGGTAGTCACAAAAAATAATTAAATCAGAGGCAATTGTAAACCTGTGTTCATGGTCAAGTCTGAGTGGGAGAAATGTTGAGTTTGCTCACTAGGCCTCGATAGACATTACAAATTTAATTTTGTGGTGCACATAAATTCCAGTTACATGCCACTTTTACCCCTCTCCCCTCTCCGCTGGTTATTCCCCACCGGTTATCCTTCTGTCAGATTACCAGTGTGTTCTCGATGTTTTGAACATAACACTAATAGCATTTTTCCTTCACCATTTCAGGAAAAGTTGAAAAACAAAACAGTGACTAAGGCAAACGAAGGTACTGCCCTCACTTCTCTTTTGTAATTAATGAAATAAAATAGTCTTCAATGCAAGACTCGAATTGAATCGCTGGTAATGTTAATTTCACGATCTGATGCATTTTCCTTTCAGACCAGAACTCTATGGTGAGCGTGACAGACGCCTTCTGTGGGGCGACGCCCATCTCTGACCGCTTCCTCCTGACGGCGGCCCACTGCGCCACCGACCCAAAACACCCGTAAGTCCCGCGTCTGGTCACGTAGAGAACTGGGAGTCACAGGAATATGAGTGAGGTGGGAACAGGTTAAGAGGCTAAAGAGAAGAAATATTTCCTGTAAAGGAATTATGCTGAAGGAACCCATGACATCGAAGTCGGTCGCTGAAAAGAAATTAAAATTTCATAGGTCCTAAAATGGTTAATTTGTGGTACAATAACGTCCGCACCCGGGGGAAAGGTGTCGCTGCATTTACATTGTGAATGTCGTCCTCTGAGATCACCAACCAAAACGAGGTTGTCATGTCTTTCCGTGAGATGATTAATACACGGTCGTGCCGTGAGTAAATTATATTCAGGAATATTAGAGGAATTTAAATTATGACAACTTTGATTAGGATTTTTCAATCTGACACTCGCGAGGGAGGAACAGGTAAAGGAGAATGGATACCTACAAATGTCACGCTTCTTGCAGGTCTGCGTTCGATCTCATATTCCGTCAAGTGCTACACAATCGTACTGGCCAAGCCAATTTTTTCAATTGCCTTACCTTTGCCATTATCAGCCAATCAGTTTGAAGTTGGTAGTTGGTAATCTCAATGAAACGACAGTGCGAGACCTCAAACTGCACTATTTAGAGAGTCACTGTTAAATTAAAGATTCCCAAATGGTTATCGGAGAAATCGTTCGNATAGTTCCTATTTAGACCCATAAGTTTGTCCACACAACTCTGGGTATACCAGCAGATAGACGGGACGTATCAACACGCACCATTACTGAAGGAGTAAAAAGACTGATCAACCTTCTTTCAGACCTGGCGACCAAGGGGTGATAACTACCAAATGAAAGCTTTCATCAATCACATTTTGGAGTTCCAGCTGTACTCATATGAGTAGCATGTGATTAATCTTTCAGCGGAGGCTGAATTGTGGGTACAGCTTTCGTGATGCCAAACACAAGATTGGAGGGACAAATGCACCATTTTGATACACCACAATCTCAACGGAAAATTTGTCAACGAATGGAAGAGGTAAATCACTAAGCGTCTGTCAGGCACACATATAAAAAACAGTATAGGATGAGTGGGCTTGAGACTAAGGTACTGTGTAATGGAAAGACTGAGGAGATTATTATTTGAAGAACAATATTTAGCAACTCGGCAAGATGAAAGTATTGCAGCGATCATTCAAGAAAAAACTGACCTCCTAGTTGGCCATTGAACTGGAACACTGCAACCTCCAGATTTAACTATCTATGGACTGAAGATGACAACCAACAGGAAGATCCTCTACTTCTTAAGATACTATAGACACAACAAAACGGCTACGGGGTCAGCCAAGGTGGGCTCAAGGTTGCTACAGAGATCTGCGGACCATCTGCATTCATCCCTCATTATCATACATCAGACCTGCGTGTCACAATGAATGAGGAACTCCCGTGACCTGCACACGTAGTTACAGTATTCACAATTAAGATTGTGAGTCAGGTCCTCATCTACAGACAGGTGTCACTGCTGTCAGTCACTGCTAAGACCGTAAAGTCTGTAACCTAATAAAATATGTATATTGTGTGACAGACATATTTTGCCTTTATTAAATGACTTTTGCAGGTGATCCCAGTGTTCTACTGAAACAAGAATATTAGGGATCAGCTACCAGATCCCCTGTGCAGACCCCCAGTTGTGTTGTGTTGTGTGTGTGTGTGTGTGTTGTGTGTGTGTGTGTGTGTGTGTGTGTGTGTGTGTGTGTGTGTGTGTGTGTGTGTTGTGTGTGTGTGTACTCACTCAGTGTTCTATTGAACAACGCCGGCTCCATTTTAGCAGGACGGCAACACAGTCTACCAGCAAAGTTATGAAAACTAAGAATATGTGGCGCCGCTTCGAGTCTCTGTTATAGTGATCAACTTCAAAGGTTCGGGCTCTTAGTGAAGTTTCTAATGTAACAGGCACAGAAAGCCACTCAATTGGCGACAAGGTAAACCAAAATACACAGGTGTCAGCCATCATCAAGCACCCTCTGGCTGTACCTATCTCCAGGTCATTGCTCCATCAACGACTATACTCTCCAAACTTGACAATATTTTCCATACTAACGTAATCCCGAGAGATCAAAATGAGGAGAAAAACCCCGTCTCTCAGATCATCCCCAAACTCACGCTGTACTCAATATAAATCTTGATAAGCCAACCAGTCATCCGAAAATTATAGTAGTTATAGTATTAGGTAGAACGTACAAACACGTACTGTATGGAACCCCCTCCAAAAAGTTCAGTTTTGTACTATTAATTTTACAGAATCCAATAACAAATTGAAAACTAAAGTTAGCCATTACTGGTCCTAGTATAGCATATATATGTACTATATTAGGCCTAGCATTCCTGGGACATGTTAGATTAGGTCCTTTGGTTATATTTTTAGTTTAAACAGAATCCCATTTGGGCTAATTCAGTAATACAAAACGAAAGCTTTTGGGCGGTTCATCACTACATATTGGTACGGTGTGATAAACATTAAGGCAATGGTGTTAGGTAGAGGCACTAAGCAACTCACTAGCATTAACAAGGCCGAAGCCGGCGCCGGTGACGAGGGTCTTGGGCTTCGGGCGTTCCCTCGACAGGCAGTATGGGAAGACGAACTCGTTGAATTCGATCTTCTGGACTGTCCTCAGGAGCGCTATGTCGTTATACCGCACGCGAGTGTTCGGGCTGTGGACACGGGAGGTGTTAGGACATGGAAGTCTTAGGACACGGTAGTGTTATAATAACACAAGGGCAATAGGACGCGGAAGCCAGGGTGATAAACAAATGTATGCCTCAAACACCCTCCGTCCGAGGGTGTGGACACGGGAAGGGTTGGGATGTTATTCTCTGAAGTGGACACATTGAAGAGCTAGGCTGTAGATCCGGTTATGGACATGGAGGTGTCAAGACCGTATAGGTCGGGTTTTGGACATAGATAGGTCAATGCTAGACCAACCAATGAAGTTATGGTGTTGAATTTCGGGTTGTGGCTATCGAATCCATTATGTTTACATATTGTATACATATTGTATGGACATGTTAAGCAATATTGATATAAATATTTATGCTCAGTTACACACACACACACACACACAACACACACACACACACACACACACACACACACACACACACACACACACACACACACACACACTTGTGGTGGAGGCTGACTCCATACACAGTTCAAACCTGTACACCTGTTGATTGACGGTTGAGAGGCGGGACCAAAGAGCCAGAGCTCAACCCCGCAAGCCCAATTAGGTGAGTACAATTAGGTGAGTACACACACACACACACACACACACACACACACACACACACACACACACACACACACCACACACACACACACACACACACACACACACACACACACACACTAACAACAACAACCCCCCCCCCCCATATTGCCACATACTCGAAGTCAGGATGAACGATGATCTGCTCAACCTCATAGTCCACAGGCTTGGAGTTCTCTTCGGTGTCAGACGAGAAGTCCAGCTCCCCCAGCCTCACCGTGCGCACTCTGGGGGTTATACAAGGGACGCCTCACTCACATATCCAGAATAACGCTTGATGGAACAGGAATATCTGCGTTTACAAGCTGTAGCTGATTGTCATAGTCGTTCAGACATGCCAAGATCCCTGCGTGATCATCTAGTATATATGAGTGGATATATGCTAAGCTAGAGTGCCTTGCAATGATAACATCCAAACGAAATAGGTCACAATTCTCTATATATTCTGTAAAGTTATTACCAGTGTTTTTGGTGTTTGTGTCTTAATCTGCTCATCGCTCTCTTACTACACTCTTCTGCGATATTCCACTTTGGCATGAAAATATATATATATTTGTTTTTTATTTAAGTAAGTTTGTTGTGTGACCATTTTACTAATATGGGTAAATGAAGTTTACCAGCTTGAGGTACTGGGCTTAAGACCTCTCACCTTTGGGAGGTTACTGAGGCCATGAGGTCAGTTTACTGCCCAACCAGCAAGTATATTTTAGTCCTGAATATAATTCAGAACTAAAACAAACTCTCAGAGAATACACAGTGAAAAACGGGGGTATACCTCTCTATGCATATTCCATATTTAGCAGCTAACATTGAAATTTAACATTTAACACTTAAATATCGTACAGACGCAGGACTTACGGGAAGTCAGGGTTGAAGACACAGTGGGCCGCCGTCAGGAGGAAGCGGTCAGAGATGGGCGTCGCCCCGCAGAAGGTATCATTGACCCTGATGATGTTCCTGTTGACGGGGGTGAGCATGCTTGGTATCCCTGTAGAAGATGACGGTGTAAGCGACCACCACCTCACCTCCGACCCTCGCCCCGTAGGGATATAGTTTTCATGAATAAGTATAGTCAGTGTTTAAGATCTTTAGCAAGATGAACATATAGAGGAGAGAGAGAGAGAGTACCTGGTAACATAGTTATGGTAGTGGAGCTGTTCAGCGCTTGTCTCTGCAATGTGCAAGAACATGAGTTAGTAATAGGCAAGGCAGAGCTTCACAACATGTCCGAGGTTTGGTGCCTGGACGTACCACCTCTGGTTGTGTTTGAAGGGACGCTCAGCCTCGAAGAAGAGAATATGCAGCACCCGGGGGAACCTTATCGTGCTCCCCCGTGTGCTGGTACATATTGTCTTCTCCCATCACCACCTTATATATGTATATTTTATTTAAACTTTATTAGAGAAAAAGAGTTACATACAAGGAACAAAGTTGTTGTTACAGGTTGTCGAGTTCCTCCAGCTCCTCAGATAGCGGGCAGGAACCCTGAATGCACTGTGCATTTCCCTTCTGTATTGCCACGATGAGGCGCTAGAAAAAGCAGCTGGAAGCTCTAGGGTTTCTTGTTGTTTCAATTAGCCTTGAACCCTGTTCCTTCAAAAAAACTGGTGGCAATCTTACCCCAGGCGCCGAGTTTCTCAGAAACAATGGGGACAAAATTGTAGTGGTGATCCAGTTCTCTGAACTTACGGGATTTGGCGGATTCCCTGTGAGTGGCAGCGCCACCTGGTTGTGCAACACTGAAGTCAATGTAGGTGTTAGCTAGGGTTGATATGCACGTGTATTCCCATAACAACTGCTTTCCGTTCTTCCAGACGTTCACTGTGATACTATCTGGGCGACCAAAAAGAACATCAGAGTTACAGAGTGTTAGATAACGGGGCTCTCTCTCAGCTGGACATCCAGTTGTAGTGAGATTCTTCTTGATGATGTCGTTAACTTCACTGTGCCCCGAGTGCCATTTCCCTGTGTTTTGACAGAGCAGGCTACGCCGGCTATCTCTCTCAGCCACCACCTCGCCACAAACACACCTAAATTCAGTATAGATTGGGCCAACAAGGCGGAAGACCTTCGGAGCGCATGCAGTGAGATTTGTGCCAGTTGCCGACATGAGGGTTGCTAATAGGAAGTCACCCACATGTGGGGCTGCTAATGCTGTGCAACGAGCAGTGTCGCAGTGTTGTCGCAACATTAAGTCACTCTGCAGCAGTTCGGTCTACAATGGGGCCATCCTAGATGGATTGCTGCTGGGCTTTTGACGGTGGTGGTGGGGGGTTCTCCGCCTGCAATAGAGGCCCACTCGGTGGTACAGTTGGGATCGTGTATGCCTGCCAGCTGACCTAAGGAGTCAGGTAGAATTTCCTTCACTAGGTTGTCAGATGGTGAAAAGGAGGACAGGAAGGCTGGTACAGTAATTTGTATTGCTGTTCCAATGCCCAGGCCCTCAAAGCCGAGGGAGAAAGAGGTTTGTTTTCACTGTAAGTCATAGAGGGAAAGGTTGAGGGCTTTTCATAACAACGATTCTAGTAACAGTCACATTTCCGTAGCTTTTGGCTACTGTAGGATATATACATATATATATATATATATATATATATATATATATATATATATATATATATATATATATATCAGTCATTCTTAGCCGTATTACATGTCCAGGAACAAAACGATATTGAAGTCATGACGTCGTAAGGAATAGAACAAATAAATCGAAGTCTAGATGCTGAGAGAACATCCATGGGTTGGGTGGTGGTGGGGGTGGGGGGGGGGGTTGATGGTCTGAGGGGGGTCGTCAAGACATAATTACCTGGTTAACAGCATTTCCCTTCATTTTCTCCAGCTCGTCAGGGAAGAGGATCTGTCTGGCTCGCCTGGTGCTGGAGCCTAGCGCCTTACCGCACTCTGCAGAATACACCAGACACACCATGTAAGCCTTTTGCTTCCCTGTCGTCACGTCAGTAGCAGCGACGTCACGTGTAGCAGTGACGTCAGTAGCAGTGACGACGTATGTAACAGTGATGTCATACGCAGCCACTCAGAACAAAATTCCCGTGCTACACGGACGTTTCGTTCTGAGTCGCCAAATTTAAAAACAACAACATCAGCAGTGATGACGTATTGGCAACAACACAAGCAGCCAGCCTCCCCCTGACTGGCAAACACAACACGGCCACACATCCTAACTAAACTTTGTCAATTCAAAGACTCACGAAAATCAGGCTTGGCGATGGTCTTAATATTACCCCTGAAGACGCGACGGACGGCCGCCTCGGTAATCACGCAGGCGTCGCAGGAGTGGCGGCAGATGTTGAGCATGTGTCGGCGGTTGGTCCGGCACAGACCCAGTCTCACGCCGAAGGAGCAGTATGGACTCTTGTCGAAGCACTCAGGATCTGCCGACGGGGAAGAGGGAGAGGAAACAAGTGGTTAAATGCGTAAATTAAATGCGCTTAAATGCGTATATTGTGTGTTTAAGCGGACTAGGAGAGCAGCCCATCCTCCTAAGGTTTCCCCAACGTCAAGAAACTGTCGCCCTTATCCAAACCTACCAGAGGACCCCATAGCAGAAAACAGGAGAGAATGTCAATTTCGCGAGCCGCTAACATTTACTTGTACGACGATTCTTGGCCTTAGGTAGAGTATACGTCAAAATGCGACGTTCTATTAGGAGGACGGGTGGGGAGAGGTGCCTGTCTGTTATTATAAACAATTATGACACTATAAGCAACTGGTAGAACTGGGTAGCTTGATGTGTACACAAAATGACGGAGAGGACTGAGTAGCCCAGTATATATGTCATCCCTTCCTCCTGTTAAGACAGTACTTGTTGTAACTATGTCCACTATAGTACAAATATTGACATACTAAGCAATTAAGATAGTAGAACTTTGTACGATTCACTTTACAGGGTCAGCAAAAATGAAGCTAGAAAACAAACTTAAATATTCCTAGGCCTAGTATAGCACACATATAAACTATACTAGGCCTCAGATAGCGTGCATTTGGCCTAGGAAAGTTTGGTTAGGTTAGTTTGGTTTGTGTATATATATATATATATATATATATATATATATATATATATATATATATATATAATATATATATAAATATATATATATATATATTTATATATATCATCCTTCCTATAAGTACTATCAAAACAGGAGATTGATTAATTGATGAAGATTAAGCCACCCAAGAAGTGGTGGCATGGGCATAGCCCCTTATAAAACAACAGGATGGGCTGTCTAGGTGCTTACGGGCTATTCATGCCCATGCCTCCTTTTGGGAGTCTTAATCTTCATCAATCAATCTGCATATTTGCCTTAGAGAAGACGGAGGACTCACCAATACAGGAGTCGCAGCTGACAGGACAGTTGGACAACATGAACTGGGGATGAGTTTGGCACCTGCCGACGGCTGCCCACCCCGGGCACTGCGGGGTATGGTCCTCACAGCTTCCTGCCCCACAACACAACCTCTTGCTATATTACAGGCTTGGAGATTTATCTTAGATTGGTAAATGTTGATGGAGATAATTTACTTGGTTAAAAATGAGAGATGTCGACTTTTTTAACGAGATGGTAATCAATCATCTTTTTAGATTTTAAACAATACTCTCATTATTAACAAACAGTTTGAATAACTAATAAGATATACTGAATTTGACCGAAATCATTCTTTCTTGTACAGATCTTCTCTCTCTCTCTCTCTCTCTCTCTCTCTCTCTCTCTCTCTCTCTCTATATATATATATATATATATATATATATATATATATATATATATATATATATATATATATATACAGCTCATCTGACATCTCATCTGAGACTCTACCTTCCAGCCCAAGTGGCTGGGCAGAGGCAGAGGGAGGATAAAGGTAAAACTTACAATGCAAGCAACATGTGAGACCTGTTCGGGTGTGTGTGTGCTTGTGTGTTTACATGCGAGGAAGTTAACCTATTAAAGTTCCAGATTAATGTGATCCAGGATTCCCATTGGTGGGCTGTGGGTGAGAGTGGGCAGGGACTGACCTTCACCTTCAGACGTGCTGGAGGAAGGACGAAGCCAGATGTGAGCTGACTCTTTATAATGGTATAAGTGTGTTTGATTGCTCCGATCTGTGGTGATAGTCTCTGATGATGGTCTCTGGTGATTGTTTCTGGTGATGGTGATTGTTTCTGGTGATGGTGATTGATGATGGTCTCTGGTGATTGTTTCTGGTGATGGTGAATGTTTCTGGTGATGGTGATTGATGATGGTCTCTGGTGATTGTTTCTGGTGATGGTGATTGATGATGGTCTCTGGTGATTGTTTCTGGTGATGGTGATTGATGATGGTCTCTGGTGATTGTTTCTGGTGATGGTGATTGATGATGGTCTCTGGTGATTGTTTCTGGTGATGGTGATTGATGATGGTCTCTGGTGATTGATGATGGTCTCTGGTGATTGTTTCTGGTGATGGTGTTTGATGACGGCCTCTAGTGATTGTTTTTAGTGAACATTTAATATATATATATATATGCAAACAAGCCTGAATGGTCCCCAGGCAACACGTGTTCCTCACGTGTTGTCCCAAAAAAATGAGGTGATTTGATAAAATGCTATGCCCAAGATAACCATCCAGGTGCCGGCGGGGAAGTGGTTCATATAGCTCAGGCTATCACTTCCTTATGTCCGGTCGTGATGGTCAAGCGGATTAAGGCGCCCTGTAGTTACCAGTTGCTTTGCTCCTGGGAGTATGGGTTCGAGTCACTTCTGGGGTGTGAGTTTTCAGATATATATATATATATATATATATATATATATATATATATATATATATATATATATATATATATATATGTATGTATGTAATGTACTGTAATTTACAGACTCATGAAAAGTATTTATTACACCTCAATGCCTACTTTTTTGTAGCTTAATAAAAAACTTGTAAGTATATGTTAAATACTTACCAAAATGAGCATATGCGGGCGTGAAGCAGAAGAGCACCAAGATCATCAACGCCGCCCACACCTCACCACACGCCGCCATCATCAATGTGGAAGACGGGGCCTCGCTGCCTTGATGCAAGATTTGGAGTGAGCCAGTTAACGTTGTTCTCAGAATCTTGTTGGTGTCTGTGATGCTGCAGGGGGTGTCTTCCTGTGGGGGGTGAGAGTGGGTCTGTGATGCTGGGTGTCTCTTTTGGGGTGAGAGTTGAGTCTGTGGGTGCTGGATGTGTGGTTCTGTGGAGTTGGGTCTCCACACTGTACCACTTCCCTCATCCTCCACTCACACACACACACAGCATCACCATTTGTCTGTCTCTCAAGTCTACCAGTGATATTGACTGTCGCTTGTCGTGCATAGTAATCTCGCCAGAATGGATGGATTTTGGTGGATGACGCAGCTGTAACTAGGCCTCGTTCGGCCACAGACATATAACCAGAGTTGTCTGAAGTGCACAGAAGTGCAACAAATCATAATGAAAGAGGCATCATATCTAGGTCGTTGTGCAATCAAGGAATATTAGCAGATAAATAACTATATTTATTATCGGGTCTCTCCTGGGATGTCAACTATATACATTGGTTCTGAGAGGACACTGTATAAATTGGCTATTACCAGATTTTCTGCTAATAAGAGCAGCTTAGAACGGTCGTGGAAAAGTATCGTCAATGATCTGGGACTCGTACCAGAAATCTACTGGTATCGCGTTCTGTAGGGTCCAGTAGATCCATATTTGAATCATGTCTCACCCCGTCATTTATCTTGACACAGTGTTGGAAGGGATTTACAAATTGCAAAATGCAGTTATAAGCATCGTACTTGAAAGGTCTTCATATATCAATGCGAGGCCTCAAATGAGCTTCAGGGTTCCCGCAGCGTCATAGATCATGACTTTGAAATTATTGCTGTTTATTTGCATCAAAAGACGCAGGCAAAGCCCAAATGATCCTTCCTGTCGTCTGAACATTATTCTTAGCTTCCACAATCCCGATTCCTTAACTCTGGTATCAACCTGTCCTCTCAACTAGTACGTCATACGTTATGACGAACTTGTTGAGTACGTCTATTGTACGTCTTCAACGTACAAATTACAAAGTACTATGGAAATTGGACATAATAAATAATGTTTTTGCTCTTTACTGTGATTCCACGACACATACCACATCCTTTGAGTATATTAAAGCTCTGTTCAGTTGAGTCTTTAACATGCAAACCACTTGATATGTTTACAATATCATAGATATAAATATTTAATTATGAGGTTCTGATTTCAATATTTATCTTCTATTTAATACGGGTTTCTGTGACAGCTCTAAACAAGAGGAATTTGGTTTTTCATCGTTATTTGGTATTTATTGGCAGAGATCAATGAAGTTAATTTATTCTGACTACTTTTTAAGAGATCGTTGCAGTGGTGGTTGTGACTTGTTTGATCAAATAATTGTAGATGTAGTGGTTGTTGTCTACTCCTACCCAGTACTAGTAGTTGACTGACTGGTTGTGGTCTAATTCCACCCATAATTGGTAGTTGAAGGGGTGGATGTGGTCTGGTTCCACACAGTATTGGTAGTTGAAGGGGATGGATGTAGTTTGGTTCCACACAGTATTGGTAGTTGAAGGGGATGGATGTGTTGGTCTAATATTGTATGTTACTGGCAATTTGTATTAGAAGGTACGGTGTATTTCTGCACATAAGTGGTAGTTGTGTTGGTGGTTGTAGTCTAGTTACATTAAATTCCGATTTTTGCAACTGTATCTATGGTCGACTACAGCCCAGAGATACTAATTGCGGAACTGGACATGGTTCAGCTGCGTTTAGTTCTGATACTTGAAGTTGTAGTTCTGATCTAAAGCAGTCCAGTAACAGTAGTTGGAGTGTTGGTGATGATCTAGGTAGATACAATTTTGATAGAGACAAAGGCGTTTGCTGTCAAGTTTCCTCTGCTGCTAGTAGTTTCATGGGTGAGAGGGGTCTTGTTCTATCCACTACCGAGAGTTGTAGTGGAGTATTTTTCTCCGTTGTCCAGTGATGGTACTTGAAGTAATGACTGACGTCTAATTCGGTGCAGCGCTGATAGTTGCAGCCACCGACCATCTCCTAGCCTTGGGGCTACTTCCCACACCATCACTTCCACCTCCTGAAACACGTGTCATTCTCTACACAATAGGCGTCCCTCATCGCACAAGGGTATTACTGCCCACAAACTACATCTACACACCGTAACATAAGTGTTTTCTTATCTAAAGAACAAGTCATGAACAAGGCTGGTCGCTCAGTGATTCAGAAGACAAGAGCTATCTACATGGAAGATCCAGGAGAGCCAGGTCCCAAGTTTATACAGTAAAATAACAACATACTGGAGCCAAAGATATGGAAGTGCAGAATAGACCTGGTGAAAAGTGTAGAGGCCAAAGGTACAGTCAGTGAACACTCTACGAACATCAGCGGTCCACAGCTATTCAGTATCTTCCCAGGAAAAAATTAGTAATATTGCTGGTACAAACGTTGGAAGTGTTCCAGAGAAAATTAAACACATTCTTGCAAGAGGTGCCGGACCAACCCGATTGTAGTGGATATATATAGGCCTGTGGGCCGCTCCAAGCACCAATCTGTTGGACTAAGTTATCACGAGTCAAGCCGTGATTCCCCAACCCCGGTGGGCTTGCGGAATAGAACTCCCGGAACCCACACCAGATATAACCCAGGTAACACTGAGTGTGTCTACCACGCAAATTCTGGAGGAAAATGCATCTGCGATACGACTATATTGATGATTTAATTTGGGCTTCGCGACGAACAGGCTTTACGTATGCCGTGAGGGATTTGGTTATACAGCTCAAGCGCACCGAGATGTAACAGTTGAAAAACAGCAGGTGGAGATTTGGCTCTGCAACGGCAAACTAACGGGAATTTAGTTTTAATATGGAAGTCTGTCGGGGATTTTTGTATTCTACTGCAGGCTGTCGGGGACTTTAATATTCTACTGCAGGCTGTCGGGGATTAGGTTATATTATGGAAACTGGACTAAAGGGAGATAGGTAAACAACGTTCCTCCTCCCTTCCCAGTTCTCTCAACTAATGGATCTCGTGTTTTTTTTTTTTAAGTTACGGGAAACCAACGCTACAAATTCAATCACATAAGCAACGGCCCACAAATATTTGCATTTTCTATGAACTGGACTAGATAGGTTAAGTGTGTTGCTTGGGTTAATACCTTTCTGGTTATTAGGTGGGATTTTTTTTTCATAGAGTGGTAAATAAAAACAACAGGATGAACCTCCACCCCCACCCACCCACTCCCTCCACCACATCCCCCCCCCCCATCCATCGCCTTCCCCCCCCCCCTCATCTTCTAGGCCCCTCCCCCCCCTCCCAATCGCCTTGGGAGATTTTATGGCCGGTCATCTAGACTGCCCAGGGGACATATAACAGCTATAAACTGCCTCACCCAATTAAACCAGTCTAAGACCAGATAATACCGCTCGGTGTGGCGTCGTGACACCCCCGTCTCACCCGCGGTCTCGGCCCGGTTGGTACCATGGGCAGAGAGGGTCGATGGGGACTCTAATCCATATAGTTGCCCCTCTTTACCCAACAGTAACTGGGGACCAGGTTATAAACCGACTGGCGGGTGGTGTTGAAGGTTAAGATGAGCAATAGGAACTAACGCCCTGCGAAATAATGATCACAAATAGGACCAAAATACACACACACCAAGAAATCTGGTAGAGAAAGAAGTTTAGCTGGGATCGATATCATGCCAATCTTGTCATCAAAAAGATATCTTCAGCAGCATATGTTAGGTTGGCCAACATAAGAACTGCCTTTAGAAGTATGTATAAAGAATCATTCAGATTCTTGTGCGTCCCATATGTCAGACCAGTCGTTTAATATGCGGCTCCAGCGTGAAGTTCGTAAGTAGTCAAACACAAGACGAAGTTGGAGAAGGTTCAAAGGTATAGTACCAGACAAGTCCCAGAACTACAGGTTACAAGGACGAGTTCTACACGAGTTGACCCTCACGTCGCTAGAAGACAGAAGGGTCAGAGGAGATACGATTACCACATACAAAATTCCCATGGGAATTGATTGGGTAGATAAAGTCAGATTGGTCAGCAGGGACGGAACCCACACAAGCTTCTTGAGGTTATCTTGGGATAATTTCGGGGCTTAGCGTCCCCGCGGCCCGGTCCTCGACCAGGCCTCCTTTTTGTTACCCCCCCCCCCAGGAAGCAGCCCGTAGCAGCTGTCTAACTCCCAGGCACCTATTTACTGCTAGGTAACAGAGGCATCAGGGTGAAAGAAACATTTTGCCCATATGTCTCCGCCTCCACCGGGGATCGAACCCGGAACCTCAGTACTACGAATCCCGAGCGCGGTTCACTCAGCTGTCAGGCCCCTTGGAGGAGGCAGACACCATACAAGTTTCAAATGTAGATACCAGAGAGCCCAATAGGCTCAGGACCAAGTTCACTTGACGATTGAATTCTGAGAGGCGGGATTAAAGAGCCGTAGCTCAACCCATCCCCCCACCTCTCTCACACAAGTAGGAAAAATACTCCCAATACCCACCAAGACTCCCAATACCCACCAAGACTCCCAATACCCACCAAGACTCCCAATACCCACCAAGACTAACACCACTACTCACACGGAACACATTGACGAGTACGCCGCCTCCAAGCTCCCACCGTCCACACTGGCTGCACACACACTGACGTCAAGGCCCCTCTCACTGTTCCTCCCTGGCTGACATCAAGGCACCGCACCGGGGAATACTCTCAGCTCGCGGGGGCCCTCAACAGAATACAGATTATGAGTATTACGAGCTTGACTGTGGGCCCCCTTGACACGCCTCAGTATTGACCACTCGCTCAGCGCTCTTCCAAAATGTATCTGAGGCTTTTATGTCCCTCAGTGACAGGCGCAGAGGGAATTGAGGCGCTTATGTTATAGAGATACGAGGATATGTGGAATTATTAAGTAGGTGCCGGACGAAACAATGTGAAAACGATCGAACTGCTTATGAATGTCGTATAAGAGAGCGCTGGGGTGGGGGGATTCCCTAACACCTGGAAGGCTTGGCTGGGCCCGAGGCACTAACTAGGACAGGTGAGTCCTACATTCTCTCTCTCCACTGAAGTTGCCACTAAAGAGTCGCCTCCTGAACTCGTCAAAGGCGGCTTGAAATTCCGGTCGACCTTCAAACACAGGTCGTACCCCGCTGGCCACCACAGGTCGTACCCCGCTGGCCACCACAGGTCGTACCCTGCTGGCCACCACAGGTCGTACCCCGCTGGCCACCACAGGTCGTACCCTGCTGGCCACCACAGGTCGTACCCCGCTGGCCACCACAGGTCGTACCCCGCTGGCCACCACAGGTCGTACCCCGCTGGCCACCACAGGTCGTACCCCGCTGGCCACCACAGGTCGTACCCTGCTGGCCACCACAGGTCGTACCCTGCTGGCCACCATAGGTCGTACCCTGCTGGCCACCATAGGTCGTACCCTGCTGGCCACCATAGGTCGTACCCTGCTGGCCACCACAGGTCGTACCCCGCTGGCCACCACAGGTCGTACCCCGCTGGCCACCACAGGTCGTACCCTGCTGGCCACCACAGGTCGTACCCCGCTGGCCACCACAGGTCGTACCCCGCTGGCCACCACAGGTCGTACCCTGCTGGCCACCACAGGTCGTACCCCGCTGGCCACCACAGGTCGTACCCCGCTGGCCACCACAGGTCGTACCCTGCTGGCCACCATAGGTCGTACCCTGCTGGCCACTACAGGTCGTACCCTGCTGGCCACCATAGGTCGTACCCTGCTGGCCACCATAGGTCGTACCCTGCTGGCCACCACAAGTAGTACCCTGCTGACCACCACAGGTAGTACCCTGCTGGCCACCACAGGTCGTACCCTGCTGGCCACCATAGGTCGTACCCTGATGGCCACTACAGGTCGTACCCTGCTGGCCACCATAGGTCGTACCCTGCTGGCCACCATAGGTCGTACCCTGCTGGCCACCATAGGTCGTACCCTGCTGGCCACCACAGGTCGTACCCTGCTGGCCACCATAGGTCGTACCCTGCTGGCCACCACAGATCGTACCCTGCTGGCCACCACAGGTCGTACCCTGCTGGCCACCACAGGTCGTACCCTGCTGGCCACCACAGGTCGTACCCTGCTGGCCACCACAGGTCGTACCCTGCTGGCCACCATAGGTCGTACTCAACACAAGTTGCGGGGAGTCTTAAATAGTTCTCAACCCAAACTGTACCGAACTGGTGGTGCCGGCGACGACAGGAATAAGTAAAGACATGTTTCCCAGGCAATAGACCGTGTATGCTGACCAAACTCCTGCATGCTGGTCACGCTGGTAACAAGAGACTCCCTTGTGTGGGTGGGACACAATTTTTTTAGAATGGTAAATAATAAGAAGAGATGAACCATTTTTCGACAATGTCGCCCAATTGGGCAAAGTTGCCCACTGTCGGCAACTGGCACACGTCTCATACCACCCGGCAACAAGAATCAGACAAGAAACAGAGGGCTGGGCACACTGCATATTTCTGGATTGCCAGAAAGCCTTTGACACAGTATCACATAAGAGACTAGTGCACAAGCTGGGGATGGAGGCAGGAGTGAAAGGGAAGGTACTCCATTGGATAAGGGAGTACCTAAGCAACAGAAGACAGCGAGTCACTGTGAGGGGTGAGGTCTCGGAGTGGCGAGTCGTCACCAGTGGAGTCCCGCAGGGGTCAATAGAGATACGTACAGGGTACAGTCCTTGGACCTATACTGTTTCTGATATATGTAAATGATCTCCCAGAGGGAATAAACTCGTTCTTCTCAATGTTTGCTGATGATGCAAAAATTATGAGGAGGATTAAGACAGAGGAAGATAGAATGAGGCTACATGATGACCTAGACAAACGAATGAATGGTCCAACAAATGGCTACTAAAGTTCAACCCGAGTAAATGTAAGATAAGGAAACTAGGGGTGGAAACAGGAGGCCAGACACTGGATATCGAAAGGGAGATGAAGTCCTTCACGAAACGGACAGAGAGAAAGATCTAGGAGTTGATATCACGCCAAACAGATCTCCTGAAGCCCACATCAAAAGAACAACATCGGCGGCGTATGAGAGGCTGGCTAACATCAGAACTGCCTTCAGAAACCTGTGTAAGGAATTTTTCAGACCCTTGTATACCACGTAAGTAATGTCAGTCCTGGAGTGTTCGGCCCCAGCATGGAACCCGTACCTTGTCAAGCACAAAACGAAACTAGAAAAAGTTCAGAGGTATGCCACTAGACTAGTCCCAGACCTAAGAGGCATGAGTTACGAGGAAAGGCTGCGTGAAAATCACCTCACTTCGCTGCAAGACATAATAGCTCTGGGAGACATGATCACCTCATTCAAAATTCTCAGGGGATTTGACAGGATAAACAAGGATGGATTATTTAACACAGGTGGTACACGCACAAGGGAACACAGGTGGAAGTTGAGTAGCCAAATGAGTCACAGAGATATTAGAAAGAACTTTTTCAGTGTCAGAGTAGTTAGTAAATGGAATGCACTAGGAAGTGTGGTGGAGGCTGACTCCATACACAGTTTCAAATGTAGACATGATGGAACTCGAGAAGCTCAGGAATCTGTACACCAGTAGTTTGACGGATGAGAGACGGGACTTAAGAGCCAAAATTCAACTCCCGCAAGCACAAGCACAACTAGCTGAGTACGACTTGGTGAATACACGCCCTCAGAAATGCTGTGGCCCTGCGCCTTGCTACCCCAATCCACACCAGATATAGGTGTATTTGCGGCGAGGTGGTGGCCGACAGGTACGGCCACCATGGTCTACTCTGCCAAAGCACATGGGGATGGCACTCGAGGCACAGTGAGGTTAACGACATCATCAAGAGGAGCCTCACCACAGCTGGATGCCCAGCTGAAAGAGAGCCCCCGTTACCTAACGCCCCGTAACTCTGCTGCTCTTATTGGTTGCCCAGATAGTGTCACAATGAACCCCTGGAAGAATGGCAAGCAGTTGGTGTGGGACTACACCTGTGTATCAACCCTGGCTAACACCTACATTGACTTCAGTGTTGCACAACCAGGTGGCGCTGCCACCCACAGGGAATCAGCCAAATCCCGAAAGTACAGAGAACTGGATCGCCACTACAATTTTGTTCCCATTGCTTCTGAGACACTCATCGCCTGGGGTAAGAGTGCCACCAGTTTTTTGAAGGAACTGGGTTCTAGGCTAATTGAAACAGCAAGAGACCCTAGAGCTGCCAGCTGCCTTTTTCCAGCGCCTCAGCGTGGCGATACAGCGGGGAAATTTCACACTGCATTCAAGGTTCCTGCCCGTCATCTAAGGAGCTGGAGGAACTCGACAACTTATGATAATCATCCTTGTACCTTATATGTAATCAAAACACACACACACACACACACACACACACACACCACACACACACACACACACACACAACACACACACACACACACACACACACACACACACACACACACACACACACACACACACACACAACACACACACACACAAACACACACACACACACACACACACACACACACACACACACACACACACACACACACACACCCACACACACACACACACACACACACACACACACACACAAGGATGAACTATTCAACACTGGAGGGGCCTGTGTTTGGCCCTAGCCAGACTAGTCCAGATATTTGGAAAGCAGCTAACGTAGTCCCGATATACAAGAAAGGGGATAGACAGGAGGCACTGAACTACAGGCCAGTGTCCCTAACCTGCATACCATGCAAGCTGATGGAGAAGATTGTGCGAAAAAAACTAGTGGAGCATCTGGAGCGAAGGAACTTTGTAACACAGCACCAACATGGGTTCAGGGATGGCAGGTCCTGCCTCACAGGGTTACTTGAATTCTACGACCAGCAACAAAAATAAGGCAAGAAAGAGAAGGGTGGGCAGACTGCATATTTTTAGATTGTCAAAAGGCTTTGATACAGTGCCACACAAGAGGCTAGTGCGAAAGTTGGAGATGCAGGCTGGAGTGAAAGGGAAGGTACTCCGGTGGATAGAGGAGTACCTAAGCAACAGGAGACAACGAGTCTGTGTGAGGGGTGAAATCTCAGATTGGCGAGACGTTACAAGTGGAGTCCCGCAGGGGTCAGTCCTTGGACCTATACTGTTTCTGGTATATGTAAATGATCTCCCAGAGGTATAGATTCGTTCCTCTCAATGTTTGCCGACGACGATGCAAAAATTATGAGGAGGATTGAAACAGAGGATGATAGTAGGAGGCTACAAGATGACCTAGACAGACTGAGTGAATGGTCCAACAATGGCTGTTGAAGTTCAACCCGAGTAAATGCAAAGTAATGAAACTAGGCAGTGGAACAGGAGGCCAGACACAGGATACAGAATAGGAGATGAAGTACTTATGAAACAGACAGAGAGAAAGATCTAGGAGTTGATATCACACCAAACCTGTCTCCTGAAGCCCACATAAAAAGAATAACGTCTGCGGCATATGCGAGGCTGGCTAACATCAGAACAGCGTTCAGGAACCTGTGTAAGGAATCATTCAGAATCTTGTACACCCACATATGTAAGACCAATCCTGGAGTATGCGGCCCCAGCATGGAGCCCGTACCTTGTCAAGCACAAGACGAAGCTGGAAAAAGTCCAAAGGTATGCTACTAGACTAGTCCCAGAACTAAGAGGCATGAGTTATGAGGAAAGGCTGCGGGAAATGCACCTTACGACACTGGAAGACAGAAGAGTAAGGGGGGACATGATCACAACTACAAAATCCTCAGGGGAATCGACCGGGTAAACAAGGATAAACTATTCAACACTGGAGGGGACGCGAACAAGGGGACACAGGTGGAAACTGAGTGATACCCACATGAGCCACAGGTGGAATGCTTAGGCAGTGATGTGGAGGAGGCTGACTCCATACAGAGCTTTAAATGTAGATATGATAGAGCCCATAGGCTCAGGACCTGTACATACCAGTTGATTGACAGTTGAGAGGCGGGACCAAAGAGCCAAAGCTCAACCCCCGCAAGCACAAATAGGTGAGTAACACAACACACACACACACACACACCACACACACACCACAACACAACACCACACACACACACACAACACACACACACACACACACACAACACACACACCACACATACACACATTATATATATGATATATATAAATACTATATATATATATAATATATATATATATATATATATATATATATATATATATATATATATATATTATATATATATATATACTATATATCTTGGGCGCCATAAAATACCCAAGCCGGACCGGGAAATTAGCGGAGACAGGAGAGGTTGTATAAGGTGGAGTTGTGGCGGTGAGGCAGTCTGAGAGTAGAAGCAGAGGAGTGCGGAGGTGAGAAGGTGTTCCTGCGCTGCTTCTGGTAGGTTGTCGCCGTGTTGTGTGGGTGTAGTGGCTGGTGTTGTGTGGGGTGTAGCGGCTGGTGTTGTGTGTGAGTGTAGTAGCTGGTGTTTGTGTGTGGGTGTAGTGGCCGGTGTTGTGTGTGGTGTAGTGGCTGGTGTTGTGTGTGGTGTAGTGGCTGGTTTGTGTGGGTGTAGTGGCTGTGTTGTGGTGTGGGTGTAGTGGCTGTGTGTGTGTGGGGGTAGTGGCTGGTGTGTGTGTGGGTGTAGTGGCAGGTGTTGTGTGGGTGGTAGTGGCTTGGTGTGTTGGGTGTAGTGGCGTGTGTTGTGTGTGGGTGTAGTAGCTGGTGCTCGTGTGTGGGTGTAGTGCTGGTGTTGTGTGTGGGTATAGTGGCTGGTGTGTGGTGTGGGTGTAGTGGCTGGTGTTGTGTGTGTGGGTGTAGTGGCTGGTGGTTGTGTGGGTGTAGTGGCTGGTGTTGTGTGTGGGTGTAGTGGCTGGTGTTGTGTGTGGGTATAGTGGCTGGTGTTTGTTGTGTTGGGGTGTAGCGGCTGGTGGTTGTGAGTGGGTGTAGTGTCTGGTGTTGTGTGTGGGTGTAGTGTCTGGATGTTGTGTGTGGGTGTAGTGGCTGGTGTTGTGTGGGTGTAGTGGCTGGTGTTGTGAGTGAGTGTAGTGGCTGGTGTTGTGTGGGTGTAGTGGCTGGTGTTGTGGTGGGTGTAGGGGCTGGTGTTGTGTGTGGGTGTAGTGGCTGGTGTTGTGTGGGTGTAGTGGCTGGTGTTGTGTGTGGGTTGTAGTGCTGGTGTTGTGTGGGTGTAGTGGCTGGTGTTGTGTGGGGTGTCGTGGCTGGTGTTGTGTGTGGGTGTAGTGGCTGTGGTTTGTGTGTGAGGGGTAGTGGCTGGTGTTGTGTGGGTGTAGTGGCTGGTGTTGTGTTGGGTGTAGTGGCTGGTGTTGTGTGTGTGTGTGGATACTGGGTGGTGTGTGATGTAGTGGCTGGTGTTTGTGTGTGGGTGTAGTGGTATGGTGTTGTGTGGGTGTAGTGGCTGGTGTTGTGTGGGTGTAGTGGCTGGTGTTGTGTGTGAGTGTAGTGGCTGGTGTTGTGGGGGTGTAGTGGCTGGTGTTGTTGTGGTTGTAGTGGCTGGTGTTGTGTGGGTGTAGTGGCTGGTGTTTGTGTGTGAGTGTAGTGGCTGGTGTTGTGTGGGTGTAGTTAGGCTGTGTTGGGTGTGAGTGTAGTGGCTGGTGTTGTGGTGGTGTAGTGGCCTGGGTGTGTGTGTGGGTGTAGTGGCTGGTAGTTGTGTGTGAGTGTAGTGGCTGGTGTTGTGTGTGGATGTAGTGGCTGGTGTTGTGAGTGGGGTGTAGGTGGGCTGTGTTGTGTGTGGGTATAGTGGCTAACGTTGTGTGTGGTATAGTGGCTAACGTTGTGGTGGGTACAGTGGCTAACGTTGTGGTGGGTATAGTGGCTAAAGTTGTGTGGGTACAGTGGTTAACGTTGTGTGGTATAGTGGCTAAAGTTGTGTGAGTACAGTGGTTAACGTTGTGTGGGTACAGTGGTTAGCGTTGTGT
The DNA here is from genome assembly GCA_020271785.1 of Procambarus virginalis. NCBI lineage: Eukaryota > Metazoa > Arthropoda > Malacostraca > Decapoda > Cambaridae > Procambarus > Procambarus virginalis. The sequence continues at coordinate 11,033,627 of WNGS01135237.1, forward strand.
GGGTACAGTGCCTAGCGTTGTGTGGGTATAGTGGCTAAAGTTGTGTGGGTACAGTGGTTAACGTTGTGTGGGTATAGTGGCTAAAGTTGTGTGGGTATAGTGGCTAAAGTTGTGTTGTGTACAGTGGTTAACGTTGTGTGGGTACAGTGCTAGCGTTGTGTGGGTACAGTGGCTAACGTTGTGTGGGTATAGTGGCTAAAGTTGTGTGGGTACAGTGGTTAACGTTGTGGGGTACAGTGGTTAGCGTCGTGTGGGTACAGTGACTAGCGTCGTGTGGGTACAGTGACTAGCGTCGGGTGGGTACAGTGACTAGCGTCGGGTGGGTACAAGTGATTAGAGTCGTGTGGGTACAGTGGTTAGCGTCGTGTGGGTACAGTGGCTAGCGTCGTGTGGGGTACAGTGATTAGCGTCGTGTGGGTACAGTGACTAGCGTCGGGTGGGTACAGTGACTAGCGTCGGGTGGGTACAGTGACTAGCGTTGTGTGGGTATAGTGGCTAGCGTTGTGTGGGTACAGTGACTAGCGTCGGGTGGGTACAGTGACTAGCGTCGGGTGGGTACAGTGACTAGCGTTGTGTGGGTATAGTGACTAGCGTTGTGTGGGTACAGTGGCTAGCGTTGTGTGGGTACAGTGACTAGCGTCGTGTGGGTACAGTGACTAGCGTTGTGTGGGTACAGTGACTAGCGTTGTGTGGGTACAGTGACTAGCGTCGTGTGAGTACAGTGACTAGCGTCGTGTGAGTACAGTGACTAGCGTCGTGGGGGTACAGTGACTAGCGTTTGTGTGGGTACCCACACAACGCTAGCCACTGTACCCACACAACGCTAGCCACTATACCCACACAACGCTAGTCACTGTACCCACACAACGCTAGTCACTGTACCCACACAGACTGCTAGTCACTGTACCCACACGACGCTAGTCACTGTACCCACACGACGCTAGTCACTGTACCCACACAGACGCTAGTCACTGTACCCACACAACGCTAGTCACTGTACCACACGAACGCTAGTCACTGTACCCACACGACGCTAGTCACACAATTGCCACTGACCCACACAACGCTAGCCACTGTACCCACACAACGCTAGCACTATACCCACACAACGCTAGTCACTGTACCCACACACGACGCTAGCTCACTGTACCCACCCACGCAGCACGCCCTAGCCACTATACCCACACACCACGCTAGTCACTGTACCCACCCGACGCTAGTCACTGTACCCACCCGACGCTAGTCACTGTACCCACACGACGCTAGTCACTGTACCCCCACGACGCTAGTCACTGTACCCACACGACGCTAACCACTGTACCCACACACAACATGTACCCGCGCTAGACTCCCACACGCTGTCACTGTACCACACGACGAGTACTGTCCCCAGCCTAACCCTGTCCCACAATTAACCATACCCACACAACTACTAACAAACGTTAGCCACTGTACCCACACAACGCTAGCCACTGTACCCACACACGCTAGACCACTGTACCCACACAACTTTAGCCACTATACCCACACAACTGCCCTATAACGTAACCACTGTACCCACACCGTACCCATAACACAAGAGCCTTACCACAAAGCAACCACTTACCCACACAACGTTACCACTGTACCACACAACGTTAGCCACTGTACCCACACAACGTACTACAACATTGCCACTATACCCACACAACGTTAGCCACTGTACCCACACAACGCTAGCCACTATACCCACACAACGTTAGCCACTATTAATCCCACACAACGTTACGCCACTATCACCCACTAACCACAACACCAGCCACTGACATCCACCCACACCTCTCCACTATACACCACACGCCACCTACACAATCCCACAAGCACACCACACACAAGCCACTACACTCACACACAACACCAGCATCACACCACATCATCCGCCACCCACGTCACACACCAACCACCAACATTACACACACAAACGCCACTACACCCCAAACCGACTCACAACACCAACGCCTACATAACACACGACGCACACACACACAACACAAGCCACTACACCCACACAACACCACCCCCCCACCATGGCCACTACACCACACCAGACTACACCAGACACCGACACCCATCAACCACACACCAGCCACTACACCACACACGAACACCAGCCACTACACCCACAAGCGAAGCACACACGCCACACACCAACCAGCCATACACCCACACATGCAACATCCAGCCACTGACCACCCACACACAACACCAGCACACACCACACACGCCACTACACCCACACACAACACCAGCCACTAGCACCACCCAAGCTACAACACAAACAACACAGCCACTACACTCACTACACACACCACTCACCAAAACCCACTACACCCACAACAACAGACCAACCACAACACCAGCACACCCTACAGACACCACCTACAACCACACACACAACCGCCACTATACCACCACACACCAGCATACACCACCCACCGCCACTACACCCACACACAACACTCAACCCCACAGCCACTACACCCACACAAACCCAAACCCCCAGCCACTAACCCAACACGCCACTACACCCACACACAGCACCACAACTACCCCACTGCGAACACGCCAATACAACCCACACAACACCACCACTACACCAAACTTCTGCCCACACCAGCCCTACACCCACACACAACACGCATACCCACAACACGGCCACTACAACCCACACACACACACTCACCCACAACCACACGCGCACATACACCCACACACAACACGGCCATAACAACCACACCGCACTACACTCACACCAGACACACAGCCGCTACAACCAAAACAGCACAACAACCGCGACAACCTACCAGAAGCAGCGCAGGAACACCTTCTCACCTCCGCACATCCTCTGCTTCTACTCTCAGACTGCCTCCTCACTCCCACAACTCCACCTTATACAACCTTCTCCTAGTCTTCCGCGTAATTTCCCGACGTTCCGGCTTGGGTATTTTATGGCGCCCAGATATATATATATATATATAATATATATATATATATAATATATATATATATATTTATAAATAATATATATATAGTTATATATATATATATATAATATATTATATATATATATATAGATAATAGTGTGTGTTGTGTGTGTGTGGTGTGTGTGTGTGTGTGTGTGTGTGTGTGTGTGTTGTGTGTGTGTGTGTGTGTGTGTGTGTGTGGTGTGTGTGTGTGTGTGTGTGTGTGTGTGTGTGTGTGTGGTGTGTGTGACTCACCTATTTGTGCTTGCGGGGGTTGAGCTTTGGCTCTTTGGTCCCGCCTCTCAACTGTCAATCAACTGGTGTACAGGTTCCTGGGCCTACTGGGCTCTATCATATCTACATTTAAAGCTCTGTATGGAGTCAGCCTCCTCCACATCACTGCCTAATGCATTCCTCCACCTGTGGCTTATGTGGGTACTCAGTTTCCACCTGTGTCCCCTTGTCGCGTCCCGCCAGTGTTGAATAGATTATCCTTGTTTACCCGGTCGATTCCCCTGAGGATTTTGTAGATTGTGATCATGTCCCCCCCCCTTACTCTTCTGTCTTCCAGTGTCGTAAGGTGCATTTCCCGCAGCCTTTCCTCATAACTCATGCCTCTTAGTTCTGGGACTAGTCTAGTAGCATACCTTTGGACTTTTTCCAGCTTCGTCTTGTGCTTGACAAGGTACGGGCTCCATGCTGGAGGCCGCATACTCCAGGAATTGGTCTTACATATGTGGTATACAAGATTCTGAATGAATCCTTACACAGGTTCCTGAACGCTGTTCTGATGTTAGCCAGCCTCGCATATGCCGCAGAGTTATTCTTTTTATGCGGGCTTCAGGAGACTGGTTTGGTGTGATATCAAACTCCTGAGATTTTCTCGTCTGTTTCATTAAGTACTTCATCTCCTATTCTGTATCCTGTGTCTGTGCCTCCTGTTTCCACTGCCTAGTTTCATTACTTTGCATTTACTCGGTTGTACTTCAACAGCCATTTGTTGGGACCATTCACTCAGCTGTCTAGGGTCCATCTTGTAGCCTCCTACTACATCATCCTCTGTTTCAATCCTCCTCAAATTTTTTGCATCGTCGGCAAAACATGTGAGAGGAACGAATCTATACCCTCTGGAATCATTTACATATACCAGAAACAGTATAGGTCCAAGGACTGACCCCTGCGGGACTCCACTTGTAACTCTCGCCAATCTGAGACCTCACCCCTCACACAGACTCGTTGTCTCCTTGTGCTTTAGGTACTCCTCTATCCACGGAGTACCTTCCCTTTCACTCCAGCCTGCATCGTCCAATTCGACTAGCCTCTTGTTTGGCACTGTATCAAAGCTTTTGACAATCCTAAAAATATGCAGTCTGCCCACCCTTCTTTTCTTGCCTTATTTTTTTGCCTGGTCCGTAGAATCAAGTAACCCTGTGAGGCAGGACCTGCCATCCATGAACCCATGTTGGATGCTGTGTTACAAATCGTTCTATGTACTGATGCTCCACTAGTTTTTTTCGCACAATCTTCTCCATCAGCTTGCATGGTATGCAGGTTAGGGACACTGCCTGTAGTTCAGTGCTCCTGTCTATCCCCTTTCTTGTATATCGGGACTACGTTAGCTGCTTTCCAAATATCTGGACTAGTCTGGCTAGGGCCAAACACAGGCCCTCCAGTGTTGAATAGTTCATCCTTGTGTGTGTGGTGGTGGTGTGTGTGTGTGTGTGTGTGTGTGTGTGTGTGTGTGTGTGTGTGTGTGTGTGTGTGTGTGTGTGTGTGTGTGTGTGTGTGTGTGTGTGTGTGTGTGTGTGTGTGTGTGTGTGGTGGTGTGTGGTGGTTGGTGTGGTGTGTGTGTGTGGTGTGTGTTGTGTTGTGTGTGTGGTGTGTGTGTGTGTGGTGTGTGTGTTGTGTGTGTGTGTGTGCGTGGTGGTGTTGTGTGGTGGTGGTGTGTGTTTTGATTACATATAAGGTACAAGGATGATATCATAAGTTGTCGAGTCTCCTCCAGCTCCTTAGATGGCGGGCAGGAACCTTGAATGCAGTGTGAAATTTCCCGCCTGTATCGCCACGCTGAGGCGCTGGAAAAGGGCAGCTGGCAGCGGCTAGGGTCTCTTGCTTGTTTCAATTACCTAGAACCCAGTTCCTTCAAAAACTGGTGGCACTCTTACCCAGGCGCTGAGTGTCTCAGAAGCAATGGACAAAATTGTAGTGGTGCGATCCAGTTCTCTGTACTTCGGGATTTGGCGATTCCCTGTGGGTGGCAGCGCCACCTGGTTGTGCAATCGAACTGAGTCAATGTAGGTGTTAGCAGGGTTTGATACCACATGTAGTCCCACTACCAACTGCTGTGCCATTCTTCCGGGGTTCACTGTGACACTATCTGGGTCAAGCCAATAAGCAGCGCAGAGAGTACGGGGCGTTAGGTAAACGGGGGCTCTCTTCAGCTGGGCATCCAGCTGTGGTGAGGCCTGTCTTGATGATGTCGTTAACCCACTGTGCCTCGAGTGCCATCCCCCAGTGCTTTGGCAGAGTAGACCCATGGTGGCCGTACTGTCGCCACCCACCTGCCGAAAATACACCTATATGCTGGTGTGGATTGGGGTAGCAAGGCGCAGGGCCACAGCATTTCTGAGGGCGTGTATTCACCAAGTTGTACTCAGCTAGTTGTGCTTGTGCTTGCGGGAGTTGAATTTTGGCTCTTAAGTCCCGTCTCTCATCCGTCAAATACTGTGTACAGATTCCTGAGCTTCTCGAGTTCCATCATGTCTACATTTGAAACTGTGTATGGAGTCAGCCTCCACCACATCCTCCTAGTGCATTCCATATTTACTAACTACACTCTGACACTGAAAAAGTTCTTTCTAATATCTCTGTGACTCATTTGGCTACTCAATCTCAACCACCTGTGTTCCCTTGTGCTGTACCACCGATCAATAATCCACTTGTTTAATCCTGTCACAAATCCCCTGAAATTTTGAATGAGGTGTTTGTCTTCTTCAGAGCTATATGTCTTGCAAGCGAAGTGAGGTGATTTTCACGCAGCCTTTCCTCGTAACTCATGCCTTTAGGTCTGGGACTAGTTATGGCATACCTCTGAACTTTTCTAGTTTCTTTGTTGTGCTTGACAAGGTACGGGTTCCATGCTGGGGCCGCACTCCAGGAACTACATTACTTACGTGGTATACAAGGGTCTGAAAAATTCCTTACACAGGTTTCTGAAGGCAAGTCTGATGTTAGCCAGCCTCTCATACGCCGCCGATGTGTGTTCTTTTGATGTGGGCTTCAGGAGATCTGTTTGGTGGATATCACTCCCTAGATCTCTTCTCTCTGTCCGTTTCGTGAAGGACCTTCTACTCTTTCGATATCCAGTGTCTGGCTCCTGTTTCCACCCCTAGTTTCCTTATCTTACATTTACTCGGGTTGAACTTTAGTAGCCATTTGTTGGACCATTCATTCGTCTGTCTAGGTCATCTTGTACCACATTCTATCTTCCTCTGTCTTAATCCTCCTCATAATTTTGCATCGATCAGCAAACATTGAGAAGAACGAAGTTTATTTCCCTCTGGGAGTCATTACATATATCAGAAACAGTATGGTCCAAGGACTTACCCTGTACGTATCTCTATTTGACCCCTGCGGGACTCCACTGGTGACGACTCGCCACTCCGAGACCTCACCCCTCACAGTGACTCGCTGTCTTTGTTGCTTAGTATGGCCATTATACCATGGAGTACTTCCTTTCACCCTGCCCCATCCCCGCTTGTGCACTAGTCTCTTTGTGATTACTGTGTCAAAGGCTTTCTGGCAATCCAGAAATATGCAGTGTGCCCAGACCCTGTTCTTGTCTGATTCTTGTTGCCGGGTGGTGTGAGACGTGTGCCAGTTGCGCGACAGTGGGCAACTTTGCCCAATTGGGCGACATTGTCGAAAAATGGTTCATCTCTTCTTATTATTTACCATTCTAAAAAAAATTGTGTCCCACCCACACAAGGGAGTCTCTGTTACCAGCGTGACCAGCATAGCAGGAGTTGGTCAGCATACACGGTCTATTGCCTGGGAAACATGTCTTTACTTATTCCTGGTCGTGCGCCCGGCACCACCAAGTTCGGTACAGTTTGGGTTGAGAACTATTTAAGACTCCCCGCAACTTGTGTTGAGTACGACCTATGGTGGCCAGCAGGGTACGACCTTGGCAGCAGTAGACTGTGTGGCCGCAGCAGTACGACTGTGGTGGCACGACCTATGATGCCGAGCGGTACGACCTGTGAGTGGCCAGAGGTGGCGCCGCAGTGTACGACTGGCAGAGGGTACGACCTGTGGTGGCCAGCAGGGTACGACCTATGGTGGCCAGCAGGGTACGACCTGTGGGCCAGCAGGGTACGACCTGTGTGGCCAGCAGGGTACGACCTGTGTGGCCAGCAGGGTACGACCTGTGGTGGCCAGCAGGGTACGACCTGTGTGGCCAGCAGGGTACGACCTATGGTGGCCAGCGGGGTACGACCTATGGTGGCCAGCAGGGTACGACCTGTGGTGGCCAGCAGGGACTAGGTAGCAGACTATGTGGTGGCACAGGGACCTGGGGAGCGGGTACTATTGTGACCCAGGTACACCTGGTGGCCAGCAGGGTACGACCTATGGTGGCCAGCAGGGTACGACCTGTGGTGGGCCAGCAGGGTACGACCTGTGGTGGCCAGCAGGGTACGACCTGATGGTGGCCAGCAGGGTACGACCTATGGTGGCCAGCGGCGGCGATGATGGTAGGCGACGGGCTACGGGGGGGGGGTGGTTGGCCAGCAGGGTACGACCTTGTGGTGGCCAGCGGGGACGACACTATGGTGGCCAGCGAGGGTACGACCTCGATGGTGGCCAGAGGGTACGACCTGTAGGTGGCCAGCAGGGTACGGACCTTGGTGGCCCAGGGGGTACGACCTCTGGTGCGCCAGCAGGGTACGACCTTGCAGTGGCCAGCAGGGTACGACCTATGGTGGCCAGCAGTGGGTACGAACTGTGGTGGCCAGCAGGGTACGATACTGTGGTGGCCAGCAGGGTACTACTTGTTGGGTGGCCAGTGTGTCAAACTGCGCAGCGGTAGACCTTATTGGTGGCCAGCAGGGTACGACCTATGGTGGCCAGCAGGGTACGATCTGTGGTGGCCAGCAGGGTACGATCTGTGGTGGCCAGCAGGGTACGACCTGATGGTGGCCAGCGGGGTACGACCTGATGGTGGCCAGCGGTGGTACGACCTGATGGTTGGCCAGCGGGGTACGACCTATGGTGGCCAGCGGGGTACGACCTGTGGTGGCCACAGGGTAACGACCTGTGGTGGCCAGCGGGGTACGACCTATGGTGGCCAGCAGGGTACGACCTATGGTGGCCAGCGGGGTACGACCTATGGTGGCCAGCGGGGTACGACCTGTGTTTGAAGGTCGAAGCCATGGTAATGTGTGTCATCCAGGCCGCCTTTGACGAAGTTCAGGGGTGTAGCAGACGCTATTAGTGTGGGCAAACCTTCTAGTGTAAGAGAGAGAGAATGTAGGACTCACCTGTCCTAGTTAGTGCCTCGGGCCCAGCCAAGCCTTCCGAGGGGTGTTACGGGAATCCCCAACACCCAGTCTGCGTCTCTTATACCGACATTCATAAGCAGCTCTCGATTCGTTATATCCACATATGTTTCGTCGTCCCGGCACCTACTTACCATCATTCCACATATTCCTCTGAAGTATCTCTATAACATAAGCCGCCTCAATTCCCTCTGCGCCTGTCATGAGGACCATAAAAAGACCTACAGAGACATCTGTTGGAAAGAGCGCTGAGCGAGTGGTCAATACTGAGGCGTGTCAAGGGGGCCCACAGTCAAGCTCGTAATACTACCATAAAAATCCTAGTAGTTCCGTTGAGGGACCCCGCGAGCTGAGGAGTATTCCCCGGTGCGCGGTGCCTTGATGGTCAGCCAGGGAGGAACAGTGAGAGGGGCCTTGACGTCAGTGTGGGTGTGCAGACACAGGTGCGTGGACGGTGGGAGCTTGGAGGCGGCGTACTCGTCAATGTGTATCCGTGTGAGTAGGTGTGGTGGTAGTCACTTGGGGGTGTTGGGAGTCTTGGTGGGTATTGGGAGTCTTGGTGGGTATTGGGAGTCTTGGTGGGTATTGGGAGTATTTTTCCTACTTGTGTGAGAGAGGTGGGGGGATGGTTTGAGACATTACGGGGCTCTTTAATCCCGCCTCTCAGAATTCAATCGTCAAGTGAACTTGGTTCCGGAGGGCCTATTGGGCTCTCTGGTATCTACCATTGAAACTTGTATGGTGGTCTGCCTCCTCCAAGGGGCCTGACAGCTGAGTGAACCGCGTTCGGGATTCGTGTAGTACTGATGGCTTCCGGGTTCGATCCCCGG
>WNGS01135237.1:11043041-11056336 GCA_020271785.1 Procambarus virginalis
GGCATGGAATTGAAGAGCAGAAACATCTCTTCTATTTCTATAGCTTAATACCCGCAAGGTATTAAGGTATTGATATGTAAGGTATTACATATCAAGGTAACCTCGTTCCCACCCAGTGGGCGGCGGTAGAAAGTTCACATGCACGCTGTACGTAGAGCAAGTAAAATTAGGGTATTGACTAAGATTTGTGAAAATACATCATTTTGGAGTGTAATAAGTTGGAGACCGAAAGAATGTGGTCTTTCAAAGGGCTTCGTATGATTATTCTAAGTGTTGGTATCATTTCAAATCAATGTTTATTCAGGTAAAAAGCCCACACATACAAGAGAGTACAAACATAATGTTGGATGTCTAGATAGAGTAGTACATACAATGCCTAAAGCCACTAATACGCACTGCGTTTCCGGCAATTTTTCTCAAGGGCGCTCAACGCCGACTAATTTAACAATATCTTTGTCCAGTACGGTGGCCATAATGAGCAATACAGGACTGACTAGTAAATTGAAGTTTGTTAGGTCCCGCCAACACACACCGAAAATACGACGTTGGTAAACGTTCGAACAAGTTTTAAACACGTCGTAACCAGTTATAAACCCAATATAGCAAGTTGTAACACCGTTTAATACGTCATAAACAGGTTAAGCAAGAGTAACAATTTATTACAAGTTATAACAAGCGGAAAATAGAGCAGTTTCGGTTTGGGTTCCAAGGTTAGTGTTAAAAGTTTGTTGGCAATTATTGTATTAATAGTTCGTGGGTGAAGCATTTACGAAGGCGCGACTCGAGCAAAGGGCGCTACTGAACAATGGGTGTTCGAGAAGCGTTCCAATTTCCTTATTGTGAATCGTCTCTAAAGTTTTTTTATCATAAACAGTTGGATTGCCAGCTGAATTATGAGTACTTGGCTACAGTTATTAGGACGGCTGTATTGATGAGGACGGCTGTATTGATGAGGACGGTCTATATTGATGAGGACGGTCTGTATTGATGAGGACGGTCTGTATTGATGAGGACGGTCTGTACTGATGAGGACGGTCTGTATTGATGAGGACGGTCTGTATTAATGAGGACGGTCTGTATTGATGAGGACGGTCTGTACTGATGAGGACGGTCTGTAGTGATGAGGACGGTCTGTATTGATGAGGACGGTCTGTATTGATGAGGACGGTCTGTATTGATGAGGACGGTCTGTATTGATGAGGACGGTCTGTAATAATGAGGACGGTCTGTATTGATGAGAACGGTCTGTATTGATGAGGACGGTCTGTATTAATGAGGACGGTCTGTATTGATGAGGACGGTCTGTATTGATGAGGACGGTCTGTATTGATGAGGACGGCTGTATTGATGAGGACGGGCTGTATTGATGAGGACGGCTGTATTGATGAGGACGGTCTGTGTTGATGAGGACGGTCTGTATTGATGAGGACGGGTGTATTGATGAGGACGGTCTGTATTGATGAGTACGGGCTGTATTGATGAGGACGGTCTGTATTGATGAGGACGGTCTGTATTGATGAGGACGGTCTGTATTGATGAGGACGGCTGTATTGATGAGGACGGTCTGTATTGATGAGGACGGTCTGTATTGATGAGGACGGTCTGTATTGATGAGGACGGTCTGTATTGATGAGGACAGTCTGTATTGATGAGGACGGTCTGTACTGATGAGGACGGTCTGTATTGATGAGTAAGGGCTGAGTACTGGTGATGAGCCAGGTCGAGGCCAGTGAAACCTGGGTGCACCTGGGGTTATGGGGCACTCGTGAGCACTCTCGGGCCGCGATGTCGGCCTCGGGAGAGAGAAACTGACCCCCTTGTGACGGGAAATGTATCACTTGCCTCAGCAACGGTGCGACTGAGAGCCAAATATTTCCCCAGCGGAGTCAGAATAATTATAGTTTTGCCAAGTTTAGTTGCAATCTCGTTAGCTACTTACACGGTTAAATGTATGCATATGATTAGTCTTTTATAGCAAAGGGGGGTTCAGTAACTGGGACCACAAGTGACTGTAAACCCCAGCAGTTTACATATTTACTGAACATGTTCTGGCCGCACCACGCATCTAAAGGACTGAGGTGTACAACCGGTTTTTCGAAAGTAGGAAAAGTTTCATCACCATCCAAGTGCATCAACCATATTCTAATACACCTTAGACCATCTACCAATCATTAATATTCAATAATTGTGTTCCGCTGGATATCTGAAGCATTTAGACTTTCGTCCGTACGACTGAGCATTTCTTGGACTTTATCTATCAAGTTAAACTTTATCTATCAGTCGTCAGGGAGTCTGACGACTGAGTGGACAGCGCTCGGGATTTATTGTCCTAAGGTATGGGTTCGATCCCCAGCGGAGGCGGAAACAAATGCAGAGTTCCTTCACCCTGATGCCTCTGTTTACTTAGCAGTAAATAGGTACCTGGGAATTAGACAGCTGCTACGGGCTGCTTCCTGGGGATGTATAACAAAAAAGGAGGCTTGGTCGAGGACCGGGCCGCGGGAACACTAAGCCCCGAAATCATCTTAAGATAACCTCAAGATAACCATCATGCAAATACATTTTCTTACGTTATGATAACCAACATTACAAACAGTGAACAAAAATTTTGGATTTACAAATATCTACGTGTACTGGGCATCGGACTCTGTAGGTTAAGAGGGTTGCTTGGGTGCGTATGATTCTGGTTAGGTTAGGATAGGGTTGGGTTTGTTACGGAGTGAACCAGCTGGCTAGGTCAGAGACCGGGCCCCAAGGACAGTGGTGGCGGGAACCGTCTCATAGTTGACATAGTGTCTGCTGCCTTGGTGTTTAGGTTCTTTTAATCAAATAATTAGTCGTTTTTCTATATCTGTCGCTCCTGGTTCAACATATAGCACGTTCTACATACCTCATACCTCATACCTAGTACTATGCTCCACATATCCGGTACCATACTCCACATACCACATATCCGGTACCATACTCCACATATCCGGTACCATACTCCACATACCACATATCCGGTACCATACTCCACATACCAAATATCCGGTACCATACTCCACATACCAAATATCACATTCCACATATCATATTCAACATACCACATACCAAATTCCGCCTTCCACAAACTGTATATTTTCCCCTAGTCATCGTGTTTATAGTATTGATTAGAGCGGAGGAACCACCCACCTCACCACTTCTATTGAAAAGACAGAAGGTAAAAGATACGCTCAAGAATATCATAACAAGTATATTTGTAAAGAATAGGACTCATTTACTTTGGGTCCTCAACAGTGACATTCTCTGATCAAATTTTACATGTAATTTAACAACATCCTAAACAGGGATTTATGCATTTTCATGTCTAAAAGACATTCATTGTATAAATCTTTGAGCTTTTTCTCTCTCTGTTAACGACAAGGGAGTAAGAGAATTTGAGCAAACTGCATTTTATGACCGTGTTCCTTGAGACAGAAAATCAAGTAATCTGCGACAAGACAACTGTATCTTGCTGGTAAAAGTCGACATATTATTCATCTTATAAAATAATTATCAGAAATGTTGATCTTGAGCAGCGGTATAAGTATTGGGCAATCGAGCCTTCGCCCATGTTTCGAAGTAGCTTGAATTTATCACGCTCAAAGGCGTTTCGTACATACGTTTCCCCTGGAGGTGGTACCAGAGAGGGAAATCCCAGAGGCAGTACCGAAGGCGGTACTGGAGGCAGTAGTGTAGGTGGTACTGGTCTCCCTTGGGGTACTCGGTTCCTATTATGACTTTATTACTCAACTTATTCAATTATTTGAGTGTACGTTTACACCATGAGCCTACTGGAATGAGGCTGTGGCTCTTCGCACGGCCTTGTATTTGTCAGTCTTTCTGGGGCTCCCTGAAAGTAGGAGGGACACCACGGGCTGTGCTCTACTGGAGACAGGTGTGAACTGGAGTGGAGGCACACGTGAAATCCCGCACCATCTTCTTACCTCCTTTCCATGGCGTCACTCTGACCCCATGTAAACACTAGTTGACAGTCATTATAGGTCTGTTCGGTTGGGATTCTTGTTGTGCCGGATAACTGGCTGTTATGGGGCTCCTCTTAACAGTATCACTGGCATCATCATGGCTTTCATAATATAACCCCTCTGACCTACAGCAAATGAAACCATGGCGGCCTTATTGGCTTGCTACTTCATTTGCTGCAGATTCATCTATGTTCACTGAGGAGATGAACGGCGAGGCGAAGAGCTATAACGATACAAGGAGCCTACCTATCAAAGCGAGTTATCAAGGCAGTGCTTGGGACGTAAAATAAAAATCCCCAATATGAGGGGCTGTCACTACTAGAAAGTGTCATTTATCCATCCTAGACTATATATATATATATATATATATATATATATATATATATATATATATATATATATATATATATATATATATTTATATATATATATATATAATGTGTGTATGTGTGAACATTTGTGTTTATTTAATTTGCTTATCCGACATACATTTGAACACCAACTAACCAAATTTCTAGCAAATTTGGCATGATGTCAGAATGTCTCATGGAAGGTCTTCTGGATTGCTTGCGGGAAGATCTTCATGAAAGCTTCCAGTAAAGCCCCTTGGAAGGTATTCAAGAAGCCAATGAAGAACACACAAGCAGTGTTGGGGTGATTGGTGTGGGAGGTGTGTGTGTTGTTGCTGGGAGCCGTGAGTCCACGGAATACGTGGATCGATGAGGACCTCAGGAGAGTCGACCAATGGGAGTGGAGAACCACTGGGGTCATTCCGCTGGTCACCTGAAGGTAGGTGCAGCCACAGTCCTCACGCGGGCTGAGGGGAATCAGGTCTAAATTATTGTCGTGCTGTGAAGAGTGGGAACAGAGAAGATTGTGCTTCCTGAAGATAGAATGTCGTGGAGAGTGTGTGCGTCAATGGAAATTTTTAAAGTTCACTAAATGTTCCCATCAAAAATTTTAGGTCTTCAAAAAGTCCTTTGGGGCCCAGGTCCTTGAAGTACCTTCTCATTCCGGGAAATATGGGATCTAGAGGGCCCCAAGATCTGACTTGAGAAGAAGAAGGTCCTCACTGAAGACGATTTTCACTAAGACTAAACCTATCTGAAGAACGTGTAGAGTGTGGCTCTTAACCCGGAAGTTCATAGTAAAGATCGTGTGTAGTATATACTCAATTATATCTACAAGTCGACAACAAGGTTTGGGTGTCATGCAGACGGTAAACACTACTGCTGTCCACCTTGCAAGACGCTGTCGATGAAGTCGATGTGGTCGGCGACGCTGACGTAGAGGCCCGGCAGTTTAGAGATGCCGTTGGCCCGACAGGAGACGCCGGAGCCCACGATCCCCACCAGGAAGCGACGCCCCTGTGGATCATCCAGGAACAGCGGCCCGCCGGAGTCGCCCTTTAGGTAGAAGGAGGAGGAAGAAAAACAGCGTTAACTTGACAGATTACATTCAGGTCTTTAGCTCTCCTTACCAAAGCCAAAAAAGTTACGTAATACATTTTTATTTCAATTAGGGATCGAAGGATAGTAAGTGCTGAGAGTTGTTGTTAAAGATTCGCTACCTGGAACAAAAAGTTCCAAGTAGCACGGGCTATGGTGAGCCCGTAGTGGATGTTATAGAGAGGGTAGGTGATGGTAATAAGCTAAATCACGTGCTGCTGTCTGGGATGAAGACGTAAAATGTGTAAATGTCTGAAGAGAGAGAAAGAGAGAGAAGTACTGATGTCGAATGAAAATTGTTAGGCTTGCTACTGTTATAATCGTTAGTATCATTATTTGATTTAATATAATGTAATTATTGTTATTTTTTTAATAATTAGAACTTGCATGTTTATTTGTATTATTACAATTTATTTGCCACTGTCATATAGAATACAGGAAACTGTTGGTACAGTGAAGGTTTACTAACCAGCAGTGAAGTACTCGTTACTGGCTGAACCTTACGTAAACATTTGTTGTTTAAGACAGACAGCACATATTTGAAGAAATAGATCTGCTCTCCTCCGTTATATAAATTATATGCCAAAAACGGAAAGGTCTCATATACAGCCGTTAGTGAAGGGGTAGACTGACTTATATTTACTGGACGGCTAGAGTTAGACAATAGTCATTATTCACAACATCTAGGTTAAACGTAGTGATGATGGAAAAAGCTAAAATAGTATAGTGAACAAAATGCTTCTATTACATTAACTGCAGTTTAAGCAACCCGTTCTCTCAACTAATAGGTCGCGTTTATTACGTTACTGGGGGGGGGGGTAGAAATAGCCTAAGCTACTCTATCCCTTTGAGATGTATTTTTTTCTTGTCTCAATAAACATACTTGAACTTGAATTACGTTACGGTAACCATCGTTACAAACGCAATTTTCTACGACAAGTAACGACTCACAAACATCAACGTTTTCTGTACATTTCAAGTTCAAGTATGTTTATTGAGACAAGAAAAAATGCATCTCAACGGCATAGAGTAGCTTAGGCTATTTCTACCCTCCCCCCCCCTTTCTGTACATTGGGCTCGACAGATTAGCTGGGTCGCTAGGCTTCGTTCCTTCTCAGGTTGGAATAGATGGCTAGGCTTGTTGACGGAGCGGCCAGTCAAGAGAACAGGCTGATTATTTCCCGAAGTCTCACCTGACAGGCGCTCCTCTCGGGGTAGGAGGCACACATGATGTCCTTGCCCTGCAGGAGGTCTGGGTACAGCAGCCGCAGCTGGGGCTCGAAGTCCTCTTTCTTGTAGATGTTCTCGCACTCAGTCGTGTCCACCAGCTGCAGCTCCGCCTCCTGCAGTATGGGTGACTGGTGGGCTGTGAGGGATGGGGGACATCATGTCACAAATCATAAGATAATTAAAGAGGGGTCTTATATAAGCTATAAACACAGAGGAATATTTGATGTTCATTCTAAAACTTCATGAAAATTATAAAATAGTATTTGACAGCGCAACCCTCAAAAAAATTATTTCCTACCAGTTATTTTTCTCAGGGAGTTATGAAACAGCAACAAATTAGAGTTTTTGTTTACTGTTGCTGAACTACCAATGTTCTTTGATGGCGTGCAAAGACTTTGTAAAGTATGTTATATATTCTTTATTGATTGTAATTTGATTTTCCCTTCTTTAACAATTGTTTTTCTTAAAGAGCATCCACCAAGGTCCAGATGACTGGACAACTGTCTCGCAGATGGCTGGACAACTGTCTCGCAGATGGCTGGACAATAGCCTAGCAGATGACTGGACAATAGCCTAGCAGATGGTTGGACAATAGCCTAGCAGATGGCTGGACAATAGCCTAGCAGATGGCTGGACAATAGCCTAGCAGATGACTGGACAATAGCCTAGCAGATGGCTGGACAATAGCCTAGCAGATGGCTGGACAATAGTCTCCCAGATAGCTAGACAAAAATCCAGCAGATGGCTTGAACTGGTGCCCCACCTCTAGCGCCACGCCTTCCCGTGTCGGTGTCTATAAAGGACCACGGAATTTTCCACATGTAAGCTGTCACATAATGTCTGAAGATCACGTGGTCCACAACCAACAGTTATCATTGTAAACACGAATATTCCGAGCGTTGCGACATGCTGTTGACGGCGCACCCATTGTGTGTGTGTGTGTGTGTGTGTGTGTGTGTGTGTGTGTGTGTGTGTGTGTGTGTGTGTGTGTGTGTGTGTGTGTGTGTGCGTGAAGCCAGACCTGGTATTTTCACTGCCGCTTCGCCCAGCTGTGTAACTGAGCGAACAATCGCACCAAGCCACATTCTCACTAAGATAGTCACCCACGAAGCCAATTTCTCACTAAGATAGTCACCCACAAAGCCAATTTATCACCAAGCCAGCTTCCTACGCGGCTATTTTGTCGTTAATTGAGTCTTTCACCATGCCACTATCTCACCAAGTCAGTCTCTCAGTAAACCATTATCTCACCAAGCCAGATTACCTCTAAGCCAGTGGGAGACTGAATGTGCAGGCTAATGCAAAATTAAGTGCTTCTCTCAACTGTATTGTCTGACTCGGGCGGTACAACTGCTGCTCATTCCCACAAATTATTGTGTAGGGAGACGTGAGGGAGCTACGAAGCGCCTTTGATGATAACCTGTTTCCGGGTTCACTTGTAGAACAAGTCTTGGAACCTTGAGTGCTGCCCGGGATGCGAACCCTGATCATCTGGCTGACCTGGAAGGCCTGGCTGGTATTTACCATCCTGGCTGACTTAGCTAGAGCCTGGCTGACGTAGCCAGCCTGTATGAGTTGGGTCACCATCAAAGTTAGTTACTTATTTTAACTAACATGCGATGCCTATATTTATATTCCTGAATTTGTCTATTAATCTTCTCTTATTGCCTACACACACACACACACACACACACACACACACACACACACACACACACACACACACACACACACACACACACACACACACACACACACACACACACACACACACATTAGGAAGTAATGTGGTGGAGGCTGACTCCATACACAGTTTCAAGTGTAGATATGATAGAGCCCAATAGGCTCAGGAATCTGTACACCTGTACGGGCTATGGTAAGCCCATGAAAGTCATTAGCTATAATATGTTTGATTTGTTGTACACTGATACCACCACGACTCTTACACCACACCTCTGACAGCTGTAATCTACGCCTTTGGCTCTAATCTATGCCTTTTTAATAAGAGAAATAATTCCAGAATTCCTGGAATTCTATGTCTTCCTGGAAGTAGCGGCACTACCATTTTCATGTCCACTGGAGTCTAGATAACTCCCAGCAGCTGTGGGTACACACATGATTTGTTCTGTAGTTTCTGATTATCATCCTTCCAAGAGCAGCCTGAAGACCCAGTTGGAATGTTTATGATCGTTATTCGTTGTGCATATTTAAGGTTTCCGTTGTGCTGCCCACTGGGTTGTAGGACAACGCATCTTAATGACGTCGTTAAGTTCTTCATGAGTTTCTTATTTTCCCTCTAATATATACATCAGATGAGATCACAGAAGCTGTATTGGTCTAAAGCTGCATTTCATCCGATATCTATGTACTCTGCGAGGCAGAGTACAAATGTGTCCGAAAAGTAACATATATACACAGCACAGTAGCGCAGATACATGATACATGTGTACCTGTGTATTCAGATACATATGTATATGTATCTGTATATATATATATATATATATATATATATATATATATATATATATATATATATATATATATATATATATATATATATATATGTGTGTATATATATATACATACAGATACATGTGTATCTGAATATGTATACAGAGGCAGCTAGGTGAAGGGCAACACCAATACATAGTGCCTGAGAGTCGAGAACACAGGTACTCAAAAGGAGTTAGGACCAACTAATAGAAAATACCCCTCATAAGATTCTCTCAGAGTGAGGAGGCGGTCTACATTTCCCATGGAAACTGTCTCGTGTATTGTTAATGAGACAGTTTCGCTAAAAGGACTCTCCCAGTGGGGCAGCTTGTAATATTTTGAGGAAACTAGTTGCGGTGAAGGAGTCAGAAAATTATCCCTATGTCTGACTTCTCCAGTGAACCTCGTGATCATGAATCCCAGCAAAAAAAATTAGTCAATGTTCCAAGTAGAATATCTACGACTAGTTCAATAGTAACAGTAGACGAGCGTAAGAGTGCAGATAATGCTATCTGTGTTGCAGGCCAGATGCTTATCCCGCTGATTGTATGTAGAAGCGTTACTATGTCCCCTTGGCCGTCTTCCATGAAAAAAAAAAAGTGTAAAAGGTATTCGTAATTATTACTTCCGGGAACTTGTGATGCTCTTTCACTGGTAGGAAACAAATGAATATTTAATACATTCCAACTCTTAATTTTAAGATGAAATAAGAAGCACAACAACAACACGCTGTCTTTATCACAAGCAGAAATATATACATATAAGTAAGTAATTATCAATAGAAGGCACCAAACCGGATATACATATAAGATGCTTGTGTTAAAAGATTCTGGAATTTGTTAGGTGAGTGTCATGGGATGTGTACAGTGGCATGGGATGTGTACAGTGATATGGAATGTGTACAGTGTCATGGGATGTGTACAGTGGCATGGGATGTGTACAGTGTCATGGGATGTGTACAGTGGCATGGGATGTGTACAGTGTCATGGGATGTGTACAGTGTCATGGGATGTGTACAGTGTTATGGAATGTGTACAGTGTCATGAAATGTGTACAGTGTCATGGAATGTGTACAGTGTCATGGGATGTGTACAGTGTCATGGAATGTGTACAGTGTCATGGAATGTGTACAGTGTCATGGAATGTGTACAGTGTCATGGAATGTGTACAGTGTCATGGAATGCTTACAGTAAGGGCAACATAACTGGTGTATATATATATATGCGTACAAGGAACTGAGAAAGGTATTTAAGTTAGGTGCTGAAGATATCAGAAACTTAGAACTCGAAAATTTGGAATAAAGTAGAATGAATTTGGATTTAGAAAATCAACAGGCAAACACTGGTTCGGAAAAAAATGGTTGCTTACCTATGGAACAAATTTATAATAAATAGCATGCAAAGAGATTCAAAGGAAAGTTTCAAAACTAAAAGCAACTCAAAGAAAAATTTCAAGAATTGTTGGAAATAAATGTCGCTGTATTTGGTTATAAATTGAAAAACATGGGCCTATAGGCCTTCAACAGATTCCCATATATATATTTTTCTAGGTAACGTGCAGGTTTTTAATCTAACTATACTTTGCAAACTTTGCTGTTCATATCACAAGTCAAGCCCTCAGAGACCTGCCCTTAAACATGGTTTCTCGCGGAGACCACAAGAATATTAGAACATGGAAATAGGAAGAACAATTGAAGGCCAATTGTACTATGTAAGGCAGGTGCTATTAATACCCAATGATAGTTCCTATTTAGACCCATAAGTTTGTCCACACAACTCTGGGTATACCAGCAGATAGACGGGACGTATCAACGCACCATTACTGAAGGAGTAAAAAGACTGATCAACCTTTCTTTCAGACCTGGCGACCAAGGGGTGATAACTACCAAATGAACGCTTTCATCAATCACATTCTGGATTTCCAGCTGTACTCATATGAGTAGCATGTGATTAATCTTTCAGCGGAGGCTGAATTGTGGTACAGCTTTCGTGATGCCAAACACAAGACTTGGGAGGGACACACTGCACCATTTTACATACACCAACAATCTCAACGGAAAAATTTGTCAACGAATGGAAGAGGTAAATCGCAAGAGCGTCTGTCAGGCACACAATAAAAAACAGTATTAGGATGAGTGGGCTTGAGACTCAGGTACTGTGTAATGGAAGACTGAGGAGATTATTATTTGAAGAACAATATTTAGCAACTCGGCAAGATGAAAGTATTGCAGCGATCATTCAGGAAAAAACTGACCTCCTAGTTGGCCATTGAACTGGAACACTGCAAGCTCCAGATTTAACTATCTATGGACTGAAGATGACAACCAAACAGGAAGATTCTCTACTTCTTAAGATACTATAGACACAACAAACGGCTATGGGGTCAGCCAAGGTGGGCTCAAGGTTGCTACAGAGATCTGAGGACCATCTGGCATCATCCCTCATTATCATACATCAGACCTGCGTGTCACAATGAATGAGGAACTCTCCGTGACCTGCACACGTAGTTACAGTATTCACAATTAAGATTGTGAGTCAGGTCCTCATCTACAGACAGGTGTCACTGCTGTCAGTCACTGCTAAGACCGTAAAGTCTGTAACCTAATAAAATATGTGTTATATTGTGTGACAGACATATTTTGCCTTTATTAAATGATACTTTTGCAGGTGATCCCAGTGTTCTAATGAACACAAGAATATTAGGGATCAGCTACCAGATCCCCTGTGCAGACCCCCAGCTGTGTGTGTGTGTGTGTGTGTGTGTACTCACTCAGTGTTCTATTGAACAACGCCGGCTCCATTTTAGCAGGACGACAACACAGTCTACCAGCAAAGTTATGAAAACTAAGAATATGTGGCGCCGCTTCGAGTCTCTGTTATAGTGATCAACTTCAAAGGTTCGGGTTCTTAGTGATAGTTCTCTAATGGCAACTTGCATAGGAAAGCCACTCATTGGCGCACAAGGTATAAACCAGAAATACACACAGGTATCCGCCTATCATCAAGCACCCTCGGCGGTACCTATCTCCAGTGGACATTGCTCCATCAACGACTATACTCTCCAAACTATTTGACTATATTATTCCATAATAACGAATCCCAAGTAGATCAAAATGAGGAGAAACCCCGTCCTCTCAGATCATCACCCAAAATCACGTTGTACTCAATATAAATCTTGATGAAGCCAACCATCATCCCGAAAATTATAGTAGTTATAGTATTAGGTAGAACGTTACAAACACGTACTGTATGGACCCCCTGCCAAAAAGTTCAGTTTTGTACTATTAATTTTACAGAATCCAACAAATTGAAACACTAAAGTTAGCCATTACTGGTCCTAGTATCAGCAGCATATATATGTACTATATATGGCCTACATTCATGGGGACTGTTCGATTAGGTCCTTTTGGTTATATTTTTAGTTTTAAACAGCTATCCCATTTGGCCTAATTCGTAATGACAAAACGAAAGCTTTTTGGGCGGTTCATCACTACATCATTGGTAACGGTGTGATATACAGCATTAAGGCACCGGTGTTAGGAGTCGTCGCCAAACCACACTCAGCTCTGGATTGTAACCAAGGGCCGAAGTCGGCGCGCGGTCAGAGGGTTCTGGGCTTCGGGTTCCCTTTTTGACAGGCAGTAAAATATGGAAGACGCGAAACTCGTTGATTCGATCTTCTGGACTGTCCTGGAGCACGCTATGTCTATATAAAAACCGCACGTCGAGTGTTTTCGGGCTGTGGCACGGTGAGGTGTTTCAGGACGAATGGAGTTCCTTAGGACACGTAGTGTTATTTAAAACAAGACAAGGGCAAATAGGACGCAGAGAGGGTGATGAACAAATGGATGCCTCAAACACCCTCCGTCCGAGGGTGTGGACACGGGACGGGTTGTGGATGTTTATTTCTCTGAAGTGGACACATTTGAGAGCTACAGCTGTAGATGCCGGTTATGGACATGGAGGTGTCAAGACCGTTAGGTGGGTTTTGGACTATATGATGGTCAATGGCTAACCAACCACTGAAGTTATGTGTTGATTTTCGGTGTTGTGCTATCAAATCATTATGTTGCTACATATTGTTATACATATTGTAGGACATTTAAGCAATATTGATA
>WNGS01135237.1:11125302-11134748 GCA_020271785.1 Procambarus virginalis
AAAAGGGATGTGAATACAAAATCTCAATAAAACAATATACAGTTCATGGGGAGTATAGGGAGAATAAGTTGTTATCCTGTCGAGAGGACCGATCGTGATTGTGCAGATGGTATACATGTAGACTAGCTCTGAGTTTACCGTATAACTTATTTATAAAGATGTACAATTAAGTTCATACACCATTAGTAAAAAAAACTCTCGAACGGTCCAGGGATTTTTAATTAAATGAAATCAGAATCTTTATTCATGAATTGTACATTTGTAATTAGGAAATTTTATATCAAGTTTACGGCTAAGTCACAAAAACAGCATAGCGGGTAGACTTTGTCATTAACCGAATCAGAATCAGAATTTTTATCCATAACAACTTGTATAAGAGCTGTTCACTTGAGACAGTTAAGCAAGTCCCAGCTGTGTCTGGGTACAAGTGACAGGATGAACAACCCAGCGGGTTTTCTTCCTATTGGGGAGTGTTGTACATGCTGCTATGGCGGTGTGTCCACTCACAAGATGAGTGGCGTTGCCCATTAAACTCGCACCTCGGGGCAAAATTAATTTTTTTTTTAACTTGTACAGATCATTACGAGACTGGCTGGACTAAACAGGTATATACAGCAGTCTAAATCAAACTTATATTTTTGTCGTAAATTATTGTAAATGTGGTGACTTTTAGCTTACCATTTAACAGGTGATATATCTTGAAGAAAACAGATATTGAGACATTTTGAGACGGCGAGACAGATATTTGGCACATTTCATATCACAAATATTTCAATGATAGGAAGACAATTAGAAAAAAGAACGAATATAAGCTAATCTTTTTTTTGTTTACGAAGTTATAGAAACTTGCACGCACCCACTATTATCTAAGATGACATTCTGAAATTCCATTTTCTCCAGAATGTGGCAGCGTAAGAAAGCGACAACGTTTAAGTGCAAAGTCAATTTTTAAGATGCTAAATTTGAAGGCGACTTGCAGAGAATATCAATAGTGGTGAACTTATTTAAGATGACCTCGCTTGGCTGACGGCATCAACTGCAATAAAATTACAAAGAGAGGTTCGAAAGCACAATAAGGCATGTAGCAGGGCACAACTAAATTAGAATTAGAGCATCTTATCTTGAGGTTCTCTTGAGATGATTTCGGGCCTTTAGTGTCCCAGCGGCCCGGTCCTCGACCAGGCCTCCACCCCCAGGAAGCAGTCCGTGACAGCTGACTAACACCCAGGTACCTGTTTTACTGCTAGATAACAGGGGCATAGGGTGGAAGAAACTCTGCCCATTGTTTCTCGCCGGCGCCTGGGATCGAACCCAAGGACCACAGGATTACAAGTACAGCGTGCTGCCCGCTCGGGCGACCGGCTCGAGCCGGTCATGAGTTAAGAGGACTAACAAAACCCTGGGGCCAGATTCAGGAATCAGTTACGCCAGCACTTACGAACCTGCCATTCTTTTCCCAATCTTTGACGTCTTTTTTTACATTTAATGAACGGTTAATGAGCGCCGAAGCACCAGGAGGCTGTTTATAACAATAACAACAGTTGATTGGCAAGTTTTCATGCTTGTAAACTGCTTAATAAATGTAAGCGAAGCCGTCAAAGAGTGAGGAAAGATGTACACGTTCGTAAGTGCTTGTGTAACTGTTTCGTGAATCTGGCCCCTGGAATTTAGAGGTTTGCTAATTCCAAGCGAGAGAATATTAGTAAGTACGTATGTTAAAGGCTATAAAAACACACACCAATTAAAACATTAAATCACCAAACCCATACTTATAACATTGTGTGCAAGTGACGTTTAGATCCGTCCTCGGACGGAGAGTTACAACGTAGCAAGGGGTCACGATAGACCGAAACGTCGTCATTGTTTTTCATTCCAAACGTTTGGGGTCTATGTTTCGTCCACTTTATTGTGATATATTTTCGGCACCAATAAACAAATGGAGGGAGGAGAGTTTTCAGGGGAAAGCGCCAAGCCATTACGACTCTATAGCACTTAGAAGGGGTCAGGATAAGGATTTGGGATGGGACGGGGGGATGGAATAGTGCTCAACTACTTGGACGGTCGGGGATTGAACGCCAACCTGCACGAAGCGAGACCGTCGCTCTACCATCAATCCCAAGTGATGGAGGGTAAGTGACTTCAGAATCAATTACCTACAAAACACAAGACTGAGCTGAATTGTAATAATGACGGCGCGGAACAGTGTGACCAAAGCCACGGAACTAAATCATTAGCGGACGAGTCCCAGTGCACAGAGGTACCAGTCAGCGGCCGATTAAGAAACCATTAAACATATCGCACGAGATAGAAACTCAAAAAAATAAAACTCGTTGCCAGATGTACTGATTAATGTTGATATTTGTAGGCATCCAACAGAGGCTCATCCAGGGAGCCTCTCCTCTCACTTCCTCACAACTCACACCCCAACCCCTCCAACGCCCACACATCCCCTCAGAATCTCTCCAACACCTCCCCCCCCCCACCAACACCCACACACACACACACACACACACACACACACACACACACACCACACACACACACACACACACACACGCACACACACACCACACACACACACCACACACACACACACACACACACACACACACACACACACACACACACACACACACACCTAGGGAGGTGTGTGTGTGTGTGTGTGTGTGTGTGTGTGGCCGGGGGGAGCAACAGCCTCCCAACACCCACACACACACCAAACGAACACAGGAATTATTAATGACATCAGATGATGGTGTGAGTGTCCCCTCGTGATGAAGGCATCAACGCCTACTGCCAAATTCATCATCTTCATCTAGGTGCTCCCACGGTGTCGATCGTCAACAGGTTAATGCGGAGTGAGGAGCGAGGAGGATATGATGATGAGATGAGAGAGAGGATGAGGGTAAGGTGAGAGGCTGAGGAAAGTGAGAGAAGCTTTAGGGGAGAGAGTGAGAGAAGCTTTGGGAGAGAGAGAGAGAATGGCTTAGGGGAGGCGAAGAGATACAAAGAATGAAGGGAGAATAGAGGCTAAGAAGACGGAAACAGGCATAAGGAGGCTAAAAAACGGTGGAAAAGGGAAAGAGGTTGATGATGGGAGGAAGAGGAGGAAGAGAGGGAAGATTCTGAGCAACGAGGAAGCGTTTCTAAGTTGTTAGATGGCTGGGTTGTTAGATGGCTGGGTTGTTAGATGGATGGGTTGTTAGATGGCTGGGTTGTTAGATGGCTGGGTTGTTAGATGGTTGGGTTGTTAGATGGTTGGGTTGTTAGATGGTTGGGTTGTTAGATGGTTGGGTTGTTAGATGGTTGGGTTGTTAGATAGCTGGGTTGTTAGATGGCTGGGTTGTTAGATGGCTGGGTTGTTAGATGGTTGGGTTGTTAGATGACTGGGTTGTTAGATGGTTGGTTGTTAGATGGCTGGGTTGTTAGTTACCTGGGTTGTTAGATGACTGGGTTGTTAGATGGCTGGGTTGTTAGATGGCTGGGTTGTTAGATGGCTGGGTTGTTAGATGGCTGGGTTGTTAGATGGCTGGGTTGTTAGATGGCTGGGTTGTTAGATGGCTGGGTTGTTAGATGGCTGGGTTGTTAGATGGCTGGGTTGTTAGATGGTTGGGTTGTTAGATGGTTGGGTTGTTAGATGGCTGGGTTGTTAGATGGCTGGGTTGTTAGTTACCTGGGTTGTTAGATGACTGGGTTGTTAGTTACCTGGGTTGTTAGATGGCTGGGTTGTTAGATGGCTGGGTTGTTAGATGGCTGGGTTGTTAGATGGCTGGGTTGTTAGATGGCTGGGTTGTTAGATACCTTAAACTTCACTTTTTCTGTCCGGATAAATATAATTATTATTGGCGTTATTGTGATAATTATCATTATTATTAACTTTTAATATTTCTGTATATGAATAACAAATTAAATTTCAAATACTAGTTATAATGATTATTAATTGAATTTCAAATAGTTGACCCTGAACCCACTATTAATATTCCCCCCCCCCCAAAAAAAAAAAATCTCGAGCTAATCTCTATTAGTCCGAGTTCATCTTAAGATCATATAAGTTCATCTCGATGAGCTAATAGATGTTTAGAATTCAGCGCGCGAAGACCCAACAAAGAGACATATGCTTATTGCAATGATGTTCAATGAGGTGCTTATGTCTACCTTTCCCACTTAAGTTCGAGACCCGCTGCAGGTCTTGACCTCTCGACGATGTTGTACATAATATATGCAAAATAAAGCGCTGGATATTAACCTACAATACAGTACTGTATATCAACAATGCAGTACTGTATATCAACAATGCAGTACTGTATATCAACAATGCAGTACTGTATATCAACAATGCAGTACTGTATATCAACAATGCAGTACTGTATATCAACAATGCACTACTGTATATCAACAATACAGTACTGTATATCAACAATACAGTACTGTATATCAACAATGCACTACTGTATATCAACAATACAGTACTGTATATCAACAATGCAGTACTGTATATCAACACTGCAGTACTGTATATCAACAATACAGTACTGTATATCAACACTGCAGTACTGTATATTAACAATGCGGTATTGTATATCAACAATACAGTACTGTATATCAACAATGCAGTACTGTATATCAACAATGCAGTACTGTATATCAAGAAACCTGTTAGTGAAAATAAACCAAAATATAACAAGATTTCAAACAGAAGTTAAAGCTTACTCGATGATTTGATTGAACATTAAAAAATATAAATTAATTAACAAAAGAGAGAGAGAGAGAGAGAAAGAGAGAGATAGGGAGAGGGAGGGAAGCGAAGGAGAAAGAGGTTTTAAGCATGATGAAGAGGAGGAAAGAGTCATAGAGGGAGCGAGGGTGGAGGGAAGAGAAGGAGGTGGCCAAGCCAATGTTACCTCTGAGAAAAATTATATATTAATTGAAAGATATTGCGCGGTGCCTGGCCGGTCCGGCTGGCCACGGTGGCCTCGCTTCATCTGAGATCAGAAGGAGGGAACCGGTCCAGGGCGAGGGAGACAGGCCAAACTCGTCCCCATCTCTAGTATATCGCCAATGTTAAAATGCTGTGGGAAAGTCTTCACTATTTCACGCGACATTTCCCGGCCACTTCCCAGAATTTGGTCCATCTGGGGGTTTCCGGTGACGTTTGATACCGGCGTGGGAAGTGTGTCTGGTATCGCCTGCCTCGGGCCCATTGTTCGGTTCCGTTTCGTTATTGTTTCGTAAATTGGTTTGAATTGTTTATTTGCTCTTCATTCTCTCGTGTAAAGCATTTGATGCAGTTTAATTGGTAATGTCTTGGTAAGATTCGGGTCTCTCTCTAAATTTAGCTTTAAAAATTGTAAGTTTTCTGATTACTACCAGGAGGGTTCCCGTGGATGGAAGTTATAAATATGAATATTACACAAGGGTTACCTGATTGGCGACGCACCCCCTTCTCTCCCTCCCACGACTACTGTCTCCCTTCCTCTCCCGTCTACTCTCTCTCTCCTGTCTCTCTCTCTCTCTCCCCCACTCCTGTCTTCCTCCCCGTCCCTCTGTGGCTGCAGGTTGGCTGGCGCAAACTCGCCTTGTTAGCTCCTTGTAAGAACCTGATTTCTTCCGATTTGAGCTCATCGAGTTGGTGCTGTCCGGTTAAGTTCAACTCTGTGAGTTGTTTCAATGGTCGATGGTAGAGTGGCCGGCTACTGTCTCTGTGGTCGGCAGTTCGAGACTCTTAGTGTCTAAGTGAATGAAATCTGTCTATACTATAAAATGGGCGTTTATCATCTTTCATAACTATTGATTTACAAGAGGTATTGAGCATAGAAAACTTGGTATGGTAGTGTGGGGTGTAGTCTCTGTGGGGTATTATGACTCTCATCCTCTGTGGGGTTATTGATGCCTCTCATCCTCTGCGGGGGCTATTGATGCCCTCTCATCTGCGGGGACTATTGATGCCTCTCATCCTCGCGGGGGTATTGATGCTCTCTCATCCTCTGCGGGGGCTATTGATGCCTCTCATCCTCTGCGGGGGCTATTGATGCCTCTCATCCTCTGCGGGGCTATTGATGCCTATCATCCTCTGCGGGTTGCTATGAATGCCTTCTCATCCTCTGCGGGGGCTATTGATGGCATCTCATCCTATGCGGGGGCTATTGATGCCTCTCATCCTCTGCGGGTGCTATTGATGCCTCTCATCTCTGCGGGTTGCTATTGATGCCGTTTCATCATCTCTGCGGGGGCCTATTGATTGCCTTCTCATCCTCTGCGGGGGCTTATTGATGGCCTTCATCCTTGGGGGGGGGGCTTATTGATGCCTCTCATCCTCTGCGGGGGCTATTGATGCCTCTCATTCCTCTGTGGGGGCTATTGATCTTCCTCCCTCTGCCGGGGGCTATTGATGTGTTGTTGTGTGTGTTGTGTGGTGTCCGTGTGAATGGGAAGTGAACGATCAGTGAGAAACGCAGTCCTTTTGAGTGTATGAGGTGACAGCGTTTACCATTCCACTATTTGCTATTTCAGCCTTTTTTTTTTTTTAATCGATTCAACACCACTACGTTCGAGCAGGAGGGTTCAATGTGAGTTAAGATGACTTAAAACTTGTTATATCAACACACATGTTGTTATCATCGCTATATTCCTACAAGTAATTCCTTGACGCTAAATGATTCTTGAATTAGATTGGTAGAAATAATTTGGACAGTGTATTAGAAGTGAAATGCTTCAAGTATCCCTGATTGTTTTGAGAAAGTCTTGTTCTTAGGACCAGGAAATTGTAATATATCTACTCTCTTGCTCGGGGGCAAGAGAGTAGAAACTTTATTTCTACTATTTGAGAGTAGAAAGAGTAAGAGAGTAAGACTTATTTGAACTTTAATAATATGAACTATTTGGCACAGACCTAAGAATTGTCGTTTCTTAACCTCGACGTCGGCAGAATGATTTTGTTTGTATTTTTTGAGGTAATTGAAAGAATAACCATAATGCTTTCGATTATTATTTTTATTTATTATTTGGAGGGGCGCAACCCCCACAACTCTACCAGGTGGGACACCAGCTACTGGACAATTGGCTCATTTGTAGATTAATGCTATTAGCTGACTCATCACACACTTTGACCAAAATTGGAAAAAAAAATCTGGAAAATAGATATTCATTGGTTGGCGAAATATAGATTTACAAAATATCCCCGAGATGTTCAAATTGTGTTCTTGCAGTCTAGTGTAAATTGAATATTGAGACCTCGATTACATTACTCACTCCCAATGGGGGTATAGGATTGCTTCTAACTGGCGGAAATAATGAGTAATGCAGTGAAGGTCCTGGAGACCTCGTGGTCTGCTCCAGCTCCTGGGAACGTGTGGGCCTCGTACTCCGGGCGGCGGTACAGGCTGACCTGTGAGGTGTCCAGGGGGTTGTCCTGGGTGCGTCGTTACCAGTTGTCTTGCCTTAGATTATACTTCACCACGACTTGCGCCTTGAGACGTGCCCTTGGGACGTGTCCCTTGAGACGTGTCGCTTGGCCCCGTCATCTTCACCAGCCGAAGAGGCCCAAGCTGCCTTCTTTGAGTCCTAAAACCGGGCCAAGCTTCCGCACCCACCGAATACCCGTAGAAAGGACTCAAGCTGACGGCCCCCGCCCAGCAAGTGATCAATACGGCCGAGTCCCCCAAGCCCGGATAGCCCTAGAGAATAGGGGTTAGCCAGACCACCAATAACACCCAGGTGGCCGGATAGGGAGCCGCCTGCTAGTGGATAGGAGTATGGGCGGTGATAGGGGGCGCCGTAGAGGTGATGGACGTGGCAGATGGTAGTGATCGTCGCTGTGATGATCGTGGGGCCGGTAGTCGTAACTACCAGACCTCGAGGTATCTAAATACGTGTCCGGTACGGCCGCAGATTTCGCGTCCTATAACGACAGCAACGACGAGGAAGCAGCCGCTGCCAGGAGCCACCGTGGCCGACTCCATGTTGCGTTCCAGCGACGTGCTGGTTGGAGGGAAGAGGAATGATGGCTGCTGTACAAGTGGGAATTAGGGGTGCCTTGCTGTACCAAGTGCAACCTTAGGGCTGGCTTGCTGTACCAAGTGGAATCTTAGGGCTGGCTTGCTGTACCAAGTGGAACTTAGGGCTGGCTTGACTTTACCAAGTGGAACCTTAGGGCTGGCTTGCTGTACCAAGTGGAATCTTAGGGCTGGCTTGCTGTACCAAGTGGAATCTTAGGGCTGGCTTGCTGTACCAAGTGGAACCGTGGGGTGGCATTGCTGTAACCAAGATGGATCCTTAGGGGTTGCTGCTGTACCAAAGTGGAGCCTTAGGGGTGGCTGCTTTACGAAGTGGAGATTCAAGGCGAAGAGAGTGGCTCACAGAGGTTTTCTACACTAATTAGAGCCTTTAAAGTAGGAGGGAGAGGCTTAGTGTGGCTTGCTGAATAAAGTGGAGTCTTCCAGGGTGGAGGAGGAGGTAGAAGGAGACTCTCAAGGGCGCTGGCTTACCAAGTAGAGTCTTGGCAGTGAGTCTCAGAGGGTCAGCGGAATGGGAGCCTCGACTCCCGAAGATTCTGAGTAGAAGACGGAGAGTGGCTAAGTGTGTGTCGAGGCGGGAAGAAGAGAGGCTTTATACCTTGAGGCGTGACCTCCCTTCCCTTCCCTACACCTCCCATCTCTTGCCCTCTATCCCTCTCCACCTCACCCCATCCCCACTTCCAAACCCCTTCACGCACTCCCTTCAACAACACCGTCCCAATCTGTCCTTCCCAAAAATAAAAACGGACGGAAGGTTTAAAATATGAGCTGTTGTATCCAGGTCTACAGGATAGAAGAGACATACAGATCAGCGGAGACACGCGGGATACCCATAGCTGGATGATGGATTTATTATTAAGGACTCTTTGTCACAAGAAGATGGTTGTTGGTAGCAATTGAAATCCTCCTACTCAGATTCTTTTGTTACAAGAACTGGTTGAAAGGTGATCCTGACTGTCCGTGGGAGTCTGCTCATGAGTATAGTTCAGTGGACGAAATTAAAGTTTCTGAAATTCATGTCCACGTTAGTCTATAAAACTTCAAATTATGATGACATAATGTGCGTTAAGTTTCTTCTTTTGCGAATATACTTTGGATTCCAAAAGTTTGCCAACAGTCTTTTTAAATTTCTCTAAACAAAAGTCAAAGATGTGGTGAAAGCTAAATATTATATATATTAATATATATCTATATATATTATATATCTATATATATTTAATATATATAAAATATCTATATATATCTATAATATCATATAATATATATTATAATTGTCGTACCTATAGCCAGAACTCACTTTTTGCCTACTATGCAAGGCCCGATTTGCCTAATAAGCCAAGTTGTTCTGAAATAATATATTTTCTCTAATTTTGTTCTTATGAAATGATCAAACAATTCATTTCATTATACATGAGCAATTTTTTTTTTATTGGG
>WNGS01135237.1:11157677-11168430 GCA_020271785.1 Procambarus virginalis
TTGAAAGAGGACATTAAAAGACCAGCCAATAGAACTAGAACATAGTCCTGACACAAGAACAAAGCACATTTCTACCCTATGACAGAACAAACTGGGTTCAGCCAGCCACTGGTCCAGAAATTCCCACTTTCAGTCAGCATGAAAAGATGTGAAGCGAGGCACATATATTAACACCAAAGGGGGGGAGGGGGGAGGGTAGTTTATTTTCGACAGCCCCCCCCCCCTCCTGTCTTCACTGACTGATAAAGATTAAGTCTGACCCAATAAGATGGCACGGGCAATGATAGCCCGTAAATGTCAGCTCACTCCCCTTCCCAGTGCTATCTGTCGTGGTGACCTGGCGCTTTCTCATGTTATAATTCCTTCCTTTCCTACCCCCTTTCATACCGGGCACTACCCCCCTCTCTTACCGGCAACTCCCACCCATCTCTTGACCGGGGCACTCCCCCCTCTCTTACCGGGCACTCCCCTTCTATTTACCGGGCACTCCCCCCTCCTTACCGGGCACACTCCCCCCTCTCTTAACCAGGCACTCCCCCTCTATTACCGGGGCACTCCCCCCTCTCGTATACGGCACTCCCCCTCTCGTTACCGGCACTCCCCCCTCCTATACCGGGCACTCCCCCCTCTATTACAGGGCACTAACCGACCCCCCCCCCCACATCTCCTACGAGGCACCCACCCCCCCCCCCCACCATCATTGTGGCCGTAATCACCAGAGGGAAAAGTTTGTGTGAGACCACAGGAGACGATGAATGTTTGTGCTGGCATCCCCCGCCACCTCCACAAAGGCTTCCGAAAAGAATATTGGTGCCTGGGCCGGCACCCTCTAAGTCTAATGGCGGGACGGTGTGAACATTAGAGACCACAAAAGGCTTGTAGTATGTCCCGAAACCACTCGTTTAGCGACTCCTAAAAGTAATATGTTGAGACACCAATTGCATCTCAATAAAGATTAGTATATACTTAGAAATGTTTGTATTAAACAGGTTTGAATTTAAGTTAGGAACGTTCGAACAGATATTAGAACACAGAATGCCACAGAAGGTGTCCCAAGCCGGCGTCGCGGCCAGGGAGCTGAACGAATCCTTCGGGCGGGCGGAGGCACGGATGAGACGTTGTTATAGAGACCCGAGTGTCGGGAACGTTTTTCCTGGCGGTCTTTGAAGGGTGGACTGCGGAGGACGGCTGGGCGGCGGTTGTGTACTTACTACTACCCGGCCGGCGCCTGGGCCTTCCCGCGCTTCACGCACTCGCGGCCTTAAAGGGTTCAGTGTCGCATCACAAGGAATGTTTTTCCTCGTGCTCGGAAACTGGTATCAAAGGGAGGCAAGTTTAATGTCGGCAGGCGCTGTTGTTAGGCGCCGGCTGGTTCCTCTCCACTCGCCGCAGTGCGTTGGAGTTTTATAGAACTTATATTAAGGTTTCAGTGTTTGTCCTATAAATATATATAATCTTCTATACTGTAAGAGAGAAAGTCCCCTTTTGTCTGTTTGCCTGTTAAACGTGAGGCCAGAGATGCTATAAAACCTAGCCTCACCCAAATTTGCGGGGGGGGGGGGAATGGTCTGGGGACAGTTTTCACGAAAGCACTTACGCAAACACTTACGAACCTGTACATCTTTTATCAATCTTTGACGGCTTTATTTCCAATTATTAATCAGTTAATGAACTCCGAAGCACCAGGAGGCTGTTTATAACAATAACAACAGTTGAATGGGAAGCTTTCATGCTTGTAAACTGTATAATAAATGTAACTAAAGCCGTCAAAGATTGAGGAAAGATGTACACGTTCGTAAGTGCTTGCGTAAGTGCTTTCGTGAATCTGGCCCCTGGGGTATTGGAAGGTCATAGGCTAGTCGGGGTCGGCCTAAGTTAAATGCTTATGCAGACTATGAGTCACAATAACGTGGCTCAAAATATGAAGGGGGTCACGCATCAGCGACCCTCAGTTTCTTGATTCTGAAATATCCTTTATTTACAAATCTTTCTCTCGCCTTGGTTACCTGTATATTTTATCAACTGTGAATATTCTCAAGCTAAACGAAATTTTCTTCTTCCAAACCTGTTTCCAACACTAGTACCACTGTGCTCTGCCTTCCCGTCATATTAGAACTCAAAATTCTCATTAATACTCTTCGTCCTCTTGATTAAAGCTCGCCTTTCGACAAACTGACGCTCTTCATAGTAATCTGGTTCACACAGCTCCTCCTGCTTCTAATGGTGCTGATGTCTACTCTATTTCCTGTTCGTCTTGTCCTCTCCAATAATTTGGGGAAACTGGCCGTACACTAAATGACAGACTTAAGGAGCACAAAAGAAGTGTTAAGTCTGCAACCACAAACAATGCTCTCTTCTGTCATGTTAGGGAATCTAATCATCCTATTGATTGGTTTTCCTGTAAAATAATCTTTCCTGCCTCTACTCTTCACAGACGCCGTCTTGTCGAATCGGCTCTGATACACAACATACCCAACATGAACCTGAGTCCTGGCTTTGTCGCTGTTGACTCCTCCCTTTCACAGTACATACACAAATGCTCTAACCTTTGTAACAAACGTGACTTAACTTAAACCTACCCTTCCTTTTTCTCTTTCTTTCTCTCTTTATTCTTACGTTTCGATTTTTTATACCCATTATTACTCCTTTCTTACACACCTTTGCTACACACCCATCCCTTGCCCGTATCTCCCTCGCGCCAATCACAGTCAACTTGATAATGGTCCAGGACGGACCGAAACGTCGTCGTCTCCTCATTTTCTGGCGTGTGGTTTAATCTTCTTAAATGCTTTAAAAAATATTAGCATTTATAGGCATCCTCTTTGCGATTATTATGCCGTCAAGTGTGAAATATTTGGTGTGATTCCCGTAGACATTTTAGTGATTGTAATTATATAATTTCTGAGAGACCCATACAGTTGTTTCAATGCTTCTTACACAAATTTTCTGAGAGAATGGGAAGAAATTGGGGAGAGGGGGAGAAAGAGGTAGGGAGGATGGAAGAAGGGGTATGTGGTGAGAGGGGAAAAGAAGAGGGGTAGAATGGCGGGTTTAGGGACTAACAGACGATCCTTGGGCACAGCCGGGTACGCCTTCTATAGCAATATATCTTTTTATATATGAGAGAATGTCTGTCTGTCTGTCAGTCTTTTCGAGGATGGAGGCCAGATGCTCGGGGCTAGCCTAATAAGTCTTTGCAGAATTAATGACTCGTCTGAGTCGCCAGTATCCACTCATGTCACTTGTTCTACTCTTTCATTGTGAACAATAACACTTTTCTACTCTGTCAATCGTTATGAGAATTTTGTATGTCTCAATCACGTCACCTTTCTCACTTCGCGCGGAGATCACTAACTCCCTAAACCGTTCCTCACGGTTAGTTTCTCCATAGTTTCTGGACCTGACTTGTCGCGTGTCTTAGCTTCTCCAGCCCCGATTTTTTTTTTTTCCGAAATGAAATTCCATCCTGGAGCTGTGTGTTCTAATGACGTGTACTAACCTAGCTGTGCTTACCGAGTCGAGCTTTGGCTCTTAAGCCCCATCTTACGACCGTCATTACTTCAATTCATCGACTCCTTTCACTCGTTTTTCTTATCATATTTACATTTTAAACTGTGTATCGAATTGTCTTCGAACATTTCCTCATCTAATCCGTTCCACTTAATTACGACAATTAAACTAAAAACGTTCTCTGGCATTTCTTAGATAAATCTGTTTCTAGTTCCAGTTATGTCCTTTCGTTCTACTGTTCCTTAATGTGAACACTTCTTCTACATCTACTTTATCAGTACACCTATGTATCTTCTACGTCGTAATCACGTGTGCTCTGTGCCTTTATTTTTCCTTCCACTGTAGTGAGGTCCAGTTTCCTTAGTCATTCTTGACAATGATAATGAGAATCATGTCTCATAGTTCAATCATAGCTTCATAGCTCAGTTCCTTCAGCTCACCTGTCTCACAGACTATAGCCTCACCTGTCTCACAGACTATAGCCTCACCTGTCTCACAGACTATAGCCTCACCTGTCTCACAGACTATAGCCTCACCTGTCTCACATACTATAGCCTCACCTGTCTCACAGACTATAGCCTCACCTGTCTCACAGACTATAGCCTCACCTGTCTCACAGACTATAGCCTCACCTGTCTCACAGACTATAGCCTCACCTGTCTCACAGACTATAGCCTCACCTGTCTCACAGACTATAGCCTCACCTGTCTCACAGACTATAGCCTCACCTGTCTCACAGACTATAGCCTCACCTGTCTCACAGACTATAGCCTCACCTGTCTCACAGACTATAGCCTCACCTGTCTCACAGACTATAGCCTCACCTGTCTCACAGACTATAGCCTCACCTGTCTCACATACTATAGCCTCACCTGTCTCACAGACTATAGCCTCACCTGTCTCACAGACTATAGCCTCACCTGTCTCACAGACTATAGCCTCACCTGTCTCACAGACTATAGCCTCACCTGTCTCACTGACTATAGCCTCACAGACTATAGCCTCACCTGTCTCACAGTCATAGCCTCACCTGTCTCACAGACTATAGCCTCACCTGTCTCACAGACTATAGCCTCACCTGTCTCACAGACTATAGCCTCACCTGTCTCACAGACTATAGCCTCACCTGTCTCACAGACTATAGCCTCACCTGTCTCACAGACTATAGCCTCACCTGTCTCACAGACTATAGCCTCACCTGTCTCACAGACTATAGCCTCACCTGTCTCACAGACTATAGCCTCACCTGTCTCACAGACTATAGCCTCACCTGTCTCACAGACTATTGACTCGCCTGTCTCACAGACTATAGCCTCACCTGTCTCACAGACTATTGACTCGCCTGTCTCACAGACTAGACAGAGTAATCAAATTCTTCCGAGGTTGGATTAAATATAACATTTGGAGTTGACGGCTCATGCTCTGTGATGATATGAAAAACTGGTTTACTGAGAACTATATAAACTACATATATAAATGTAGTATATCCCTTGTAAATTGATGTAAATATGATCTTTATATTGCGAATTATATAATAAAGAAAATCAAAATATCTTACAGAGTCAACAGACCACGCCACGGCGCTCGTATCAGCTCTACTTAAGCCTGTATAGAGCCAGGCTCACGACTGCTGGGCCTCGTGGTAGTACTCTATGTGTCTCCCATCTCGTGTCTGCCACACACAAGCTCATTGGGTCTGACAGTTCCGGTGATGTGTCTCCTCAACCTTCCTTTCCCAATCCCCTGCCCACCCCCCCCTTCCCTCTTCCTCTCTCCCCTGTTCCACCCTCGTCTCTTTCCTGCCGTCCTCCCGGCAGGTCGACTAGCCATTCCCTCCCTTCTGCCCACTCCGGTGTTCTTTCACTTATCAGTTTATCTAATTACTTTCCCGCTGGTCTTTTATACAAATGTCAACGCAGAACGCAAGGGGTCGGGTCCTCGCTGCCCCGTTTTCTGTCACGGTTCGTCGGTCGTCCGGTTGCCATACCGGACAGTGTTGCTGCTTTTATCCGGCCCACCCAAAGCTGTTTTGTCTTCAGTTTCACCTCTATCGGCTTCGAGGGCTTAATTCGCTCGACGAATTCGCTGCAGTTTGGTAGGAGGAGTAGGCAGAAGGACCGCACGACTGGCGGGTAAACGGAGCATCGAGAGAGAAGGGGAAGCCACTAGTGGACATAATTGAGTCACACGCTTGTCGTCCGTCAGTTGTGGTGCGTGCGCGCGCCATCACAGCCAGCTGGACCCCCCGCCGGCCCAGACCCCGGCAGTGCTACCTGCAATTATGTCAGGAAAATATAGCCACGTGTCGCGATTTTATTTTCCGATTTTCAGGGATTAAATAAATAGACAGGACGGTTATACGTAG
The DNA here is from genome assembly GCA_020271785.1 of Procambarus virginalis. Classification (NCBI taxonomy): domain Eukaryota; kingdom Metazoa; phylum Arthropoda; class Malacostraca; order Decapoda; family Cambaridae; genus Procambarus; species Procambarus virginalis. The sequence goes on from WNGS01135237.1 coordinate 11,163,553, forward strand.
ACGCCGCTACCTGTGGTGTCTCAAACACAGAAAACGGGGTTTATCGCCATTCAACAAATTCTGCGGTGACTGTACTTCCGCTGGTCCGGGTAAATAGTCAATCGTTTATAATTAAGCGTAATAGAAAAGCACAACCCACTGGTGTACACCGAGAGAAGTATACAGCACCAGTATACAATACCCAGATTCTTAGAGTATATACACTGAGGCTATTTTAGTTCTGGACTGTGTTCAAGACTTAAATATACTTAATGGTTGGTCAGTAAGCAATTGTGGAGAAGTTAATAACCCTCCCTAGGTTGATAGGCTTTAATAATCCTCAAGAGGTTGATGGGCCTTAATAACCCTCCAGAGGTTGTTAGGTCTTAATAACCCTCCAGAGGTTGATGGGCCTTAATAACTCTCCAGAGGTTGATAGGCCTTAATAACCCTCCAGAGGTTGATAGGTCTTAATAACCCTCCAGAGGTTGATGGGCCTTAATAACCCTTCAGAGGTTGATAGGCCTTAATACCCCTCCAGAGGCTCATAGAGGCTTAGCATCTCTTGATCTTAAGCTGTTACTCATTTACTCATATAAAGGTTGTACCGTGTAAGTGTTACTCATTTCCAGGCTGATATTCATCCTGCAAATTTATAAATTAACTTATTCTAAGGATGTTATTTGCTTCCTAAGAGATTTACTCATCTTGAGATCTCAATGATAATTTGATTTATTCATCTGGGGTGGTTACTCACCTAGGGATGTTTACTAGCTATTAGGCTGCTTCTTACTCATCCTAGGGACTGCCACTCATGTGCAGGCTTTTCCTAACTCACCAAAACGTTATTTCCTGCATCATCTTGAGGCTGATATAGTTAACTTTCTAGGAAGATACTTGCGTCAGAAGAGGAGGCAGATACCTGCGTCAGAAGAGGAGGCAGATACCTGCGTCAGAAGAGGAGGCAGATACCTGCGTCAGAAGAGGAGGCAGATACCTGCGTCAGAAGAGGAGGCAGATACCTGCGTCAGAAGAGGAGGCAGATACCTGCGTCAGAAGAGGAGGCAGATACCTGCGTCAGAAGAGGAGGCAGATACCTGCGTCAGAAGAGGAGGCAGATACCTGCGTCAGGAGAGGAGGCAGATACCTGCGTCAGAAGACTAGGCAGATACCTGCGTCAGAAGAGGAGGCAGATACCTGCGTCAGAAGAGGAGGCAGATATCTGCGTCAGAAAACTAGACAGATACCTGCGTCAGAAGAGGAGGCAGATACCTGCGTCAGAAGAGGAGCCAGATACCTGCGTCAGAAGAGGAGGCAGATACCTGCGTCAGAAGAGGAGGCAGATACCTGCGTCAGAAGAGGAGGCAGATACCTGCGTCAGAAGAGGAGGCAGATACTTGCGTCAGAAGAGGAGCCAGATACCTGCGTCAGAGACGTAGACAGATACCTGCGTCAGAAAACTAGACAGATACCTGCGTCAGAAGAGGAGGCAGATACTTGCGTCAGAAGAGGAGGCAGATACTTGCGTCAGAAGAGGAGCCAGATACCTGCGTCAGAAGACTTAGACAGATACCTGCGTCAGAAAACTAGACAGATACCTGCGTCAGAAGAGGAGGCAGATACTTGCGTCAAAGACTTAGACAGATACCTGCGTCAGAAGAGGAGGCAGATACCTGCGTCAGAAGAGGAGGCAGATACCTGCGTCAGAAGAGGAGGCAGATACCTGCGTCAGAAGAGGAGGCAGATACTTGCGTCAGAAGAGGAGCCAGATACCTGCGTCAGAAGACTTAGACAGATACCTGCGTCAGTAAACTAGACAGATACCTGCGTCAGAAGAAGAGATACACTTGGGAGTAACTACACCTCCAAGTTTACCATCAGCGAAAGCGTATACCAGCATGACCCAATGTCAGGGTAGCTGTCATGAACCTTGGACCAAAGACGCCATCCGGACGCTATTCATAACCAGTTCGAGTTTATCTTCGTCCAGAACAATACTGGGAACTAAAATATCCAGTGCGAGTGGTCACTATAAGCCATAGTTTCTCGGCCTCAGTAAACCTGCACAGGTTGATGGACCTTAAGACCCAACACCAAACCGATATTCTTGTTCTGAATGATTGACCTAAAAATATTCAGCGCCCATGTTTGGTGTTTTATTGTGTCGATAAGACAACCAGACAACATTCAATGACCAAACATCTTGGTTTGGTGTCGGGCTTACGTCCTATTAACCTCTGGAGGGTTATTAAGGCCACAACAATACTTACTGACCACCAGCAAGAATATCGTAGTCCTGGACATAGTCCAAGGACTAGAAGTAAACTCACAGTGTATACACATTGAGAGCGTAGTACACTTCTCTGAGTATACATCAGAGAGAGAGAGAGAGAGAGAGAGAGAGAAAGAGAGAGAGAGAGAGAGAGAGAGAGAGAGAGAGAGAGAGAGAGAGAAGAGAGAGAGAGAGAGAGAGAGAGAGAAGAGAGAGAGAGAGATAAAGCAGCTGTAGATCTTAGTCTCAAGAGTAAACTCTAATGACGTATACAAAACAACAGGTTTATTGCAGCTGCTAAAATGCAGGTGTATTGCAGTTCTGAGTGTGTATAGAAACTCTTGCTCCTCCCCCCCCCTTCCCCCTCCCCCACGCCTTTCCCTTACCTATTCTTTCCACCTCCATTTCTTACCCCTCTGGAGCGCCGAAGTTACACACACACCACACACCACACAAACACACACACACACACACACACACACACACACACCACACACACCCACACACACACAACACACACACACACACACGCACCACACACCAACATGTCAAATGCACAACGCAGAGCCAGGAAGGGCGCCTGCTGCTACTCTCCCTCCCATCCCCAATCCATCCCACACCCCCAACCCCTTCCCTCCAGTGTCCATCTCCTCCCCTCCCCCCCCACCACTCTGTCTGTCTGTCTGTCTAAGGAAGGGGGCTTCGACGGGTGGATGAAGGCAGGGGGGGAGGGGAACAACCGTGAGTGATAGGGGAATAAGAATAGAATGAGAGATGTTCATGGGTAAGAATAATAGGTAGCCAGTTTTGAGGCAAGAACAACAACATGTGGAAAGAATTCTTCTAGGGGTAAGAATGGAATATATGGGTAGGCTCCTCTAGTAAAAAAAAAGAATGAGCGGAGGCCGTCCAATGGTAGAATATGATAAAGAGTAAGGTTAGTGTAAGAATAAGGTGGAGTGAGGTCATACTAAGGAAAGAATATTGAGGAAGTGAGGTCGTGTAAAGGGGGGGGGGGGAGGGATGAGAATACGGTGAGGCTAAATTAGTCTTAGGCAAGAATAAGGTGGGTGTGATTTTATTTTTAAGATTTTTTTTTTTTGGGTGCGCAGGTACCAAACGTACGTACGTACGTACTTCTAGGGAAGAAGTACGTACGTGCCTAGAAGACGTACTTCTAGGCACGTGACTACCTTAGGTAAAAGGTGTAATTTAGGCTGAGGTTGGCGCGATTACGGTGTTAAGAAGGCTTAAGGATAAGGGTGTATTGGATAGCTTATTGTATTCAGGATAAGCTTATATATATATATATATACTAATTTTAATATCATATATATATTATATATATATTAATATAATATATTATATAATATATATATATATATATATATATATATATATATATATATATATATATATATATATATATATATTGTCTGAGAAGAGAGGGGGTGAACTCTGTTGAGGAATTGATTGATTGTTGATTGATTGATTGTTATAACTGCCTCTCTCCCCCCAAACACTGGAATGGAAGGGGAACTAGGGTGGTGGTAATTGAATGAGAGAGGGATGGGAGAGGTGGGAATATAGGAAGGTGTGGGTTTGAATGATGATGTTCATTATATTTTGTGGGTGGTGGTCCTGGGGGATGGGGGGGGGACTGGTTGGGGAGGCGGGGTGAGACAGGTGGGAGCATGGGAAGTAACTACATTTTGTATACCATACATTGAACTAGCATTTAAGATCTAAACCATTGAAACATGTCCAGGACCGCTGTATCATGGTACCCGTATTTTTAAATTTTTTTAACCAATCAGCTTCCGATGAAATCGAAAGTTCCGAAACACATTAAAGGTATCCCATATTCTGATGCGTAGGGGAAAAAGAGATGGTTCTTATTTACTAACTCATCACACCCAATTATTATCAGTATATGTTAATAATATTTATGTAGTACTGGATTAACTTGCTAGGATTGTTCGTTTGTTTTGTTCGGCCTGTGTGTAAACATCCTATCGTGTCTGTTTGGCTAATGGAGATGATCGGCTTATGGCTGGTGTTCCACTCTGGTGGTGCTCGACCACTGGTGGTGTTCCACCACTGGTGGTGCTCGACTACACTCTGCTATTAGACCTATTGTCATCATTAATCCCGAATCGCATTTTTTTCATGGATTAGGTTCCCAACAATGGGAAAATTACCGAGTGCTCGTCCGAGGACCGAAATGAAGAATTCTTCGAATCATCACCTTTTTTTTTTTATATTGGAATCAGAACGTGAAGGTCGGGACCTGGTGCACAATCGACATCCAGCGACCGAAACTTGTCCTTATCTGTGGGCTGTAACAAGGAGTCTGGTGTTCCTTCCCCCGCTCCACTTAGCCCATCCACTTGGGTGGACGGTAGAGCGACGGTCTCGCTTCATGCAGGTTGGGGTTCAATCCCCGAGTGTCCAAGTGGTTGGGACACCATTCCTTCCCCCCGTCCCATCCCAAATAATTATCCTGATCACTCCTCCAGCCGGGGTGCTGGCCACGTCCATCACTCCTCCAGTTGGGGTGCTGGCCCCGTCCGTCACTCGTCACACGTCCCATTTCCATCATCTCACCTTCGAGTCTCTCCTTCTCA
>WNGS01135237.1:11185652-11196634 GCA_020271785.1 Procambarus virginalis
ATTAATTAAATAAGTTTGTCTTAACATCTTTCATATTGCAAAATCATATCAAAATATCTACACTACAATCACTGTATATAGGTAGATGCCCGTAACGCTGTGCGTATTAGTGGCTTTAGGCATAGTATGTACTAGCTTTGAAGTCCACCATCTACTAGTAACTTTTTGAATGTATTTACTTTTACCTGAATAAACATTATTATTATTATTATTATTATTATTATTATATAAATATTAAATGTGGGCTGACATGCTTAGTTCATGGCTTATACTGTTGTATATCTTATTATTATCTATCAGCGAGGGGTTTGTCTCTTATTACAGAACGAATAGACTCAAGATGGTGCAAACACAACTGCAATAATCCATTGGATTATTTTCAATGTTTGCAACTAGACAGTAGTTGCACACTTCATTGATTTTTTTGCCGCCAGAGGTGGATAGTTCATTAAGCTTCCCCAATTCAACCAGCGAGTGGTAGTTTATTGTGCACCCCGAAGCCCGGTTGTGTAACCGGAGCCCGACCAGTTGTGTAACCGCAAGCCTAGCATTTACGAACCAAACAACATCTGAAGCACAATTATGCATGAACCGAAGTCCGACTATGCACAACCCGAAGCCCAAATGACACCCCCATAGCCCGAACAGTTGTGTAACTGAACCCGACCAGTTGTGTAACCGAAACCCCACCGGTTGTGTAAACGCAAGCCTAGCAAGTATACATCTCATCCAACCCCCACCAAGCTAAACAGCCTCAGAGCCCAAACAAACTCCATTCCTAGCTCAACCAAACAAAAATCTCCTTAGCTTAACTTAAAACCTTCCACTTGCCCTAGAAACCAACCATGGAGGCCTAGCAAACAAACCTGGAGCACTAGTACACAAACAACACCTGGAGCACACCCATGCACGACCTGGAGCCCGACCATGCACAACCCAAAGCCCAAGATATCACACCCCCGAAGTTATCTAACCGGAGCCCGAATCAGTTGTGTAACCGCAAGCCTGGCATGAACGAACCAAACAAACAATTCAAAACAAACAACATCTGATGCACAACCATGCACAAACCGAAGCCCGACCATGCACAACCCGAAGCCCCAGTGACACCCCCGGAGCCCGACCAGTTATTTAACCGGAGCCCGACCAGTTATTTAACCGGAGCCCGACCAGTTATTTAACCGGAGCCCGACCAGTTGTGTAACCAAAGCCCGACCAGTTGTGTAACCGGACCCCGACCAGTTGTGTAACTGCAAGCCTAGGATTTACGAACCAAACAACCTCTGAAGAACAACCATGCATGAACCGAAGCCCGACCATGCACAACCCGAAGCCCAAATGACACTCTTGGAGCCTGACCAGTTATTTAACCGGAGCCCGACCAGTTGTGTAACCGGAGCACAACCAACTGTGAAACCAGAGACTGAACAGATATGTAACCGGAGCCCGACCAGTTGTGTAACCAAAGCCCGACCAGTTGTGTAACCGGAGCCCAACCAGTTATTTACCCGCAAGCCTAGCAAGAATGAGCTGAACAAAAAAATCTGAAGCACAACCATGCATGAACCGAAGCCCGACCATGCACAACCCTTAGCCCAAGTGACACCCCCGGAGCCCGACCAGTTATGTAACCGGAGCCCGACCAGTTATTTAACCGGAGCCCGACCAGTTATGTAACCGGAGCCCGACCAGTTATTTAACCGGAGCCCGACCAGTTATTTAACCGGAGCCCGACCAGTTGTGTAACCGAAGCCCACCAGTTGTGTAACCGGACCCCGACCAGTTGTGTAACTGAAATCCCATCGGTTGTGTAACCGCAAGCCTAGCAAGTATACATCTCATCTAACCCCCACCAAGCTAAACAGCCCCAGAGCCCAACCAAACTCCATTCCTAGCTCGACCAAACAAAAATCTCCTTATCCCTACTTAAAACCCTCCTCTTGCCCTAGAAACCAACCATGGAGGCCTAGCAAACAAACCTGGAGCACTAGTACACAAACAACACCTGGAGCACACCCATGCACGACCTGGAGCCCGACCATGCACAACCCAAAGCCCAAATATCGCACCCCCGGAGTTATGTAACCGGAGCCCGAACCAGTTGTGTAACCAGACCCCGACCAGTTGTGTAACCGCAAGCCTGGCATGAACGAACCAAACAAACAATTCAAAACAACATCAAACAAACAACATCTGATGCACAATCATGCACGAACCGAAGCCCGACCATGCACAACCCGAAGCCCCAGTGACACCCCCGGAGCCCGACCAGTTATTTAACCGGAGCCCGACCAGTTATTTAACCGGAGCCCGACCAGTTATTTAACCGGAGCCCGACCAGTTGTGTAACCAAAGCCCGACCAGTTGTGTAACCGGACCCCGACCAGTTGTGTAAACGGACACTGACCAGTTGTGTAACTGCAAGCCTAGGACTTACGAACCAAACACCTCTGAAGAACAACCATGCATGAACCTAAGCCCGACCATGCACAACCCGAAGCCCAAATGACACCCTTGGAGCCTGACTAGTTATTTAACCGGAGCCCGACCAGTTGTGTAACCGGAGCCCAACCAACTGTTGTAACCAGAGCCTGAACAGTTATGTAACCGGAGCCCGACCAGTTGTGTAACCAAAGCCCGACCAGTTGTGTAACCGGAGCCCAACCAGTTATTTAACCGCAAGCCTAGCAAGAATGAACCTAACAAAAAATCTGAAGCACAACCATGCATGAACCGAAGCCCGACCATGCACAACCCTTAGCCCAAGTGACACCCCGGAGCCCGACCAGTTATGTAACCGGAGCCCGACCAGTTATTTAACCGGAGCCCGACCAGTTATTTTAACCGGAGCCCGACCAGTTGTGTAACCGAAGAAGCCCACCAGTTGTGTAACCGGACCCCGACCAGTTGTGTAACTGAAATCCCATCGGTTGTGTAACCGCAAGCCTAGCAAGTATACATCTCATCTAACCCCCACCAAGCTAAACAGCCCCAGAGCCCAACCAAACTCCATTCCTAGCTCGACCAAACAAAAATCTCCTTATCCCTACTTAAAACCCTCCTCTTGCCCTAGAAACCAACCATGGAGGCCTAGCAAACAAACCTGGAGCACTAGTACACAAACAACACCTGGAGCACACCCATGCACGACCTGGAGCCCGACCATGCACAACCCAAAGCCCAAAATATCGCACCCCCGAGTTATGTAACCGGAGCCCGAACCATTGTGTAACCAGACCCCGACCAGTTGTGTAACCGCAAGCCTGGCATGAACGAACCAAACAAACATTCAAAACAACATCAAACAAACAACATCTGATGCACAATCATGCACGCACCGAAGCCCGACCATGCACAACCCGAAGCCCCAGTGACACCCCCGGAGCCCGACCAGTTATTTAACCGGAGCCCGACCAGTTATTTAACCGGAGCCCGACCAGTTATTTAACCGGAGCCCGACCAGTTGTGTAACCAAAGCCCGACCAGTTGTGTAACCGGACCCCGACCATTGTGTAACTGCAAGCCTAGGATTTACGAACCAAACAACCTCTGAAGAACAACCATGCATGAACCGAAGCCCGACCATGCACAACCCGAAGCCCAAATGATACTCTTGGAGCCTGACCAGTTATTTAACCGGAGCCCGACCAGTTGTGTAACCGGAGCCCAACCAACTGTGTAACCAGAGCCTGAACAGTTATGTAACCGGAGCCCGACCAGTTGTGTAACCAAAGCCCGACCATTTGTGTAACCGGAGCCCAACCAGTTATTTAACCGCAAGCCTAGCAAGAATGAACCGAACAAAAAATCTGAAGCACAACCATGAATGAACCGAAGCCCGACCATGCACACCCTTAGCCCAAGTGACACACCCGGAGCCCGACCAGTTATGTAACCGGAGCCCGACCAGTTATTTAACCGGAGCCCGACCAGTTATTTAACCGGAGCCCGACCAGTTGTGTAACCGAAGCCCACCAGTTGTGTAACCGGACCCCGACCTGTTGTGTAACTGAAACCCCATCGTTGTGTAACCGCAAGCCTAGCAAGTATACATCTCATCCACCCCCACTAAGCTAAACAGCCCCAGAGCCCAACCAAACTCCATTCCTAGCTCGACCAAACAAAAATCTCCTTAGCCCTACCTAAAATCCTCCACTTGCCCTAGAAACCAACCATGGAGGCCTAGCAAACAAACCTGGAGCACTAGTACACAAACAACACCTGGAGCACACCCATGCACGACCTGGAGCCCGACCATGCACAACCCAAAGCCCAAAATATCACACCCCCGGAGTTATGTAACCGGAGCCCGAACCAGTTGTGTAACCAGACCCCGACCAGTTGTGTAACCGCAAGCCTGGCATGAACGAACCAAACAAACAATTCAAAACAAGCAACATCTGTTGCACAACCATGCATGAACTGAAGCCCGACCATGCACAACCCGAAGCCCCAGTGACACCCCCGGAGCCCGACCAGTTATTTAACCGGAGCCCGACCAGTTATTTAACCGGAGCCCGACCAGTTATTTAACCGGAGCCCGACCAGTTGTGTAACCAAAGCCCGACCAGTTGTGTAACCGGACCTCGACGAGTTGTGTAACTGCAAGCCTAGGATTTACGAACCAAACAACCTCTGAAGAACAACCATGCATGAACCGAAGCCCGACCAGTTGTGTAACCGGAGCCCACCAACTGTGTAACCAGAGCCTGAACAATTATGTAACCGTAGCCCGACCAGTTGTGTAACCAAAGCCCGACCAGTTGAGTAACCAAAGCCCGACCAGTTGAGTAACCGGAGCCCAACCAATTGTGTAACCGGAGCCCAACCAGTTGTGTAACCGGAGCCTGAACAGTTATGTAACCGGAGCCCGACCAGTTGTGTAACCAAAGCCCGACCAGTTGTGTAACCGGAGCCCAACCAGTTATTTACCCGCAAGCCTAGCAAGAATGAGCTGAACAAAAAAATCTGAAGCACAACCATGCATGAACCGAAGCCCGATTATGCACAACCCTTAGCCCAAGTGACACCCCCGGAGCCCGACCAGTTATGTAACCGGAGCCCGACCAGTTATTTAACCGGAGCCCGACCAGTTATGTAACCGGAGCCCGACCAGTTATTTAACCGGAGCCCGACCAGTTATTTAACCGGAGCCCGACCAGTTGTGTAACCGAAGCCCACCAGTTTTGTAACCGGACCCCGACCAGTTGTGTAACTGAAACCCCATCGGTTATGTAACCGCAAGCCTAGCAAGTATACATCTCATCTAACCCCACCAAGCTAAACAGCCCCAGAGCCCAACCAAACTCCATTCCTAGCTCGACCAAACAAAAATCTCCTTAGCCCTACTTAAACCCTCCACTTGCCCTAGAAACCAACCATGGAGGCCTAGCAAAACAAACCTGGAGCACTAGTACACAAACAACACCTGGAGCACAACCATGCACGACCTGGAGCCCGACTATGCACACCCCAAAGCCCAAGATATCACACCCCCCTGAGTTATGTAACCGGAGCCCGAACCAGTTGTGTAACCAGACCACGACCAGTTGTGTAACCGCAAGCCTGGCATGAACGAACCAAACAAACAAATCAAAACAAAACATCCGGTGCACAATCATGCACGAACCGAAGCCCGACCATGCACAACCCGAAGCCCCAGTGACACCCTCGGAGCCCGACCAGTTATTTAACCGGAGCCCGACCAGTTATTTAACCGGAGCCCGACCAGTTGTGTAACCGAAGTCCGACCAGTTGTGTAACCGAACCCCGACCAGTTGTGTAACCGAACCCCGACCAGTTGTGTAACCGAACCCCGACCAGTTGTGTAACCGAACCCCGACCAGTTGTGTAACCGAAGCCCGACTAGTTGTGAAACAGAAGCCTGACCAGTTGTATACACGGAGCCCGACCATTTGTCTAACAGGAGCCCGACCAGTTGTGGTATAGCAAGCCTAACAAACAAATATCTCATCCAACCCCCCACCAGTATGCTAAGTGGGGTGACAAAGGGTCCATTTTGGGGCCAACCCCTTTTTTGTCAAATACATAGATGAGAATATTACAAACCACATCAAATTTGCAGATGACTCTAAGACCTATGATAAAGTTTGAAGTGAAAGCCACATTGAAACCTTACAAAGATATCTACATCAAGTTCACAAATGGACAGACGACATTTTTTAATGTCGACAAATGCAAGACCTTGCATGTGGGGGGCATAACAATCCACGTCACAAGGACCAAATTGACAGCACTACCTTTCAACAGATAGATACCTTACCTTGAGGTGCTTCCGGGGCTTAGCGTCCCCGCGGCCCGGTTATCGACCAGGCCTCCTGCAAGATGAAGACAACAGATAGATGAAGACAGCAGATAGATGAGGAAAAGGACCTTGGAGTCACAAGCCATCGCGTGAGGCATAACACAACACAACTAAGAATCATCAACATTATCTTGGAGTCAGAATCCACCAATCACTGATAGTTGTACAACAAGTGGGAGCGGCAGTAAAAAAGCAAACCAAACCCTAGCATAATCATGCGTATAAGGAAAACAAAGTAGACCTTCAATTGTATAAGTTTCTGGTGCGCCCCCCACATGAATTATTGCATCCAGGCATGGAGACCTAATCTGCAGAAAGACATAGCTGCTCTGGAGCCATGTCTTACCGAGAGCTATTGAGCTGTGTCTTACGACAAAAATCATACCAAGGAGTTTCCTGACCAGCCGGCTGTGGTGGGTATGTGGGCCTGCGGCCGCTCCAAGCAACAGCCTAGTGGACCAAACTCTCACAAGTCAAGCCTGGCCTCGGGCCGGGCTTGGGGAGTAGAAGAACTCCCAGAACCCCATCAACCAGGTATCAACCAGGTATCAACCAGTATACCAGAGCGTAGTCATCTCTCGTATCAGGAACGGTTGTGGGCCACAGGGCTAACAACACCACAAACCAGGCATGACAGGGCGGACTTCATAGAAACCTTTAAAATACTAAACAATTGGAGGTTGTCGATCAGGACAATGTCTTCAAAAGGTCAGATGTTACACGAACAAGGAGCAACGGGTTCAAACTCAAGCCAGAAAGTTGAACAGGAAACAGGAGATGCTTTTTCACCCATGGGGTTGTAAACCCGTGGAACCGCCTACCCGCCGAAGCCGTAAACGCCAAAACCCTGCTGGGTTTTTAAAATACAGCTGGAAAGATCATCAGGGCAAATGAGGGGGACCTTTGACAAGCCGCCGGCTTACTGTCCTCATCGAGGCCATTAGTGTTAGTGGCCCTCGGGTAAATTCAGTTCCTGGAGGGGTGTCCCCGCTCCTCCCGTTGGGAAGTTGTTCATATATTACAGTATTTGTACACAGGACTGTCGCTTGTCACTAAACTTAGTTTTAAAACTATTAACTTGATGAAATAATATTACCTTATACACGAGAATATTCTGTATACACAGAGCGATCAAATTGACGAACGCGGCTTTGAGTCGGGTGCCGCGTAGGCGAGCCTGCCTGAGGACAGGCAACTGTAAATGCTTCACTCTCCACATACTTCAAGTGCAAATAATTGCCAACAGAACCTAAATACCGAACCTACTATACGCCTAATTAAACATAGAATATAAAATTAATTTATACACGATAAATACTATTTTTAATGCACAGTACGTGAAAGTCCATAATAAATTGCGTCTTGGAGTGGGGGGGGGGGGGGGGCCGACCGCCGCGTTAACGAGCCTAACCTGACGACGGGGTGGTTTAACACTATGGGGAAGTGTATCTACATAATATCCTACCCCATATAATCTTGGTAAATCATGATCCTCAAAATCTTCCACAATATCCGAGAGAGGGACAGACTATTTAGCATTACTGGAATACAAACATTTGAATACTACACAACCCGGATGAAATAAACATGTACGGAAACAATGACCCTCGGAGACATTACAAAAACTCATTGTTATAATAGCGAACAAATGTATAATGCATTAAGCATTGTAGGTGGATTATATATATTCATGCTACCTCCCAACTGCTCAGATAGCAAACAAAAAATTATCAGGCTTACCTACACGGGAGCGACATACTCACGCCGCCGCTGCTTCCTGACGACTGGCGGGGTCAGCGTGATGACCCGTATGCGGCCAACCGACCCCCAGAGACCCCCTGCCTAAATTATTTGAACTCCATATTGAAATTCCTAGCGTATATCACCAGGAGTGTGTAAGTTAATATTTATATATGCATTATAGGCATATATATGCATAGATCTATAAATTACTAAAGTAATTTATAGATCTGAAAATCATATATTGTCTAACAAACGATTAAGTTAATATTTAATTATGCCAGATGCAAGTTTCATCGTACACAGGAAGATTCATCAGCAGATTTTTTTAATTTTTTTTATTTATATATAAAAAGAGTTCTTAAATTCTTGTAAAGCCACTAGCATGCATAGTGTTTTGAGCAGGTCCTTAATCCTAATATTTTTTTCCCGGAATACGACCCGCCAAATCGTTTAACAATCAATTCTCTGCTGGGTAAACAGTTAAGGATTGTCACCAGGTCAATCCTCCCCAGCCAGCAGGTGAAAGAGCCGGGCGCGCGCTTTACCACTGTAGTGAGTTAATCTTATACACGCTCCATTATCTCATTATCTTAATAGCATAACTGATTAGCACTAATTACAAAAGCTACAATTCTTTCCCCAATTACAGGTAATTCTCTTCTCATCTTGTTGGAGGGAGCTGAGGTGTAATCACCATATAAGCAAGCGATATGAGGAATAGTACGCACGTGAGACATCTCCCGTCACGCAGGGTGCAGTCGCACCTCCACAGATCTCCAGTATCAGCTCTTGATACTGGTAATGGCTCAAGTGGGCCACCACTTACGGGCTATTTATGCCCGTGCCACCTTTTGGGTGGCTTAATCTTCATCAATCAATCAATCGGAATAGTAGACAGTACAATTTCGAGTCAAGAATGTAGCACTCGGCGTAGGCAGTTCTAATCGTCTCCAAGACACTACAGCTTCGACACAGCAGGCAGCAGACTAGGACCACATCCAGCTACAACACTCTCCCACATAAAGCTCCGTGACTCCGGCCACACTCAGCTCTCTGCTCTGCTCCAAGCTGCTCCATCTCAACGTCAACGACACTGCTGTATCCAGGACTACTAAATAAATATGAAACTCATTAAACACTCTGTATCTAATCTACCCAACAACTAACATAAACGTACGTTACAAGCTCAACCCAACCCAACATAACCCAAATCAAACCAATCTCATCCAACCTACTCTATCCCTTTGAAATGTATTTTTTTATTGTCTCAATAAACATACTTGAACTTGAAGTGGCCTTTAATGTTTTTTTTCGGCAGCTTTATTCCTTAGTTTCCGAGCTGTTTTCTTTACCGTGTATGTTGTAATAAACTATTCCTATATTTACAGTTGTTTCTTCCTGTGAAGATTATTAACAATGGTGATTATAAGGGCGCGGAAGTTCAGCCTGGCCAGGCCCGCCAGCAGCCCTTGGGCTCGCCCCGGCAGCACCAGTCTTTAATTTGGCACCTTTGTGGCACCTTGGTATAAGCCTAACATATATATAACACTGGCTGCCTGTCCCCCTGCACAATGATTTATTATTACCTATTATTTTATCATTTGATTTAAATATTAATAAAATAATTTATTTAATTATTATAGTAAGTACTTAATAATTTAATAATAAGTAGTAATTAAGTACATAAAAATATTAAAAAGTACAGTTTAGTCATAGGAGATTCCTAGATTGGAATTCACTACCAAATTTCGATATATCCAAGTATTTTTAGTGTGAAATGCTGTTATTATATGCATAAATTGTTGTTTTAATAATATTACGCTTAGCCACTTGGGCTGGACGGTAGAGCGACGGTCTCCTTTCCTACAGGTCCGCGTTCAATCCCCGACCGCCCAAGAGGTTGGGCACCATTCCTTTCCCCCGTTCCATCCCAAATCCGTATCCTGATCCCTTCCGAGTGCTATATAGTCGTAATGGCTTGGCGCTTTCACTTGATAGTTCCCCCACCCCTCCTGAATAATATTACGAGAGCAGTATTTACGGGCTATTCATGCCCGTGCCACCTCTTGGGTGGCTTAATCTTCATCATCGAGAGCAGTACGTCCTAACCAGACATTATATGATGATATCCTGAACAGTTGATAAATAAAAGTAATTGCGGAACTCCAGTTATCTAATACTTATCATAAATGGTATAAACCTTATCATAAGCAAGGGATTTGTAGATCAGTGTTTAAAGGGAATTCTGAAGTAATAATAACACAGCTGATGCCATCTGTCGGCAGAAGAGAACACTATCAACTGCTGGTCAATAGTGGCCATAAGATACAGCTTACGCCATCTGTTGACATCAATTACACTTATAACAAATTACCCTGCAAAATACAACTAACGCCATCTGTTTTTTTCCAACGCACTATAAATAGCCAAACAGCAACCCATAAGGGGGTTGTTGTGCTCGGGTAGAAGGTTCCAAGCTCCGCCCACAAGATGGTATGGGGTGCATAATAAATGGCATATCATTGGTAGATATTCTTGGTTGACATTCACCACACAGCCAATCACAGGAAGGGATCAGCTAAAGGCTCCATCCACTTAATAAATCATCTTTATTCAGCACACCATCCTTGCTTATGACATTCTGCTTCAACTTTAATCTACCTAAAAAGTGAAATGTTAAGTATTTAAAAATTTATATAGTGATAATTAAATACTGCAGGATGTAACGGGTGTTACAGAACATGGGCTGGCTACCTAACTTGTGACGTCATCAGTGGGGGTTGCCTCACCCAAATAATATCGGGCGATACAATGCCTCCGCCCTCTTATTGTCTACATTATTCAGTTAGATGGAAATTTCTGTCTTGTATAAAACAGAATCTTATATCGTTAAATAGTGTTGAGCTTGCACTCA
>WNGS01135237.1:11208135-11233921 GCA_020271785.1 Procambarus virginalis
AAACGTGTCATCAGACAATTATACCGAGTGAACTCACTCGTTAAACTACTTAATAATAATAATAATTTATTTAGGAACAGTACATGCATAGTTGCAGCGTTACAGTACAAACATTCTCTTAGATTTAAAGATAGAGGTAGTACATACAATACCTGCTAAAGCCACTAGTACGCGTAGCGTTTCTGGCAAGTATAGTACAGTATATTCATTTTCTTCATAAGCCCTAAGATGGAGGTTTTCTTTAATATCAAATTCTAGGGGATACTCAAACAGGCCAGACTTGAATACTTATCAAGATATTTATGATGCTTTGAAGGCTTATTAGGGATCCAATAATCTGTTGGTATATTGGGAAGTGAACCATTATCATAAACACATTCTTCTCCACGATATAACTATTTTAGCATATATCATTGTCTTTTAAAAAAAGATCGAATATGTAGTACAGTATACTCATTTTCTTCATAAGCCCTAAGATCGAGGTTTTCTTTAATATCAAATTCTAGGGGATACTTAAACAGGCCAGACTTTCATGTTTTCATATGTTTAAGAATTCAATACACTGGCTTAACCTAAGCTAACCTAGCCTGACAAAGGTTTGAAAGTACATAAAAGTACTAACTATGCAGTGTGTTGACGTGATTACCTTTAAAGGAACATACCACCTGAAGACAGGTTGCAACACAGAGCAACTTCGTACGATGCATAGTACTGGGCATCCAGCTTCTTTCCCCAAAAAAATAGACAAGTGAAGAAAATAAACAGCAACTGAAACCAAAGAGATTTTCTGCAAGAAGAATTGTATAAAGCTCTTCATACTTCAATGTTAATGTATTAATAATTATATTATTAATGCATAGTTGTATGAAGAGCTGGAATGAGGGTTGACCTTGGTTGTAGGGAAGAGCCCATAACCTGAAGACCATAATGACATTTCTATACTGTACACATTTTTGAAAATGCACAAATATGTACTACATCTGCATAAAAGACTGGTATGTGGTGAATAAGCACACAATAATTCCCCCTGTCCTTTGTCAGAGATATAGTTTGCGAGTTGGGGATCTTGACCAAGGAGGTACATTTGGCCAAGAGAGGGAACCAAGGTTATGTGGCAAATGGAAAACGGTTTTATTGCAAAGAAGCTCAAGCTTCTTGGAACAGTCATTAATAATTTAATGAGAAAGGGCAAATGATGTCTCACGGATTTTAGTCAATCCTCATTGTGAACAAATCGACAAAAGCCGTGATGAGGGTTTGAACCTACACATGGGATATTCCCAGCTTCGCCTTAAGTAAACTGTGCTATGACCAGCCCGTCCACCAAACAAAGACTCAAAAGTGATTCCATGCACCCGCCAAATCCCGTTTATGAATTAAAAAATGTTTACACACGGCTCTCGACTGATTTCGTTCGAACACTTCCAGAATAAGTGCTTCACTGACGAATTTACACAACACTAAATGCTTCACCCACGTACTACAAATACAAATAATCGCCAACAGTATCTGAACACCTAACCTAACCTATGCCTATATATGTACAATATGCTAATATGTTATACAGTATTAATTTTAATTTGAGAAAATTCCCACTTTGAATGAACAGCATGTACAAATTTATGAATGAGTCTGTGGGGTCGACCGCTGCATGTAATGGAGATGAGTCGAGGACCGGTTAGCCACGACACGGTAAAAGAATTGCAACCTGGAGTGCTACTGCCTTCACTAGGATCTCAAAGCTTGTGTATCTTGTGATCATGAGGGGGGGGGGGGGAAGGTGATGGGGGCAACATAAACATGAAACATCCTGGAACCCCAACAAGTTTGTGGTTCTGGGATGTTGCAAAAATATTATAATCAAATTGCAAAATGTATATATTTTATATAAATGTTGCAAAATACAGTATATAGATTTATAAGTAGCAAATAATAATATTATTATTAACAGATCTAAATGATAAAATCTTAACTTGCATCAAATCCAATCAAATGACCTGTGTAATTCCTAACCTATATTCAATGCAACTGACCTGGACAACCAGGTCAGCCACCGTCTGGTTCACCCTCCTATCTTTGCCAAGTACGCCTACCGAGTTGATGGACCTTTGTTCTGAATTCCAGAGTCCTCCAGTGACGAGTCATCTCCAAACAATTCTTAACCACAATAACCAGGTATATTCCATCACCTTGACAACACCTTACAGTAAATCAAGGGGTGGGGAACCTTTCATTATATGAAAACCATATTATATCCAGTACTTGAAGATTTCATAAGACTGCACATTATTTACAAACAAACAATTTTCAATTAATTGCAATTGTTTTAGAAAGCCACACTGATTATCATAACACGTCACATGCAGCTTTAAGGCTGTAGCTTCCCCACCCCTGCCCCCTTCCAGAGAGGCTACACCAAACCAACTCCTACTGCATTAAAAGTCACACACACACAACCAAGGATACCACTACCCCTGTCTTCCCAGATTCTGAGGTGTAGTGAAATATTAGGATACTCTGGATATCAAATTATCATCATAGACTATCTGCTTATGTCGTACATAAAAGTTCAGAATTTTAAAGTACTGAGTATTTATCACAGTAGTTAAAATTTATATTATTCTGCCAGCATTTCCTTAAGTATATATATAAATATTTTTTTTTTTTTTTACACAAGTAGGGTATAGGAGCAAATAATTCTGACTTGTGTTAACAAACCAAGAGGTTTCCCTTTTCCTAAGTCATGGTAACCCTTACACCTACAAAAATATATTGAAATACTCTCAACTTCCTCTTCTATTGCAACAAAACTCAACACCATAAAAGATAAAGATGCAGGAATAAATGATAAACAAAATTTAAGTTTTCTTTAATCTTAGTTTTGTACAGATTTACAATTAAACAACAAAGTTGTTTAGAGCACACCAACACATCTGTGTAAACTACACACACTTGAGCCTGTGCTACTTGCATACAGTGGTTGTTTGCTCATTTATTTTCCAAAATCTGTTAAATGGATGTTAAAGTAGTCTCTAATTGTGGTTATAGCAACGCTACGAATGATATTTTAGTGGACAGATTAGGAGTCTGGTCAAATATTTTTATGTGAAGAGATTATGAAATCTTGCCCTTGTCCAGTTAAAGTTCTAGAAGGCAATCCCAGTTATTACAGTACAGTACTTTCCAAATAAGGGAAAATAAAAATGATATTCTCTTCATAGTCAGAAAAGTATTTTATCAAAGTAAATGATTACAGTTAGTAATCACCCCCCCCCCAAAAAAAAAAATAGTTGGTACCAAAACATGAAATATTGGCACATTTTAATTTTAACATTTGTATAATACAGTAACCGGCATATTTGATTTTATCCGTTGTTGAGGACATGAAGCCTTTATTTAGGCTTATCAAGATCTCTAGGCCAACTAGGTGAACACACACATCAAGTGAAAGGAAACTTTTCTGTCCTGCCAGGGGATTAAACCCGGGGTTCTTGATTGTGAACCGAGGACATAGACCGCTGTGCTAGAAATGATTATGGAGTACAAATATCTAATTACAATATCTACATATTACAACACCAGTTTTACTTGTTAAAAATATTAATCGTTACTCCTGGTCCATCGCCACCATGCAACCACCATTCTGTCCCAGATATTTTCAAACGAGTCCATAGCGGGTCGAACATCTAAGATGGCAAATTTGTAGTCATTGGGATTAACTGCTCCACCATCATAGTAGTCAATAACATATCGCACATCCTTACCACACCGATCAACAATCCAATCATGACGGTCAAAAGGCAATTCGTACCTGTGGAAAAATATATGATAAATCTTTCAGAATGTCAATTTTGGTTAATGTTACAATATTTAAATAAGAGAATCTAAATGAATTGTAGCACTTTTCCCTTGATAATAGTATGCCTGTGCCAGTTCAAAGTTTATATTACTCTTGTAGCCCAACCTCTGGCCAGGCTTCCCTGGTGACTGCTTTGTTAGCCAGGCTATTAATGTTTTAGAAGACCATAGGGACCAATGGCCTTAGGGATCCTAAAGCCATCAAAACTGCTGATTTAGCATACCGAAAGGAATGTATTGTTTCATCTGGCATTCTTCTAAATTTGGTCAAGCAATATTTCTTGCATACGTTGAGAGACGTTTAATTAAAGTCTTAAACCATGGACGTTGACAAAGTATTCTCTAATTGAGGTTATAGCAATTCGACTTCATGAATGGTATTTTAGTGGACAGATTAGGAGTCTAATCAAATATTTTTATGTGAATAGATTATGAAATCTTGCCTTTGTTCAGTCCAAGTTCTAGAAGGCAATCCCAGTTATTCGGGGGCTTTATGGCTTCTATGTGAGCAATAAGATCCGTGAATATTGTCTAGCTCTGAAAGTAAATACTGCACTAATAGAGAACAGCATTTAACACGAAGTGAACTAGTCTTGGAAAGTATTGCCATATGGGTGCCATCACTTATTTTGAAAGAACTCATAATCTACCCAATAATAATTGTGACCAAAGGCTCTTACACACAAAACTTCATCTCCACTAAAGATGTCTGCTTCAGTTACAGGAGAGTAAACATGATATCTATATCACTGCCAGCATCTCATGCTCTGATTAACTGCGGAATACTATAGAATTTTCAAATACTCAAATTTTGTTAATGATACTGGATACTTTTTCATGGTTTACCAAGGCAATTTTCATGCAAATATTGTAGTCCTCCACTACAGAGAATGATATAAAGAGCTCCCAGGAGGCATGGACTCCAAATCTATCTTTCTTTTCATCTTGATAGTTGCAATGCCTTGAAACCTGCCTTCTTTTGGTACTGATTATGCCACAGGAGTTATCTCCTCTAGATACTTTTGGCGCTTCCAGACCTATCCTCCACATTTCCCTGATATAGTCACCATCTCTAGGCAGACTCGACACCGTCTCATTGTACTATTATTGATGCTTTTAAACCTATTTTACAGTCACACTTCTACCTTGTCCCTCTTACAAGCTGTGGAAGCTTTGAAGAGGGATGCCAATAAATATATGGGTCGAGAGGGAAGAAGCAAGAAAAGTTGCTCATTACACCGTTTCATCACCCTTTTCTCTCATCTCGGCGATCATCTGCATTCTACTGTTTCCACCTCCATGGCTCAGAATGCTACATTTTTTATCAAATTTCAATTTGTTTCCAATAATTAAGATTTGTCGTGACAAGAGACAAACTTTTGTCTTTTCAACCCCTTGATATTTTATTCAATATACATACTGTGTATGCAGGAGAGTTTAGACATCCTTTACATACCATGATCAACACATTTCTGACTGCTCTTCATCTAATGCACCCAAACATACTCCTTTACTGTCTTACCTTCCCTCAGTTGCCTCATACAATTCAAATTTTAGAAACAATTTTGAGAAGCGAATTGTAAGGTAAACAATACCACTTAAGAACCTCACCCCATCCAGCTTCTGATGCGTGCCCTTGGAGAATAATCTGAAGCCTTTCCACCAAATCGTTTCAGTTTAGGATTCCCACACTCTTTCTTGTGGAGCGATTCCCACTTCAACACCTGAAAGAAAAATATAGTTACATAAGATGTAAAGGTCTTTTCTGTTTAAGTGGTTTTTTGTACAAGTGGATGAGCTTAAGAATCTGATGCAAGACTGCTAGTCATATGTAAGGGAAAATGGATTACATTAAAAAAGAACAATTTTTTTGTAGGGAGGGAAGGGGGGCCAAATGTTTGTTCCCTGCCCCTAACATGCTAATATAGCTCCGGCCCTAAGAGTCCGTATGACCTACCGTAGATGAGAGCCAGAACCTGGTCCCCCCACCCTTCATAGAGGCTCCAGAAGGAGGGAGCCTCACACAATTCATAGAGGCTGCCAATGGCAGATGGCAGTACCACTGGGAACTCTAGCTCCCCATACCAACAGAGCTTAGTCCTGTCACTGATGTCCACCTGTGTGGAATTACCAGCTTGTGGGTTCCAATTTCTGAACTAGTGTGGGCCATCATTCAGACTGTCCTGTGAGGGTCTTTTTCATTGTGTATGATTTAAAATTTCTGTGAATGCTTCAAGTGAATTAAAGTGCTTCCTGCCTTTTCAGTTGTCAGTCATTTTTGGATCCTCCAGTGGGTACAGGAGTTCATCCCTCATGGGCCTGACTTCTTTTGGGTTTGGGTCAGCTTTGGCCTTGTGATTGCATTATAGAATTCCTGATTTTCATGACTTGTGACAACCCTTTGTTTTCATTGGGATTTGACACGGCCTTTGCTGTACCCAGGCACTTAATGTGAGAGAGATAGGTTCTTTCCTGCAGGCAGATGCCTTGGCTTTCTGTAGCCAAGGATGCAGGGCTTCATGGGAGCTATGAACACTTGGCGCTCAGTATGATCACAAGGCCTGTGTTTGAGCTATCCTCTGACCAAATTTGGAAGAGCCTGGATGTCTTGGCTTTGGTGCTGGGCATTACTAGCCTATTTCCTTTTTCCAATTTTGTAGGCTTTGTCCAGGTTACTTGCTTCCCTTCTCTGGAAGGTAGATGGTGGTGAACTTTTCTGGCCAGTCTCATGTTGCAACAGTCCGTGTTTACCCAGGCTTTTTAACTTGGATTTTTCCCCTACCCTTGTGTTGATCTTCCCACTTTTGTCTCTATTTCTGTAGAGACTGTCTCTGATACTTTCAGCTGCAACAGCTGCCTTGCTGCCCCTTGATGTGTTCTGGTGCAGGGAGGTTATGTCTCTTACTTGGAGCATTGTCTGTGGTTTGTCAAATAGGCCCCTAGTGGAGTCTGCTTCTCGGGCAAGAACCCTTCCTCTTATCTTTGCCTTTTCTCCTTGGCATTATTCTCAGTGCTTCCTCTCGAGGGTTTTCACATTGCTCCAGAGATTTGTCCCTTTGATGGCACATGGAGGGGACATAGGCAAGTTCTCAGTCCTGAGATTTGTGGGCCTTATTGGTGCTTTCCTGGGGTCTTGGGTGGTGGTGGTTCACTCTCCCATCTTTATCTTCAGACACCTCCTATGGTTGGCGTCCCAGTTGTTCCCTGTTGCCAAGCAGGACTTGGCAGTCCAATGGTACATACTATACCTCTAAGGGTTTGGCAGTTTCACTCTGAACTTTCCCACAACAGCATTTGCTCCGGTTCACCTGGTGTTGCAGGTGGATTCTTGGATATTGTCCCTGGACCTCAGGGATGCATATTGGCACATTACTTTTCATTCAAGGTTCAGCAACAAGTTAGGGTTTCTTGTTGGGCTTCAGGCTTACCACTTCAAAGTTCTTACTTACAGCTTGACTCTGGCTCCTCGGGTCTTTACCAGGCTAATGCAGGTAGTTATGACCTGGCTACATCTTTTGGGGGTTTGTGTCTTGACCTATCACAAAATCTGGCTAATTTAGGCTCCCAGCTAGTACACGTCGAAGTCTGAGATCTGGTCGTTTTCCAGCATGCCGGGTTCAGGGTTCTGGTAATTTTGCGATAGTCCCAGTTGGTTCTGATCTGGGTTTGCACCTGGTTATGCCTGGTGTGGGTTCCTGATTGGCTTCCCTTTCCCTGCCACCTGTGGCTCTGCTCCACCTGCAGTGTCATCTCCGTCTGATGTTGGACTGGCCCTGGTTTACTCGTTAGTTGTACACTTTACAGTATAAACATTAGCCATATAACGTGCTTTTTTTATACAAAAGATAGAGGAAACAATGATACATTTCTATGTAAATAATTATTTTTTATGATAAAAGCAGCTCAATAAACTGTTTATAAACATTTTGATACTCCACTTTTCATTTATTGATTTGTTTTAAATCTCTCTTGAAATTTTATAAAATTCTAAAGGCTTTTCCCCCACCCCCCACCTGATGTAGAAATAATTTGCTCACATTTACATACTCCCTGCCTGTTTCAGGAAGCAAAATAACTAATCAGGATACTTGACCTCATGTGGCTGGAAAATTACTTGACAGCCTGGTGGTTCCACAGTATGGTATTGCACTCGGTACCTAAAACTAAGTTCGTGTCGTGTTGACTTTGGGAGAGGTCACAGTTAATATAACCATTCATTACAGCAAATAATTTTAAACTATTATTTAATTTTTTTATTATTTTTGTAATATGTACTCAAGTGGTAATGGGAGGGGCATGACAAATGGCAAAGTAATTTAGCATATTCATTTATCTCGTGTATATATATATATGGTATACATACTGTAATTATGATATCTGGTCCATAAATATACCTGTCAGATTGACTGAAACATTCACAATACTCTTATTTCAGATAAACACCAACCAGTATTTTCCACAGTTAAAGATTCCACTGCAAACAGCAAGCCAGAGGATTGTGCTACATTTGAGTAGGAGTGCAGTGTACAGTATATCTATTCAAGTTCAGCACAGCATTATTATATAACTGAAGCTTTTTAAAGGCATTCACTCTTACCTCTTGCCATGCCAACTCATTATTGACATTATGGATACGGATGATGCTATCCATGTCTTTCTGAGAGAGGTCATCATCTTTCCATCTCCAGCCCTTTTTCAACATGGCATTCCAAAACATCTGTGGAGAGGGATACACCCAATTCTCATTTTCTGAACCAGCTTTGGGTATTGTTGAAACCTGAAAAAATATGCATATTAAAATAAATAAAACAGGACACTAATGGAACACATAGAACATGACTATTTCTTCACACTCTCCTCATTCAATATGGGTGCTTTCATATTCTGTAAATACTAGACAGATTTAGTTGAAGATCAACTGAAGTTGTACAAGTTGGAATTTTTTTTGACATACCCTTACTGAGGGAAGGGTTTTTGACAAAAAAAAAAAAAAAAAAAAAAAAAAAAAAAAAAAAAAAAAAAAAAAAAAAAAAAAAAAAAAAAAAAAAAAAAAAAAAAAAAAAAAATCAAGATAATTTATTTCCTGCGCACTGTGGGGGTGTCATATTTATAGGCCACGCAGTTAAAGGGTTAAATGGCAATGCGACATTTTATGCTAGAACTGGTAGGTGAATCCTGCCATGAATGATGACGTGTGTGTGAGTGTGGAAATCATGCCATGGGGGGCAGCAGTAGTGATGATAAATCTCTCTACTATGTGATTCAATTTATCATTGCCTTTATCAAATGTGATGATATATACAGTAACCATGTAATTATGAGGAAAGATACTGTGTTAGCAATATTTAAGATGATGTAACAAATTCTGTCTTGGAATTGCAGGAAATATTTGAGAATGGTATGAAAGCATTTTTTAATGACAAAAACAGCTGCCAAAGAAATAATGGATATAGATCCAATGAGGCACATTTGTGTTGTATATTACATACTCTTAAATAACATACAAAAATTACACAAACACCATGTTGAATACTCTCTCGCATTATTTCTTTGCTTATGTGTGAATTAGCAAAGAAGTTACATTCGCCACTGACCAGTTATTAATTCCAATGGCAAAGAGCCAAATGAGATAAAAGAAATTATAATAGAATATGTTGAGCAAGTCCTAACATGGATTTAAAAATTGGGAACCTATATAATTCTTGATGACGTGCTAGAAATCAGAAAACTTCCATATGACGTTTTCTAACGGATATGAAGATAAAGCTTTATTGACCTTTATAAAAGCAAAGAGTAAAGGGATGATATTACTAGCATGGTAAACCTATTAACAGAAAATAGAGCCAATAAATCAAAATTGATCAAATAAAAATAATGGGTAAATACTCGTTTTGGAAACAGGGTTTTGGGTTGTAGATTTGTGGAAGAGGTTTTCAGGAAATATAATAGATGCAAAACAGTGGGATTATTTCAAGTACAGGCAAGGCACAAGTAGATTTTTTTTAATTTTCAGGGGAAAGTGCCAAGCCATTACGACTTTATAACAATTGGAAGGGGGGGGTCAGGATAAGGATTTTGGATAGGATTGGGGTAAGGAAGTTGCCTCGAATGGCTAATAACTCTTCTGTAGGTTCCTCTATCCTTAGTTTCTTTTTATATTCTTATAACTTTGTCTTCATCATCGTTACCATCAGTATTGCCACCTCATCACCCTTAATGCAATTTTTCTCGACTTTATTCTAAACTTTCCATATTCACAAACATAAAGCTTTGGGGTCCCGATAGTACAGTCGGGTTCATTCTTGACGAACAATCGAGAATTCCGGGTTCAAATCCCGGGAGGAACAGAAATGGTTAGGCACATTTCTTTTAACCTAATGCCTCTGGTCACCTAGCAGTGAGTAGGTACTCAGGAGTTAGCTTGTTATGGGATTGCATCCAGGGCGGGGTCAGTAATTCGGTCTTGGTTGGGGGGGGGACCTCGATAAAAGCCAAACGTGAATGACAACACTCATGCTTCCTGTCCCCTAACACAGTGAATTATTTTCCCCTAATGGTACTATACAATATACATGTTAACTTGTTAGCAAATCCTCAACTTACTCTACAACAGATATTAATGCTGACCTTAAAATCTTATTAACCCAGCTGCCAGAAACACCCTGGCAAAAACCAATGTTGAAATCATTCATCTATTATGTGTCAAGAAAAATATATATACAGTATTCGTGAATGTTAGATATAATGCTAAATTACAAAATACTAGTCAAAATAATAACTTCCTATGGATTTAAAAGCATTCTCTAGCTTTGGGAAATAAAGGGGGGAAAAATAGCTTACCTGCCTTTCAGTTGGTAGCTCAAATGGTTGGTCTGGAGAAGGTTTTTGGTTAGGATAGCCTTCCATGTTGAGTGGGTTGATGCCCACATATTTCCCAGCGTATTCCTTTCCAAAGTGTACACCTTCCTGATGTTTGGGCCAATCTTTACTTTCACCTGCACTCATTGGACATTCAGAGGGGAATGCCTGAGTTTTAAAGGGAAAGGATGAATTCATTAAACTGTTTAGCAACATGAATACTTAAAAGACAATTCATTAATATGTACTGCTATTAAACTTAAAATAACTATATTGCCTAAATTTTATTTAGAGTGAAAGTACATTTTTATATACAGCAAACTTGCTCAATGTGAATTCCTTGGAGTGAAGAGCAGTTCAGGAACAAATATAATAGAAGTTCAACTTCACTCCCACAGGCCATTTTGACTCCTTATTTTATTAACTTCACTTAGTTTCAGTTTGGAGCAGGCACTAAAGCAAGTCTTGGCAGGCAGGCCAATCTCATGAGCAGATGAGACAAGGGAAATCAAACGTGGAGACCATATTTAACAAAACCCGAGAGATGGGCCCCTTAAAGCTGCTTCTCGCATCCCTAGCCTAACAATGCCAGTAGTTGTGCAACCTGTTGTCACCTAGGGATCCAAACCAACAGCATTAGTCAAAATGTCGAATGAACTGACCACTTGACAGTTGCAGCAAAAGCTGACAGAAACTTGCTGAAATGTCTAAGATGCTCAAAATCCTCCTTGTAAAACAGTAGGGTATTGGCAAGAAAGCCACTAAAAACAGGCAGGGTTAACATCAACAGGTACCACAAAGAATAGTGACACAAAATGGCTGCAGCCTAATAAACCAGCTCAGCCAAAATACAGGTGGAAAGAATCCTTCATCCAACAAAATGATGAAAACAAGAAAGATCATCGGCACCAAATCACATCCTGAAAAACTGAAAACTACATTACAGTACCAGGCATGTATTTGGCCAGGAAAGTCATAACAACCCAACCATGCCAAATAAAAACCTGCGAAGACAAGGGGAAACTAGCTATTTAAGCTGATACACAAGAGGGTGCATCTTGGAGGTCTAGAGCATCTCCTTAAGACATGGCTGGAACAGTGCTCAGTTCAGGAAGCTAATGAAATGGCACTCCTAGAAATGCCTAAATCACTTGCATAATCCAAGTACCCCCCTCCCCCCTTTTTAAGTGTAAGACTCCAATGAATACCAGCAGTAAAACTGAACATAATATGCAGGCCTTTTTTTTTTAAATATGAACAAGTAGTCAGAAAGATAATTTCTCCACACAAATAGACCCTGCTGGGAAAAAAAATTCCATACACATATACATAAGTATACATGGAATTCCATTCCATATACATAAGCAAGGTGACTAGGAGAGCCAATTCACAGGAGAGGAAGCCAACATTTCCCCTAGAGAAGGTATCTCTGGTTGGAATCTCAGGAAAGGTAACACTGGCCCTAGCCAGAGCAAAATTTAAAGCTAGGACAAATGTAATGTGGCTGGCATAAAGCATAATCATGAAGCACAAAGAAAAATGCAAACAAATTGCAACACAAATTAAATAAAACCCATTCTATTTCAAATGAGACATTTAATGTTATTTATTGTCTAAACAAAATTTACATTTACAAGCAAACATTGTCGCTAAAATTACTTAGTTGCATGTTGATTTAATCTTTTTATATATATATAAAAACATGGTTAGGAAAACATTTTTCTTATTTACTCAAACCATGTCGCCAGTAGGAAAAATCTTAATAAAAATGACTTTTATACTGCACCTGTGGTGATTGTTCTTTATTTGCTTGGTGCATAGGACATTCTGAAGGTATGAGTGTTCCAGGGGGAATGTAGTGGGCTTGTGCAGCAGATGGTTCCATACTTCCTCTATCGTGTTTTTTGAAGTTTCTTTGGGGCCTCGGTAATCTTGTTGTGCATAGGGCAGGCAGTTGGAAGAGCATCATGGCACTGCTTTTCTAAGGTAGGATGATTTTGGGGCAGTTCTGAGGCACTAAATGTCCACTACTGCTACCACCACCACCAACTGCCATGCTGGTGAGAGATGTTGCCGTGCTGTGGGCAGCCGACACAGAATTCCCATCCCTGTGTCCTGCAATGTACATACGTATATAAATTCTTGCATTTAAGAACACAAATCTGCATACAAAAATATACAACTTTTACAAGTAATAATAAAATGTTGTGAATAATGTAATGTTATGAAATTGCATATACAGTACAGGACACCTCGGCTTGTAAATGTCCCTCTTTACAAACTTTTTGGGTTACGAGCCCAATTCTTCGTAAAATCCGAATGGGTTACAAACTTTAACTTGTGATACGAAGTTGATATGCGTATGGCCGACCTAGTGCATGGTGTGATACAGCGACCATGCCTCAGTTTACCAGTGCCTCCCGCCTAGTGACAATCGTGCCTGAATTCTTTGTAAAGAATTTCAGTGTTTTTCGGATTTATGGGTATTTGAACATAAAAATTATATATCTCGCCACGGGTCACAAGAAAGCCAGTGGTAAGGTTCAATCCTTAAATTGTGGCCTGAATGTGTTTCAGAACTAGACTTTGAGGGGTTTGAGCCTGAACCTGAAGTGCCTATTGTTGTGGAAATTGTTACTCTGGGCCAGAATTGGGCTTCGAGTTGGAGGGTGCTAATGTGGAAGAGTTGGTGGAGGAAAACAGCGAAGAATGACCACAGAAGAACTCCAAGCCCTTCACAAGGAGCAGCAACAAGAGGCAGCCAAGGGAAGGAGGAGGCAGTACAGAATGTCCCTTCCTCAACAATTAGGAAGTGGTGTGTAGACTGTGGGAAGAAATGCACACTTTTGTTGAAAACAACTCGCCCAGAGCAAGCTGTAGTAGGCCGTGGCATTAACCTTCTTAATGACACTGATGCCTCACTACAGACAAGTGTTACAACAAAGGGAAACCAATCCTCTATGGATAGATTTTTAGTAAGAAAATCAAGCAGTAAGCAGGCAAAATCCCAGTGTGTGTTGTACCCCCAGAGAAGTCATCACTGCCACAATGAAGGGGACTCCCCTTCTAAACTAACACCTCCCCTCCTTCCCCCCCCCCCTCCATCCTCACCATCTTCCATACACCAACAAGAGTCATCAATAAAGGTAAGCAATAACTTGTACATACTTTAGTACTGAAGATTTGGGTGAATTAGGTGTAAAATTTACTTTGAAATTAATTTTTGGGGGAGTGTGGAATGGATTAATTCAGTTTACATTATTTCTAATGGGAAAATTTGCTTCGGTTTACGAATTTTCGGCTTGCTAACCATCTCTGGGAATGGATTAAATTCGTAAGCTGAGGTACCACTGTATTAGAGAGAAAATGCTCATCCTCTACCCTCCCTTCTCTCTTGTCCTTATCTCCTTTATCAGTATAGTACTGCCAAACCTTCTCGCCCATACTATATTTGATACTGTACATGGCAGTAAACAAAATTGTGTAAATACAGTACATACTGAAGTGTGTAAGGAATGCATTTAATTAAGGAAGATTTGTGTTAACCTCAAGTTGCAAACTGAGAAGCATATCCCAAGGTAGCCATACGTCATGATGCAAACAAGGTGATAGTAGCAAGTACCTGTCAGGTCATGTCATGTCACTAAAGTAACAACACTGAACAGTACCAATTGTTCTGCCCATTAACTCGTCCTTCGAAGTAAAACAAAAAATAAATAAATGCATTGTTCATTAACTTAGGCTACAATGGACAGGTGTTATGGTACTGATGCAAATGCCTGTCTTTTAGTTAGGTTAAGCACCACTGACTCTAGCCAGTAACTGGATGGGTGACAAGAATACGGTCCCACCGTACCCAGTGGGCACAATTCGCCTGTAAAAATTATAAATACAGCAGTCCCTGTGGCAAAGTGGTAACACACTCGTCTGGTACTTCACAAGCGCTTTGGCCTGGGTTCATATCCTAGCTGGGGAGGATTGACGGGCACCAATCCTAACTGTAGCCTCTGTTCACCCAATAGTAAAATGGGTACCTGATTGTTAACGATTGGCAGGTCGCATTCTGGAGAAAATTAGGATTAAGTACTTGCCCAAAACGCTATGCATGCTAGTGGCTGTACAAGAATGCAAGAACTCTTGTATATACATAAATAAACCAAAAATAACGCCGGGTCTGAGTCGATAGTGTGCACAACAAAATATAAGCCAACAATTAGCCCAAATGGTCAAGAACCCTTTCCTTTTCGTCCACATTTCCTGCTAATCTGAAACACTTGCGACTGTACAAAAAGGATGTACCTGGACCAAAATAATAAAACCGAATACCTTTGAAGTAAGAAGGGAACGTGTATCCTCCGGCTGGCAGCACAACACGGCCTCCTTCACATCAGGGTTGCCAGATCCAACTTGCGGAAAGTAGCGAGCTGACGGTCTAAAAGTAGCGAATTTGTAGTAACAGTAGCCCAATTTTTGGTTAGTGACTGATACGGGTTTCAAAGTAATATATTTTGATATATAGAGTACACTACACAATGTTAATGGTTTTATTATTATTTCTGCTCACACACACCACACACACAATATATTATATAATTATATTATATTATTATTAAAAATAATAATAGGATAAGTACCAATATTTACTGTATGAAGCATAATGGGTGTGAGAGTCCTTTCACGTCTTCATAGTTGTAGATTATCACGAAGATCTTCGATCAAGAAACGCAAATATAAAACACATATGCGCTGGCGTGNATGGGTATCTATTATGTTTAGCATGTCACCTATGCACCTCTCACATACCCTTGTTCACCACTTTACCTACACCTCCACTAGTCCACTTCAGCCTCCATGCATTGTACGTCTGCCTTTGATCCATCATAACTAACTGACATATACTGCAGTGAGTCCCTGAGCCACCACTGACACACCGTACACACCGACAGTGCGCGGACTGAAGGACGCGGCGCAGGTGGAGTCGCTTCAGGACCAGGCGCAGGTGATGCTCATCCAACACGTGCGGGCCCACTACCCGGCACGCCCCGCGCGGTTCGGTCGCCTTCTGCTCCTGCTGGCGTCTCTCAGATCGCCTCCTCCACCCCGTGTCCAGGCTCTGTTCTTCACCGCCACCATCGGCAACACCCCCATGGAGAAGATCCTCTGTGACATGTACAAGAGTTGAAGAGTGGAGGATAGACAAGGTCTACTCCGAACACCCTTCAGGCAGTTGCCCGACTGCTGGTATATTTGTGGATGATGTGTGTGTGTGTGTGTTTGCGCTCCGTGAGGACTAATCTTCTGGATATAAAGCCATCTTAGAGTTGGAGTTCCTTGAATGCTTGAGTGTGAGAGTCTTAGATATGCAGTAGAACTAAGGCAATGAACTGCCTATATGTGAGATAGATTTATAGAGCATTTAAAATATTTTGACAATTATTGTTCAATTCTGATGGGATATACAAATGATAAGCTGGACTCAGGATTTAAGAGGAAGAATATGCTAGTGTGAGAGATGTACGCTTATTTGGTCCATATGTTCCCGTTGAATTTTAATTTACTCTTTTTAATTGAAAAGGAAAGGGTGATGAAGGTAAATAGATGGGTGATTTAGAAACGATAAAATGAGAAGATACAATTTTGAAAACTTGTATAAACTTTATATATAATAATGCACGTGGACTAGAGACTTCCTTATCCAGACCCATACATCACCATGCATGAATATCACCCAAGTGTAATGATTCATATTTGTGATTTGTGAAATGAAAAATTACAATTTAAAGCCACAATAATTTCATCCTTCTAAGAAATTTTACAGTGAAAGATGTTGAACTACGTACTATGATCATCAGTGTATCTACGAGATATTGTAAGTGCACAGCAAAGTGGCGGGGACCTGCTGCATGGGTAACAGCTTCTCCTCCATATCTACCTACCCAGGCTTTACGCCCAGTCAGGGCGCGACTCCATAGTCTTTAGACTGAAGGTTGCCTACTACTACTACTACTACAACATACTGTAGATACACTGAAGAGTATTGGGCTCTGTTTAAAAGTGCAGAATTCAGCCAAATAGATGTGGAACATTGTAGATATAATAAGTTGAAGGAAATATAGTGGCATTGAGAAACACTGATATAATACAGTGTTCCAGTTTACATCCTTGACCAACTTGAAAGTCACCTGATCTTTTTTCCTGTATGTCAGGCAAGGGCAAGAACGTGCCCACTCTTAATGCGTGGGCATTTGTGAATCGGGGCACAACTACCATCCTGTCACTTGAGGCATTGTAGTGTTGATGCTGTCGACCTGGGGCCAGATTCACGAAGCAGTTACGCAAGCACTTACGAGCGTGTACATCTTTTCTCAATCTTTGGCGGTTTTGTTTACAATTATTAAACAGTTAATGAGCTCCGAAGCACCAGGAGGCTGTTTATAACAATAACAACAGTTGATTGGCAAGTTTTCATGCTTGTAAACTGTATAATAAATGTAACTAAAGCCGTCAAAGATTCTGGAAAGATGTACACGTTTGCAAGTACTTGCGTAACTGCTTCGTGAATCTGATCCATGACCTATTATGTTGCTTTAGTCAAATAAAGAGCCCCGCAATATTGACGTTTGCAAATGAGCATAATGAGTTAGCAATGAGTACACACCGAGCGAGACAGGAAGGAATCTTTGCATTGAGAGACAAGCAGGTTGCATCGTACATGTACCTGCAGCTTTGATAGTTATCAATTTGATTTTAAGAACCGATTCATGCTGTGTGCGTGCTGCAATTGCCTGTTACGGGGACGAAAGTTATGATAACCTACATTCTATCATAAAGAAGCAAAGTCATTCCTCACCTGGGGCAGTACTATCCCATACAGCAGGAAATTATATATATATATATATATATATATATATATATATATATATATATATATATATATATATATATATATATATATATATATAATGTTAGCTTATATTTCTCGGCATTTTTTATGAATTTCCGTACAAATTTAGATGACAAAAATATTCATCATTTTGTAATAAAAGTTCAGAGTATTTGCATTTGCAAATTTACCCTCATTTTATGAAATAACTTTTTTTTTTACCTGCAAGCTAGTATCCGTAATAACTTATGGATAATGTATGAACCATAGCTTTAAAGTTTCTCATGCTATTAAAAGTTAATTATTTTTTTAAGTTGTAATGCTTTATTTGTAAATATGTAATGTATTTATTGTTTTGTTACCTAGTAGCATTTCTCTCTAGGAGACAGTGGTTGCTAGATATTCAATTTTTATATTATGATAAAAGTCAGAAAGTTCCATGTTGGATATTTTATTTATTTTTCAGATTAGAGGGACGTAATCAATACGGTCAGTTGGGGCCGTGTTCCCAGTATTATCTAGCCAAACTTTATTTTATACTGTACTGCATAAATATGCATGTGATTATTGAGTGACGAGTATTTGTATTTTTCTTGAACAATTACTTGAGGAATTGTAATCTGTTTAACATGCAAATTGAATCTGCAACGTTTCTTTAAAATACGACTCGGTTAAAGTAATCTGCCTCGTCTCTAGCATACGATGTTCAAATGTACATTAGACACAAAATTTTCAATCATAGTTTAAAATTTACCTTTTTTCTCCATCTACACTTATGTATGACAGTGAAAGGTTTCTAATCAATTTTTACATAATAATGTCAAAGATCACAAAGAGGGAGTTGGTTACTTGTATATAATATATGCATAAGGTGTCAATATTGATGACAACAATGGTTTCCTTGCTAATTCAAGGGGGTTTATTGCAGTCAGCTGCTCCTAAGAGTCGGTCAAAATGTTTGACTGTCAGAGTTAGGCATAGTAATGTTTATGGTGGACAAGCTTCATGTGGTCTGTGTGCATTGGTGTTTATAATTACAAAATACAGTATTATGGATCATCTTGGTCAGCTTTGTGTGTCATTAAAATAAATTTGGAAGTGCAAGTGCTTCTTTTTTCCACTGAAATTTTTGTAACCATTTTTTTTATAATATTGAGTACAGACAAGTATACAGCTAAAAGGAATGATGTGAAAACTCTAATACTTGATTTTTTACTTTACAAATTCTGTTTATGTGGAGCCCTCAGTTGCCGTATGTTATGAAAGGCACTTTGACCTTTCTCTACATATGACCTGCATAGATTAATTAAGTACAGTATTCTCACAAGGAGCCACTGTGGAATTAGGTTAGTGCAAAGCAGTCATCAAGAAATTATGACGTTATACTACAATCTTTAAGATACTTTACTTCAGCAAGTGCAATAGGGACCACAGATGGTGTCAGGAAGTGGTCGAAAACACCCAGTAAACACTATATACGCCCTCAGTCATGACCGCTCCCAGCTCATCTATGTGACTTTGTAATATCAGTAATCCCTACCATAGGGGGGAAGAAATAGCCTAAGCTACTCTATCCCTTTGAGGTGTATTTCTTTCTTGTCTCAATAAACATACTTGAACTTGGTCCCTGCCACCAATGGCAAGGTCAGGTATCAGATCATTAACACTGGTTGTTGATCTTTTACACCTGACATCCTATTGTCTTCCTCTGCTTGTATAGATCGAGACCCCCCCCCCCCACGATCACTCATAAACAATTTAGTCAGCTCGAATGTGGGTCCTTGGAGCTATTCATTGACCTTTCAAATGTCCTTGATACTGTTAATCATAAAAACCTTTTCCTCAAATTGTATTACTATGGCATCGACCAGGAGGCCTGGTCGATGACCGGGCCGCGGGGACGATAAGCCCCGGAAGCACCTCAAGGTAGGTAAGGTATGGCGACAAGGATCGCTTTCTTAACAGTATACGATCTTATATCAGTAAAACTTACTATTGTCCTATCGTTGGGTGGCGATGCGTCAGTTGTGTGCTGATAGCATGCGCAGGTAGGGAGTCTCGCCCTCCAAGCCTCGGCCACGGGTGATGGTGCTCGTACGTATTTTCTGGTTAGTATGTTCATCTGGCGAGCTCGAGGGGGTTGTAGGGCGGACCCTGTGTGGGTCGCAGTTGTTTATACTTCTACTGTGTTCTGGGGTATGGGAGTTTTGTTGTGCTTTGTCTATTCAGTATTTTGCTGTTGGCTAATGCTCGATTTGAGTGTCTATAATTAATTCATCGTGTCGGGGGACAGGCAGCCAGTTTATAAATACAGTATATGTTAGGCTTATATCGAGATTCACCTCCACACGTCTCGGCCCCTAAATTATCAACAACAATACTCCTTTGTACAGTGAAGTTTATTATGGAAATATGTTCCTTTATATCTGTGTCTATTATAATAGTCATTTAAATACGAAACAAAATATTTAAATAGCTTGCATTCCCAGTGTAGTAGACTAAGGTCTGAGCCCCTCTCCTCTTATGTATACATCTGTAATCAATGCAGGGACGTATTACCCAATTGGCAAAGTAGGCCATAGTCTAGGGCTCTCCGGCTATCTACATTGAATTGAATTGAATTAAAATTGAATAAGTTTATTGAGGTAAAATACACACAAAGGGATGAGGTAGCTCAAGCTATTCTCACCCCGTAGCTATCTACATGCATGAGTTTATTAACCTTTGAATAGCCTCTCTATAACCAGACGGTGGGGCCCATATATTTTTTTCTTTCCTAGGGTCCAAGTCCTCTTTCCCGCCCTGCATCGACGACCTTCTAATACCTAAAGTCACTGTTATTTACCAATGACACAAATTTCATTATGAGTGCAAGCTCAACACTATTTAACGATATAAGAACGTGTCATCGACAATTATACCGAGTGGACTCACTCGGTATAACTACTTAACTACTTAATACTAATAATATAATAATATAATTTATTTAGGAACAGTACATACATAGTTGCAGTGTTACAGTACAAACATTCTGTTAGATTTAAAGATAGAGGTAGTACATACAATACCTAAAGCCACTAGTACGCATAGCGTTTCGGGCAAGTATACTACAGTATACTCATTTTCTTCATAAGCCCTAAGATCGAGGTTTTCTTTAATATCAATTCTAGGGGATACTCAAACAGGCCAGACTTGAATACTTATCAAGATATTTATGATGCTTTGAAGGCTTATTAAGGATCCAATAATCTGTTGGTATATTGGGAAGTGAACCCCTATCATAAACACATTCTTCTCCACGATATAACTATTTTAGTATATATCATTGTCTTTTAAAAAAAGATCGAATATCGATTTACAGTCTCCGTGGTGTAGTGGTAAGACACTCGCCTGGCGTTCCGCGAGCGCTATGTCATGGGTTCGTATCCTGGCCGGGGAGGATTTACTAGGCGCAATTCCTTAACTGTAGCCTCTGTTTAACGCAACAGTAAAATCTGTACTTAGATGAAAAAACGATTCTTCGCGGCAAAGAATCGTATTCCAGGGACCTGCCCGAAACGCTACGCATACTAGTGGCTGTACAAGAATGTAACAACTCTTGCACATATCTCAAAAAAAAATATATATATGTAGTACAGTATACTCATTTTCTTCATAAGCCCTAAGATCGAGGTTTTCTTTAATATCAAATTCTAGGGGATACTTAAACAAGCCAGACTTTCATGTTTCACATGTTTAAGAATGCAATACACTGGCTTAACCTAAGCTAACCTAGCCTGACAAAGGATTGAAAGCACATAAAAGTACTAATTATGCAGTGTGTTGACGTGATTACCTTTAAAGGAACATACCACCTGAAGACAGGTTGCAACACAGAGCAACTTCGTACATAGTACTGGGCATCCAGCTTCTTTCCCCAAAAAATGGACAAGTGAAGAAAATGAACAGCAACTGAAACCAAAGAGATTTTCTGCAAGAAGAATTGTATAAAGCTCTTCATACTTCAATGTCTGTCAGCTCTGACCTGAGCATCATAATGACCAAGTCTTCCTTTCGAGCAGATGAGCGCCGGGGTGCTGGGTGGGCGGCTCTCTCCTCTGGGCGGGCGGTGTCCCAGCAGTTTGGCCAGCGCCGTCTGCGTCTCCTCCAGCGGCATGGGCGTCACCATGGGTGGCACTACCCTTGGCACCGTCAGTGTAGGTGTGTGCTGTCTTCTCAGCTCATCCATCCATCTTACACAACCTTATCTTCGTCTACCTTCTTCTACCACCTGGTTACCTTGTCATCTACTGTTTGATAATGTTTTTGTCTTGTTTGTGTGGGATTATTGAGCTCTTGTCTGTGTTTTACGTGTGTGAATAGGTGGAATGTTGTGTTTGTGTTGTGTGTGTGTGTGTGTGTGTGTGTGTGTGTGTGTGTGTGTGTGTGTGTGTGTGTGTGTGTGTGTGTGTGTGTGTGTGTGTGTGAAGGGTCAGTAGAGTAAAGCTGGACACAGTGGCCCGCCAGCAGGCTTCGCTGTTGTATCAGCTAAAATATGTATATATTTTTTGTTTCATATTCCAGTAGAAATTATTTATGAATATATATTTGGGTTGCTTGTCTTCCTTTATTTATATTCTTTGTATTCTTGCTATGCCAACTTTCTGATGCTCCAGATTACGTAATCGTATGGCAGCGATTAGATAAGATCAAATGTTTTCTATATTCTTGATGTAATTAACCGGTATATAGAGGTTTATATATTATTTCCCAATCGATAGCATTATGTGATACCGAGCTCGAAGTAGATCGATGTACATCTGTGAAAGAGAACATTGTATCTACGGCTTCGTGTTCCGCCAGCCCGGGTTGGTAAGGGTAGCTGCCACAGTAGCAGGTACCCTCTGACCAGTCATTCTTTGATGGCTTTTTGTTTAAAAGTTCATTTTAGTGTGATTTATTTTTCCGTTTCGTGTCGCTCGAGGAGCGGGATAATTTTACTCCTCTGTGTTGCTTTCTGGGTCAACTTGAGCAGGTCTCGTCACACCGTTGACTGGTTGTTTAATTCATGCATTATAGACATTGTTAACAGTGTTGGTGGGTAGTATTAGCCAGGGAAGAACAGTGCGACCCCTTTTTTTTTTAAATAGGTAGATGGTCATTTAGCAGAAGCCGTTGACAATATAGAGTCTACGGCTTCTTATAGTTATACTACAAGATATAACTATCAAGGTGAGGTTATACTAAATAGTATATACCGATAGTTAACCTATAGTTATGATTATAATAAACAGGTCGCTAGGAACACACGGCTGTGATGGTCTGTCTCTGTTGTGAAGAAGCCATGGGTTGTGATTCCGCCTCTGTTGTGATCGCCAGAGAAGCTTTAACCAACTCCCGAGACCTGTGTAGACCCAACTGTGTCTACGGGGATCTAGATCTTGGGCCCCGCCTCCGGGTTATTAGCCTTTTGTGCGTTTATATTCCACCCGACGTTCCGGTACTCCGGCACAACTTGCCGCCCCTAAACTGTGAATGATGTTACTCTTATCACTTCTGCTCGCAGTACATTCACTCAATTAATAATAGTGTTCGTAAATAGATGTATATATATAGGTATTTTCGTTTTCTTTATCTGACAAGCTTCACCCACTTGCCTCTCGCGTCGCCTCCTTCTGTGTGGAGTGTTTCCTTGCAAGGTGTCTTTGTCCACCCCTCTGTTTCCCCTCGAGTCTTTGTGACACTTGTTCTTGGTGCCCCTTTCTTTTTATCTTAAATAGCCACTGAAATTCCCTCATATCCGACCTTTAATCTCCCTTCGCACACAACCCTTCATCTCTCTCTCTCTGACATCTCCGCCTCCATGTTTGTATAAATCCCCTCACTAATCTCATAACCCCCCCCCCCTCCTGACATATGACCTCCTTGGCCTCCCTTTCCCCCCCTGACCCAATGTTCTTCCTTGACCTCCCTCCCTCCCTATCACTCTTTGATTCCTTTGACCTCCCTCCCCTGACCCCTGTCCATCCTAACTATCCCTTTTCCCCATCACACCATTGTCGCTCCATTCCACCATCCCTTTTGGCCCCTTGACCTCCCTCTCTTTCCCTCGTTACCCCCCTTGACTTCCCCTTCCTCCAGTCCCCTTCCCTAGTTTCCCTGGCCTTCTTGACCTCTGACCCCACCTCGCAGGCAGCGTGGGCGGCCTGGGCGTGGGCGGCGGGCGGCGGGTGTCCCCTGGGCTACAGTGTCTAGTGTGTGGAGACACCTCCTCCGGCAAGCACTATGGTATTCTGGCCTGCAACGGGTGCTCTGGGTCTTCAAGAGGTCCGTCCGTCGCAAGCTTATCTACAGGTAAGGCTGGCGAGTTCCTTCATAGGTAAGGCTATAGCGAGCTAAATATACAGGTATAGTTAGATTATGCACATGTGCAACTTGTTAAACCCTGTACGTATGTTGCTCTATGTGTTGCTATATGTAGTTAGTAAAACTATTAAGAAGCACAGGGCGGGGAAGATTTGCAAGACGCAATTATTGGAAGTAATTAATATCAAAATCTTGTTGTATAATCTAATAAGGTTCATGGGAAATTTCCCTCTGTTTTTTCCCCCTCTGTTGATTAAATTAAGGTGCGGTTTCACCTGTGTCCATAAAAACTGTCTCCCCCGCGAGTCTGTTCACAGGTGCGACTGCAATTGGTATTAAAGTTTAACACAGTACCTCATTTACAGGAAGATTTAAGTAATTTCACAACCCAAAAACTCTGTGACAAAAACACTTGTGCCAGCAAGCTCGCGTCATTGTATATTAGGCAGACACACTTTAGTTCCAGAGGAATTGTCTCACCAAGGCGCTCTGTAATGCCTCTTCTTGATGTTAAGGCCCGTATATTTCCAATCTTTGTCCCTTAATACCAGTCAGGCCTGGACAACTAAATCTCTGTCCCTCAATACCAATCAGGCCTGGACAACTAAATCTCTGTCCCTCAATACCAATCAGGCTGGACAACTAAATAAATCTCTGTCCCTCAATACCAATCAGGCCTGGACACTCATTCCTTCACTGTCCCTTCCGTTTCCTTCTCTGCTGACCTCAACTGATCTGGACAAGTCAGCCATTTAAGTCTGTCAGTCGTTCTGCCAAGTTATATTAAATCCACAATAACCTTCATAGTTGAACGGCTCAGCCTCATTTTGACTTAAGTTGTCTCTTCTCTGCGTGACCTC
Source organism: Procambarus virginalis (assembly GCA_020271785.1). Lineage (NCBI taxonomy): Eukaryota > Metazoa > Arthropoda > Malacostraca > Decapoda > Cambaridae > Procambarus > Procambarus virginalis. The sequence continues at coordinate 11,232,940 of WNGS01135237.1, forward strand.
TGACCTGGGCTGTGTCCCCCTCCTCCTACCGGCAGGTGCCAGGCGGGACGGGGGCGTGTGTGGTGGACAAGGCCCACCGGAACCAGTGCCAGGCCTGTCGTCTCAAGAAGTGCATCCAGATGGGGATGAACAAGGATGGTAAGCTGAATTTTTCTCGATTTTGCTGCTGGTTGTGGCAGGTTTTGGTTCGAAGGGTCACCTTTCTATTGGGGTATTATGGTGTTGACTGGGTATAAACGTTGGTATATATTTTGGTATAGACATATAGGTATAGACTGGCATAAACGTATAGGTATAGACTGGGTATAAACGTATAGATATAGACTGGGTTATAGACATATAAGTATAGACTGCGTATAAACGTATAGGTATAGACTGGGCATAAACGTATAGGTATAGACTGGGTATAAACGTATAGATATAGACTGGGTATAGACATATAAGTATAGACTGCGTATAAACGTATAGGTATAGACTTGGTATAACCGTTGGTATATAGATTTTCTTCCAATTGCTAAGAGGTTTTCCACAAAGGATATTTTTTTGTTGTGCTAAGAACAGTCTATTGGAAATTTAAGATGGTCTTCCAAGTGCTTGATGAGAATCTATTGATAGGACCAATCCTCCTCTGGGGGGTCATTTTGCAGGTACTGGGAAATTTTTATTAACCAATTTTAATGATCTTGATATTTTGAAAGTCTTGATATTTGAGCTAGCTGCAAGGAGCTCATCTTCGTACCTGGATGAAATCCTGTTCTATGCTAATGTTGAGACGGTATTTGCATTTGCACAAGAGTGTGTGTGTGTGTGTGTGTGTGTGGGTGTGTGTGTGTGTGTGTGTGTGTGTGTGTGTGTGTGTGTGTGTGTGTGGTGTGTGTGCGTGTGTATGGTGTGTATGTGTGTGTGTGTGTAAAAATCATTAATAATTATCATTACCGGGTAGAATATGCGAGCATGAACACCTGCCGTAAGTTGACCAGAC
>WNGS01135237.1:11266874-11298363 GCA_020271785.1 Procambarus virginalis
CCTTCTCTCCTCTCCATCACTCTCTCTCCTCCTCTCTCTCGCCTCTCTCTCTGCCTCCTGCTCACTCTCTCTCTCTCTCTCTCTGCTGGTTTCTGTGCAGGTCCGGAGATAACAGACAGAAATACTGCCGCTATCTAAAGTATAATTAAACCATATCGCTTGTAAATGATATGATTACCTTTATGCAAATCGCAATTAACCGATAATTGGGAGAGATATATAATACCAGGAGCTGTGTACACCCCCCCCCCCGTGGTTCAAACAAGATAGTGAGTTTTGAAATTCTGTTCGCTGATTCCACTACGAGGTCGCCATAGCCCGTGCTACTTGGAACTTCTGTTAGGTAGCGAATCTTTAAAACAAACACAACAACAACACTGTTCGCTGAGTCATTCTCAAAGTCTGGCTCGCGGCAGCATTTATTATTTTATTTATTTATTTATTTATTTAAATATCATCAGGAAAATAATTTTTATGTTTTATTCTACAATTTGTTTCTAACGGGGGGGGGAGGGGGTATGGGAGCTAGATAATGGGGAGGCATGGAAGTCGATCTTTGATCGTGTAAAAAACTGTTAGATTGGAATTAACTATCACTGTTATCAATCACTTTCTATTCGGCTGTTGTGTTCTTAGCTATGCACGTGTGAAGTAAACCCGCAGCTATTTACATCCTTTGAAGTCATACTTCAATGTATGACTTCATCCTCAAGTATGACTTGAGGATGAGGATGATTTCCACAATATAGCGACACTGGGGGTATGGGGGGACCTATTGGGGATAATCTATTCAGGGCTGTGGTCCTATTAAGGTCTATATATATATATATATATATATATATATATATATATATATATATATATAATATATATAATATATATATATATATATATATATATATATAAAAGTCGTATAAAGCCTTAGTATAAACTATATATGTGGACCTATTGATAACTCTTCCGGTGACTAATATCTTTCTTATGTGTGTTGATACGTTGCTTGCAAGATCTCACGCCTCTGTTAAGCGTGAAACCGAAGGCTCTGTTCGCATCTCGGTTTGCCAAAATCTTCGTGAAAACTGGGGGGGGGGGGGGGGGAATGGGGGAGGGGAGGAGGAGGGAGGGTTGTGACCTTTGACAAGCCGCAAGCTTCCTATCCCGGTCGAGGTTAGTAGATAAATGATGGCCTTCGAGTAAATTGAGGCAAATACAGTAACGCTGTCGTTTTGCATTTTAGGATTGTGAACTTAACCATTTTTCGGCAATGTGATATCTCATCACATTGTTCTGCAATGTGATATCTTTCTGATGGTCCACCGAGTTCACATTGGCGTTTACTTGCTCCCCATTTCCGCACCATCGGCCAGCGTGCAGATATCACTCTTCGAGTCCAACATCGCTATCGTTGCTCTGTATTTGTTTATAATACATAGACCCCCCTCCCCCCAAAGAAAAATGTGCCCTGGAGCGTAACATTACAGACATTTACCCGCTATGTACACTCGCAGTTGACAGCGGACTAAGTGTACACTCTGTACAAACAAAGTGTACAGACGACACTTTGTACCAAATGTCTTCCGACTCTTCGTTACAAAGAGCTCTGCCTCCCACGGCTAGTGTGCGAAGCGTTCCCTGCCTCGGAACACGACTCTTTTTTTTTTTTGTCATTTTATAGCTCGTTCACCAATTATTGTTGGCTGCTTAGGGGGCGAAGAGTGAAGGAACGGTGACCCCCCAATCGTTCTACCATGTAATGGATTCGAACCTTCTCCCTTCCCCTCCTCCTCCTCCTCCTGGACTTCTCGCTTGCGTATCGAGCGGTCAGGTGTACGAACCATAATGCCAGTTCCAAAATGAATTAATTAAAACATCCTGCAGGAACAAACATCGTTCAGGCGCACATCGTTGCTAAATAAATATTCATGTGTTCGGACACTGCAACCCGCCCCCCAAAAAAAAAAATTTGGTTTTTAAAAAATAACGTGAACAATTTTTTTAATTAGTCTTATTTTTTTTTTAGCTACAACGCAAACATTTACAATTTTTTTTTCATTAAACACAGATACTTTTCACGGGGTTTGAAAATGTACTTTTCATAGGGTCTGAAATCTTACTTTTTACAGGGGTCTGGAAATTAATTTTTCCACGGCGCCTGAAACTTACTTTTAACAGGGGTCTGAAAGCCTGATTTCCAAACGCTATATGAGCTTAATTTCCACAAGTAACTAACCTTGAGGTTACCTTGAGGTGCTTCCGGGGCTTAGCGTGCCCGCGGCCCGGTCATCGACCAGGCCTCCAGTACTGTAAACCTGCTTTCCGCGCGGTCTGGAAACTTTCCGCGAGGTCTGGAAACTTTCCGCGCGGTCTGGAAACTTTCCGCGCGGTCTGGAAACTTTCCGCGGGGTCTGGAAACTTGCCGCGGGGTCTGGAAACTTTCCGCGGGGTCTGGAAACTTTCCGCGCGGTCTGGAAACTTTCCACGGGGTCTGGAAACTTTCCACGGGGTCTGGAAACTTTCCACGGGGTCTGGAAACTTTCCGCGCGGTCTGGAAACTTTCCGCGCGGTCTGGAAACTTTCCACCGGACCTGGAAACTTTCCACGGGGCCTGGAAACTTTCCACGGGGTCTGGAAACTTTCCGCGGGGTCTGGAAACTTTCCACAAGGTCTGAAAACTTTCCACAAGGTCTGAAAACTTTCCACTGGGTCCGGGAACTTTCCACAAGGTCTGGAAACCACTTAATCCAAGAATTAATATTTGTTCTTTCCCCCAACCTCTCAATACATGCCCAACTGTAAATTATTTTTTTTACGAACAAATCTTGACTAGAAAATTAACTCCATACATTAAAATATAACGAAGAAACCATTCATAACCTGTTCAGGGAGGCTCTGCAGGGTCTTCTATGTCTGTATATATGTCTATATATATATATATGTATATAAAATAAAATGTTTGTCTGTCCAAGCTTGGAGGCCAGATGCTTGGTGCTAGCCTCGTTAAATTGTGCAGGATTACTGGTGATTGTATTCAGAGTGTCAAAGGATGGTCGTTGTCGGCACCCATGTCACCTTTAAGGGGAAGTCAGCCCTTATGTACCCCTTTATGAAGTCAGTGGATATGGAGAGAGAGAGAGAGAGAGAGAGAGAGAGAGAGAGAGAGAGAGAGAGAGAGAGAGAGAGAGAGAGAGAGAGAGAGAGAGAGAGAGAGACAAAGACAGAGACAAAGACAGAGACAGACAGACCTACAGACACGGAGAAAGATAGAAAGATAAACAGCGAGAGACGAGTGTGTGTGGGGGGGGGATGGCTGTGTGTGTGTGTGTGTGTGTGTGTGTGTGTGTGTGTGTGTGTGTGTGTGTGTGTGTGTGTGTGTGTGTGTGTGCGCATGCGTGCCATGGAAAGTGATTGAGTGTTGCCTTTTCTAATGTATGTAAGAGAATACGTTAATATTGCATCCTCTTGTACATCACTAAGTCTCTGCTCTATGAAAGCTCTGGTAAAACCCTCTCCCATCATCACGCACCTCTACACGGGTGTTTAGAACCGCCCTCACAACACTCCCTTCACCGTAACTCGACACAGTACACACACACACACACGAACCACACTGCTGCAGAAATAATAACGCTTCAACAAGCACACAAAATAAATGGCCCTACCGACAGGGAATTTATCACCGAGGTGTACAGAGCCAGGGAGTGTATCAAGGCACAAGAAAACACTGTTAACAACAGCAACACCAGATCAACACACGGTGTAAACATACCCTAGGTCATAGACGTACACCTTGACACACACTCTCACGGTGTTCTCAGAAGCTTCGACACTGGATAACTCTTCTTCGTTCACTGTTTACATTTAATAATGCCACTGTCTCCGTGTTAGCAAGACTTATGTTTGGTGAGCACTGTGTTGGTTCTAAGCCTTGCCTCTCTTAAGGCTTCGGTAGACTTCGAGGCTTCAAGACCTCGGGCTTCGGAGTGACGCAGACGAGTGGAAGAAATCCTCTTTCCAAGCACAAACTTGCACCTCTCACGTCTAACTCTCCCCCCTCCTGAAAATGATAGCGTTGCTTGATCTCTAATTTGTAAATGTCCCGGTGAACTTTGATGAATTTACTCAGGCTCTGAGTTGTGGTCTTTACTGCTCAACACTCGTTTCATCTACACCGGAAAATAACGGGTCGTTAATCCATCAGGTGACGTATAACGATTTCCCGCCTTCAGTCACGTGACGCAGAGCTGGTCACGGGCGGCCCACACGCCCTCGTGACCACCACTATGTCGCTCTTTAACCAGAGAATATACAGCACAGCATCGCTGCCCGGGGACATCCAGCTGCTCTATCTTGACAGCCCAGCTCTTCTTGACAGCCTAGCCCCTCTTGACAGCCCAGCCCCTCTTGACAGCCCAGCCCCTCTTGACAGCCCAGCCCCTCTTGACAGCCCAGCCCCTCTTGACAGCCCAGCCCCTCTTGACAGCCCAGCCCCTCTTGACAGCCCAGCCCCTCTTGACAGCCCAGCCCCTCTTGACAGCCCAGCCCCTCTTGACAGCCCAGCATTTTTATCTTAAACTCCGATCTTACTGTCACTCTCTGGTCAGTTAAATATGAATTCACTTATTTTACTATGTCTTAAATGAAAGAAAAGCTAAAGACTGCATCAGGATAGAACGCTTAACCAGACAACGAACTACTTCGATCTCGCTCAATTTGTATAGCTAAGTGTACTATTAGGGGTCCTGGTAGTACAGTTGGCTTCGTTCTCAGTCCTAATCGGGAATTCCAGGTGAGACCGAAGTAGTTGGGCATGTATCCTTTCACCTAATGAACCAGTTCCCAGAGCAGTAAATTGGTACCCGGGAGCTAGTCAACTATTACAGGATTGCACCCTGGGGAGGGGTCAGCACTTCGACCTTGAGGGGGGCGGGGGGAACCTTAATATTAACCTAATGTATATACACAAATTATTATATTCGTATGACAGCTCTACCTGCCAGCAAGGTTTTTTCTCACATACGCCAGATACAAATTTCCCCTTGACTGACTGACTGACTGACTGACTGACTGACTGACTGACTGACTGACTGACTGACTGACTAACTGACGGACGTCAAACATGCACTTGGCCAAAATGACATCAATAAAGCCTCTCCCCGCGGCCCATTTACCCAACTTTCATGCCTTCAAAACCCAGGGCTTCGGTGACGTCAGGAACATGTCTCCGTAAAGCGTAACTGACAGCGCAGCTCTTCCGGTAGTGCGGGATAGTGGGGAAGGGGTCGTTTAAGTAAGGGAAAGGCTGGAGGGATGAAGGGAAGGCGGGAGATGGGCTGGTTTTGGGGGGGAAGGGAAGGGAAAGGGGGGGGGTTGTGATCATCAGGAAGTTAGGAGAGGCGTGATAACCTGTTACGAGGGATCAGACCCTATTAACGGTAAATATAGTCCCAGGTAATAGTGTCAGCGTCTGTTTCTATACACGGAGGGGTCGTGGAGGGCGCTGTACCACATGGGGGTGGCCTGACGCTTGCGATCTGGCCGGGATCAGGCTGTTTATAACAATAACAACAGTTGAATGGGAAGTTTTCATGCTTGTAAACTGTTTAATAAATGTAACCAAAGCCGTCAAAGATTGAGGAAAGATGTACACGTTCGTAAGTGCTTGCGTAAGTGCTTTCGTGAATCTGGCCCCTGACTCGTGGGAGCTGGCCGGGATCTAACTCGTGGCACATGGAAATGACCTGACCCTTTTGACCTGGACACAACCTGACAAGTGTGATCTGTCATTTGTAAGAAAGATAAGGTATATAATAATATGAAGACTGACAGACAAACTGTATTATGAAACAGACAGACAAAAGCGTTAGTAATAATGATTAAGACCCACTTGTCCACGAGGTCCTCATCTCACCTCTACCCCACACCTCCTTCACATAATGATAAAGCTTTCTCACCCCTGTTTGTTGTTGTAGATGTAGAACATAAAAAACAAAAACTCAAAATGTGGGGCTGATCATACGATCAAAAGGAGACTAGTACCCTGATCACTGATCATACGATCAAAAGAAAAAAACATTTAGTCGGTATGTGGGATGATAATTGAGAGAGAGAGAGAGAGAGAGAGAGAGAGAGAGAGAGAGAGAGAGAGAGAGGGAGAGGGAGAGAGAGAGAGAGAGAGAGAGAGAGAGAGAGAGAGAGAGAGAGAGAGAAAGCTAATGTATTATGAAGGAAAACTGTTCTCAAGTGTTGGTGTCAGTACTGAGGGTCTGAAAGCAGCTTCCAGGGAGTTACTATAGCCGCCAACATTGGAGAAAGCATACATGTAGAGAATATGGCCCCGGGCTCAAACCTAGGTGTATGGGCTGGTTGGTGCGGCGACGGCCTCGCTTTTTCCAGACCAATGTTGGATCCTCGCCGGTCCACAGAGTTAGTCACCTTCCCGTCACTCCGTTCCCCCTATATCTATCTATCTATCTATCTATCTATCTATCTATCTATCTATCTATCTATCTATCTATCTATCTATCTATCTATCTTTTTCCTCTAGACATGCGTATATGAAGTCATTTCTCCGGGGAGAAAATGTGTTCTGGCTTGGTCAAGCGACTCAGTCGTCTACTGACGCTCAAGGGTTGTGAAAGGCCAAGACTGTAATTTTTTTCACATTTTATATATTCCATCCCCCATTCAAGAGCGGTAATAACACAGCGTTAAATGCTGTGTTATTATTGCGAGTATTCTCGCCGCCTTTCCAGCTGGTCGCTATTGCTGTTAGCCATTGTTATATAAGCTGAAGAAACACCACCAAGACGATTGCACGAGACACTGCCCATCCACAACAGTGAAACACAGCCTGAGGCGGGACCAAAGAGCCAGAGCTCAACCCCCGCAAGCACAACTAGGTGAGTACAGCCTAGCCTGTAGCCTCTTCCCTCCAGGATGTCAACACAAGAGAGAGTTACTAACCCCAACAGTCACTAAAAAATGTAAATTTTCCTCATCCGGCTTTCCAGTAAAATATTAATTGGAACCAAAGTGACAGCTTATCGAAGTAAACTTCAAGACCTCATACGTCTATCTCTCCCCCCCCCCCTTCCCCCCCGCCCTCTCGTCCCTACACCCTCCCGGCGTCGTTATGTGTTAATTCCGGCTACAATTACACGGGGGGCATCAGCACCTCCCAAATCGCATTAGATCGTGCGAGCGTCCCGGGAGTGGCGCTAAATGCCGTTTAGAGGCTTTGCCCCGTTTATCCCGTCAGGGAAATAATTTTGCGCAGCGCAGATGGGCTTTCAGCGTCGCGATGAGAAGTGGGCGACTCGGGACCTTATTAGCGAGAGAAGGAATTTTGTCGAGAATGTTTTGAGAGTCCGTGTGTGTGTGTGTGTGTGTCTGTGTGTCTGTGTGTCTGTCTGTCTGTCTGTCTGTCTGTCTGTCTGTCTGTCTGTCTGTCTGTCTGTCTGTCTGTCTGTCTGTCTGTGTCTGTCTGTCTGTCTGTCTGTCTGCCTGCCTGTCTGTCTGCCTGTCTGTCTGTCTGTCTGTCTGTCTGTCTGTCTGTCTGTCTGTCTGTCTGTCTGTCTGTCTGTAAGTCTGTCTGTCTGTCTCTCTCCCCGTCCCCCTCATCAGGGCAGGCTGCCCTGATGGGACCATTTCCACACCTCTATTAGTTTTCCAGTTTGCAATGATAAGTCATTAACTGTAATAAGAGTCAGCACTTCTAGGCTTTTGACCAAGAAAGCTCCTCCAGTTTACTTCCTTACCTCCTCCTAGGTAATTATGTGGAGACAGTACTATGCCAGTATAACTATAGAGAACTTGGATAAAGAACAAAAATGTAGGATAGGACAGAGGAAGGAATGGAACCCAACTATTTGGACCATCAGGAATCCAGCACCAACAATGGGCAGAGTTTCTTTCACCCTATGCCCCTGTTACCTAGCAGTAAAATAGGTACCTGGGTGTTAGTCAGCTGTCACGGGCTGCTTCCTAGGGGTGGAGGCCTGGTCGAGGACCGGGCCGCGGGGACACTAAAGCTCCGAAATCATCTCAAGATAACCTCAAGATAACCTGCAAGAAGTGAGGCTGTTGCTCTACCGACCAGCCCAAGTGGTTGGGTATTACCTCTTCCAAGGTCACCGCTATTTCACTCAATTTTCCAAGTGATTCCTGCACCACTAGATCTTTAGCTTTCATGCTGAAAACCTTACAGAACCTCTCATTTTGTACTTCATGTTATTTTCTGCCATTCATCCCCACTCTTTTTTTTTATTTAATTACCTGTTTCCACTAGCTTAGGTTGGTCTTTGCTTTGGTGGCGGTTAGTCTCAAATTCACTCTAGATTACAGTATTCCTCTCATAATTTACACACATGTATTAGTTTTTCTTGTTATCTCATAGCTGTTCTGAATATGCTTATCTATATATTCACCTAGATATGTTTACAGGGTTGAGCTATCGCTCTCTAACCCCACCTGTCCATCTTTTGATCAGTTAATACATCTTATTTTTATTTTCGTATTTAATCATATTTCCTTGTGTATCTGTGTATCAAATGCATCTCCAATGATCGCATCTCATTGTCCAATCCATTTGCTTGTGACTCTTACACTGAATGAATTTAGTGTAAGAATTTACACTAATATGTGTCTCAAACTTTCACTAGTATATTCTGGATCTTCCATTTCTCTTTTCAAATATTGTCCCTTTGTCCAGCCTTTCAATTACACTTTCTGTGCTATCTTCAACATTATTCCCTCACTCTCTCCTAATTAGCCCTTCCACAAACTGGCAAGCATTTCTCCGTATCATGTCAGATGTCCCAAGTTTTGTTATCTCTTATGTTTTCTAATTCAACTCTACGCTCTTTTAGAAGCAGACTCTATGCCAGAACTGCACAATAAAGGCTTGTATTTAGTATTGGATTGTATATGGTCTTCTGAGACTGTCTAGATTCCTAAATGTTACCCTGATATTGCCAGTTTGACATATGACACAGACATTATCTTGTTTACTGTATTTCTCAAGTACCGTACTGTACTAGGTTTAGCAGTATATATGTATCGAGTATTCGTCGATCCTTCTGTTTCTGGGAACTGCCTCCCTTTCAGCCTGAACTGTTCCTAGAATCTTCTCTTCCCCCCTCACTTATCCTTATTACTGTTCCTGTCAGGATAAAATAATGAGAGCGAAATAACAACCTTGAGAAAGAGAGGAGAGATGCAGTAAGCAATTATTTATCATAAAGTTCTGAGCCAGTTTAGCAATATAGTTTAATTAATGGTGCAAGTAAGAGATCTGAAAGCTTAAAATCAACTTTAGGAATCAGGATACAATATGTGACAGAAAATAGAAGAAATTGATAAGTTATTATCAAAAGAAAGTGCCAATCAGATATGATTATTTAGCATCATCTGTGTCATGAGATACATAAAAAATCCTAAATATCACTCAGGATGCCAATACAAGAGCAAGCAGATAGAACAAACAGTACACTATTTATGGAGGAATTTACAGAAGGTAGTGCAATGTATGTCAAAGTACTGTAAAATTTAAAGAAAATTACCTGGTTGATGGGGTTCTGGGAGTTGTTCTACTCCCCAAGCCCGGCCCGAGGCCAGGCTTGACTTGAGAATTTAGTCCACTAGGCTGTTGCTTGGAGCGGCCCACAGGCCCACATATCCACCACAGCCCAGTTAGTCTGGCACTCCTTGGAGGAAAGAATCTAGTTTCCTCTTGAAGATGTCCCCGGTTGTTCCGGCAATATTTCTTATGCTCGCTGGGAGGGTGTTGAACAACCCCAGACCTCTGATGTTTATAGTGTTCTCTGATTGTGCCTATGGCACCTCTGCTCTTCACTGGTTCTATTCTGCATTTTCTTCCATATCGTTCACTCCAGTACGTTGTTATTTTACTGTGTAGATTTGGTACTTGGCCCTCCAGTATCTTCCACGTGTATATTATTTGATATATCTCTTCTTCTTTCTCCTGAGTACATTTGTAGGGCTTTAAGACGATCCCAATAATTTAGGTGCTTTATCGCGTCTATGCGTGCCGTATATGTTCTTTGTATTCCCTCTATTTCAGCATTTTAACATCCTCAACATCCTAACATCATCCTCCCAGATTAAATGAGCTGTGGTGCTAGAAAGACTTAAAAGATTGAGATGATGCTACTAAGCATATCCACATTATTGTTCAGAATGAAAGCCAAACATTAGTTTCTAGAGGAACAAATTTAAAAAACCAACATTGAAGATAATAAAATGCCATTTTCTGGGTCAGCCCGGAGGCTCCCTGGAGCCTATGGGGTTCCCACAGAACAGGAAATTTGTAGAGGAAATTTAGCAAAAGAATTCTAGATGGAAAAAAACTCATTAAAGTTGTGTATATTCCATCTAATATTTAGCATTTGGAAAACAGGAAAAATGTTAAGAAAATAGTCAGGCAGACATACAAGATGCAAGAAACTACTATAATTTCAACTAGATTAGTGATCTGTAAATTCTGGATTACCTAATTAGCATGGCTAATTCTGGCAAGAGGGATGTCTAGTAAGGGGCCAGGGTGAGCGAGCAGTCGTGCAGGCAGGATCAAGCACGGAAGTAAGTTTTGAATGTACTTGATTGAGAATACTGTACAGAGAAAGTGTTACAAAAGTTGGGGTTAAGAAAGACTTGGAGACGGAAGGTTTCTTACACTTGAGAAAGTATTTATTGTAAGTGCTATGACCAGAAGGCTAGAATAGAAGAAGAGAATAGAAGGCTAGAAGAAGAATAGCAGTTACAGAATGTTCAAGAGTTCTTGGAAATCAGATGCCAATGATGTCAAAGAATCGAGATTCACTGAAGACTTTACCTAGAGACACAAGACTCAAAGGAAAAGTGGTGAAGCAGAACTTCCGATCAACAAAATCAGCACATCCGACGAGGTGTCCTACAACTGTTAATGGGAACAATACATTTCTGACCGTAAGGTGCAGCTTTATCCCTTGAGAAGAATTATATTTTGCACTGAAATCAAATTAAAAACAAAAAATAATTGTTTACCGAAGAACACAGCTCGCAGTGTAGCAATTAACACAGATGATCCATATGTTTCCAGTTCTCTCCGACACCATTACATTTTCAGCAATGGTTATTTTGATAACTTTGAAACTTCCAAAGTGAATAGGTTATTAAATAATAATAAAAGAGGGTCTTACATTTTTATTTTCTGCAAAAATTTATTATCTTAAGTTTCTCTTAAGTCACCACAATAGAAGTTTAAATACCACCAGGCCTTGTGGTGTGAAGTAGTTGTATACTAGTTCACACAATAGGAACACTTGTGCCTGTAGTTTAATGACTATATCGGCAATACTATCATTAGTCCCTTGAATGCTTATTGCACATACAGTATTTAAAAATTGGAGAACACAGAATTCTCAAGATGTCTTTGGATACATGTAGTTTTACAAAATCAGATTGGTTATATAGCAGTCAGCCACTCAAAAAAAAAAAAAAAAAAAAAAAAGCCACAAGTGCTTGCTCAAGCATATGCTTACAAAAATGGCCGGGTTCTCTCACTGAACCACATGCCCTGCGAGATAATTTGTTAAAACCTCCAGTATGCATTTAAGCACGCCACCTGCTATATTACACGTTACATCTAATACTGCAGCCGGCTGCTACACAGGTTAATATAAATCTAATATAGCAGCTGGCTACTTTACAAAACAGTTTATCAGAGCAACTGTATTGCAATTTTACTGGTTTGTCTTAACAGCCCGGCTGTCGCATGACCTCAGCTATTACAAAAAAATGAAATTAACACTGGAGACATAGGTTAAAACTAACTTTACCTGGGTAATGTCAAACCAAAAACATTTTGTGGTGAGAAAAGACTGCTACATGTTACAGCTACCTGCTGCATTGACGTGTTACAATAGGAACGTGATCTTGCAAGCACTGTATGCCAGCAAGAACATGATCTCACTAACACTACAGGCCAACAAAGAGCAGCAGCAGCAATAATCCTTCACCAGCACATATAAACATGACTAGAGGGAGCACTGAAACTGGATACTAAAATAGTCACAGTATTGACTATCTAGAAGGAAGACTTTTTAGATACTGAAAACAGGAATTAAGATACCAGAAAAAGTCTAAAGTGTAAATTGTTTCAACTTCACAAACACAACCCTTTGTGTCACTTTTATGTAAGAATTACTAAAATGTAATAAAAAAAACTTTTATTGAGTCTATAAAATCTGTGAATTAGTATTGTTTAAATTTCTTTGTACATCTTTAATTGTTCATTACCAAGAATATATTATCTAGTCTCTATATATATAAAGTTTATAGTACTTTGGTACAAAGATTTTTTTGCTTTAGTTACTGTAAGCAAATGGCTTTGATAAGGATTACAAAAATTTGTATGAAATATATTTTACCATCATCACTCGGGTGCTAATATTGAACAGAAAAATGTATTTCTCTGCAGTTCCCTTACTGTTATATAAAATGATATAACATGTAAACCTTTTCCTCCTGAACATTGTTTACTAACATATAATAATAATTCCTTTATTACCCTTTGGCTACAGCTACTTGAAAAGTATTGTTTTCTTTTTTTTTACATCACTGTACTAGACAACAGTGAATATTTAAATCATAAAATGACACTGTATACAAAATGGACAGGATTTATTTTGATGCCAATAGCATGTATATACCTCAAATATGATGTGTACCTATACTGTATTCTGGATACTTATCCCCACTTTTGTAACTAAAAAAGCATATTACATAAAAATTTACCCAACTTTCTGTACAAAAGGGGAAGATCTGAGCAAGAGGTGCATTACTACAAGCACAATCACTGCCATTAGCACAGGTGGCATAGGTTTTTCCCAATTACGTTACCATTAATTTACACACTCCGATGTCAAACCCTGAGCCAGAACAAACTATACCAATGCATGTCTTGATCACAGTACTAGAAGTCGTGAAGAATTTATCCTGCAAACCAACAAAAAAATTAATTATTCAATGATTCACCCAATACAAATTGAATTCAGTAATGAGTAAATTAGTTTTGTAATTACTGTATTTAAAATAGATTGGGAAAGTTATATAAAGCCAAACACTGTACAGTTGCATAAACTATGATTATAATGATAGTAATGCCAATGCATATTTGAATTATTGAAAGGATAATTTTCACTACCTCTTCTCTTACCACTGCAACAAATACTCACACCAAACACACAGGTTTTCTAGCGCTGAATAGTTTCTCCCCAAAAAGTAGGTGGTGAGTACGTGGAGATCAAAGATCAACCAACAACCCAAAGAAATCACCCAGCATGAGACAGGAATGCATCAGCACACACAAAACTCCCTCTGAGTAAACTCAGTCAACACAGAATTGCCAAAAACAATTGAAAAACCAAAGCAACCTCTGATAACCTTGCATTAAACTCAATACTATTGGTCTGGAGATCATAGACTACTTCAACCACTGACAAGCCTGAGTCAGCACAAGTAGGAATGTTGGAAAGTGACCCAACAGCAAGCAAGCTCCACATCCAAACTTTCAGCAGCAGAAAAAATTAGCAGCCAGAACACCATGGGCACCAGGTCAAGTTCAGTGGAAAACACAGGAGAACGCAGTGTGCTCAACTAAACAGATCCAAAAGGCCAGATCCTGGAGAAAACAAAAAATTTCAACGAAGCCTTAAGCACAAGGCAACAACCCGAAACATTACTCGGAACGCTGGAAATAGTCTCAGTGAAACTATGAGAAAGGCCATTCTGAAACATGCAAACATACGCAGAACCATACAGTGAAGAGATTCTATAAAGCAGTGGCCCCAACCAGTGGGATGTGACCCTTCTTGGGGTCTTTTGAGTACTGTATTAGAAAATAGAGCCATTCCCATAGAGATTGGGAACCATTGTTATAAAGTATGTGACTATGAAGAGACTGGGATCTCACAATGATTGCCAAGTTTACTTATCTTAATAAGGTTGAGATCGCTATAAAAATGCCTGGGATGCATTCAACAATGAAAGTAAGTGTGGTCACCTCCTACCAGATCTACTAGTTCTGGCTGGGGGTACTTGTCAGTGGGTGGGTTGTTTGGTAGTTTTTCAATTCATTATCAAAGTTTTGATAAATTACTGTGCAACATAGCAGGCAGCTTCCCTCAGTTGTGAGTTTCTCTAAAAATATAGTAGACTCCAAGCTCCCATTTGCAGAGGAACGAGGCATATTTTGAAGAGGTACTTGTCTCCATGGGCCCTAAAATGTTGTAGGAGCCTGGCACATAGTGACTTAACAGTGATAGCGCCTTAAACATGAAGAGCTACCGAGGGGGAGCCAGCCCCGAAAAAACCCTTGCCAATGTTCATAATTACATTTTTTCTATATTACTTTCTGTAATTCCAAAATATTTAGTCTTCAACAATAATATAAATTCAAAAAAAATTTTGCAACATTTAATATATGATAAAAATTTTGGCAAAAGGACGAACATTGGAACCTAAAGGTTATTCAATGTTCTTTACATATTATTGTTTAATAAAACAACATATTTAAAAGTACTTTGAGCAACAGAGTCAAAATAGTTCACAATATTTTTTCAGGCATAATTTTGTCTTACATACAAAAATACTGGAAAATATTCAAGGAAAACTGAGAAATGAATGGGTAATTTCTCATGCTGAATCATGTTAAATTTTCATGCACTTATTTAATACCAACTGTCACACACAACTTGAAACAATAAGTGTAGTCAAACATATCAAAGATAAGAAAGTACAGGTGAATACTAGGTCAAAAATATTTAATATTTCAAGAGAAGACTGTTAAAACTTAAGTAGTGGACCAGAATGCCACTGGAAAGTGGAAAGTGAGTGTTAAGGGAATATGGCTACTGAATGCAGAACAAACACAAAGGGTATATAGAGGGGTATAACACAGCAAAGATGGAAGGAAGGAAAATTACGGAAGATACTTCCTATAGAAAGATTGTGTATCATGTGGAATGAGGTGTTGTGTGGGGAAAGATTGGAAGCGAGATCAAGAAAGGAAGGGTCTTACACGACACAGCTCGGTTGTAATTATTGGTGGAAATCTTTAGGTCACGAAAAGTCTCTGATCATGGGTGCTCAGATTATGAGACGCATCAGAAGCTAAAAGTGTCACAAATAATATGAAAATGCAAATAATGTATACCAACACGCCCTGCTACCATGTCCTGTAATATCAGATCTTGTTATTAAAGAAGCCACAGCATATTGGGATACCTGGCATCTGTCTCTGATACCCTCCACATTGCTAGTCTCTGGACACCCACAGGGCTGAACATTCAGAAATTATGGCTTATCATTTAAAGAATGCTGTCTAATGGTGTTGAAATGAAAATAATATTAATATACACCATAATATATTGTACAGTCTTATACTGCTAACATTCACTTAAAAGTTGGTGATGTCTTTCCCGCTGGAGACAAAAGCCAAAGTGTTCAAAGTTTGTTTTGTGACAGAATTCTCGACACCACCATTATTGGGTAAAATTTCAACAAGAAGTGTATATACAGCATCTCTTCTAGTGTTACTTTATAAAACAATGTCTCATTTTAAATCATACTGCAAATATACATAATATACAGATTTTTAATAAATTAGAACAAAGTGTTGTGTGTCCAGAGATTGGCAACTTGACCCTAATTAATCCATCCATAATATTTTATCCTAAATAAAGATAAATAAAGAATACACAGTTTCCTAATGTAAACAGCAATAAATAACAGTAAATTTGCATCATAAATTAACATGTGTGCGATTGTGTTGTCCAATGACTGCAAAATATCATCTGCTAGGTAATGTTATTATAATTTTCTTGGCTAAATTAACCTATTCATGCTGGGTTCAATGCCATTTAAGTCCTCAATATTTCTCATATACATATTTCACATTCTTGTGATTTCATTGTGCCTATACATGCTATCTCACAAGAAATAAAGCAAAAGATTTCAGAAATAGAATACTGTACAGTACTTATTATCACCAGAATTGAAAAAAAAATATAAACATTCTTATGCAGATACCTAGGCGAGTATCTGTGAGTATCTGTTATACAACTAGGTGAGTACCTGAAGCTCCCTCACAGTTAGTCTTACTAGTCCCAATTTCATCACATGGTCTTTTTAAAGTCATTCAGATTTCAGTGCTTCAGTCACTAAGAGGCAGCAGGTAGTCAGGATAATCAGTCCACTGTACTCACCTAGTTGTGCTTGCGGGGGTTGAGCTTCAGCTCTTTGGATACTGTGTTGTATCGTGAATGATAAAATGAATGGACGAGTGATATTTAAATTCAATTATTTTTTAATGTCTCTAACCTTCTTTTACTACACAGATTACTCTCACTTTTCTTCAATCTGATGCCATCCCACCCCATGAGAGCGGAAAACAGTGGTAATGATAATATATTTATGTATGCAGGCGATGAGTCACAATAACGTGGCTAAAGTATGTTGACCAGACCACACACTAGAAGGTGAAGGGACGACGACGTTTCGGTCCATCCTGGATCATTCTCAAGTCGATCGTCCTTGAGAATGGTCCGATGATCGACTTGAGAATGGTCCAGGACGGACCGAAACGTCGTCGTCCCTTCACCTTCTAGTGTGTGGTCTGGTCAACATGTATTTACGTATATATGCAATCACTACTTTAAAACATTTAAATGTTGTTTGCCATCAATGTTGATTTATCACCATGATTTATAATCTAAACAAACACGTTTACTATTCTGTTAACAAATCCTAGTGGAAATTATGTGGAAAAAAGAGCATTATATTAATAAGGAACTAAAACACAGGTGTACTTACAACAGGTTAATTGTCTCTCTGTTAGTGGTAACACTCACAAGCCACACACACTGCTGCCTTAATCATTTTTCTTTTTACCATTACCATTTTTAACAGCCTCTGTGCCTTTCTCCGCAGCAGCTCCCTTCCTACCAGCAAGAGTATGGGCCAGTGAATCCCAGATGCCGCCCAAAAATATGGCACAGAACAGGTTCTCGAATGGCACAAATGGGTCGTGGATTCCAAGCAGAAGGGACGACAGCTGTTAACAAAATACCAATGAAAGTAGAATAAAAAAAAAAAGAGGAAAAACAGAAGAAGAGTATTAGAAAGTGAGAAGGAGTGCGAGTGTGTCTTTACTTACCTAAGTTTAAGATAAGACGCACAATGCCATATGCACCCACTCCCTCTTGTGTATCTCTGTGTTTTCACAGTCGACGTGAAAACACATCGATGCAAGATAGTCCATGCATTATAATGTAAAGTACAGCAACACTTGCTCAGAAAAACAAAGGATAATATACAGAAGGATATTGAAGCGACTTCAGATAACCCGGGCTGCATCAAGTAACGCTGAAATATACTTGTCATACGAGATTGTTAATTATACAAAATTTAATATATCATATTATTGATACTATTATTGAAATAATTATTATTAAACCTATCAGAATATTTATATTCTTTCATGCCTAATGTAACATGTCACAATTACATTATTACTGAAAGTACCCTTGACTATTGAAGCCTCATCATCTCTTTCAGGTGATTTTTTTTGTGTGTTTGTAGCAATAAGAGAGCATGGTTCTTTTGCACATAATGATCCCACCACCACCTTTATGGTGAAACACTGTACTTCTTTATTCTTGACCACTTCTAACACTGTACATGAGCTACCTGACCATTTACATATTGATTTCTAGAAAATCTTAATAGCTTAAGCAACTTCTATTAATGCTCATTTGAGTTGGAAAATAATATTGCCTTTAATTGTTTGGATTACTCGAGACCCTAAGTGTCTGAAAGACTAAAATGACAGAAAACTAACACACACACACACACACACACACACACACACACACACACACACATATGCGTTACACACACACACTCCCGCTCTACACACCCAGCCACCTGGGCTGGACGGTAGAGTTATGGTCTCGCCTCATGCAGGTCGGTGTTCAATCCCCGACCATCCAGTTGGTTGGCCACCATTCCTTTCCCCCGTCCAATCCTAAATCATTATCCTCACCTCCTTCCAAGTGCTACATATAGTTGTAATGGCTTCGCGCTTTCCCCTGATAGTTCCCTCTGTACCTATATTACATCCCTCCTGTCTGATATATCTTCTCTGTCTGAGACCCAGTATTTTCTGTTCACTAGGTACTCCTGTCCCCAGTTTAGTCCCTTCCAAGTTATCCCACCCTGCTCCCTTCATCTTATGCACTAGCTTTTGTGCAGTCGTACAGAGGTGCTGTAAGTTTCAAGTCAATATGCTCATTGGTATAGCATAGAAGCACTGTACAAGACACAAACCTAATTATAAATAGTCTCAATCTGATTACACTGCCAAGAAAACTTTTTTCTTGCTACTTGACTACAATGACCAATTTTAATATTAATCAGTTTTCAAGTCAAAAATTAAATATTTAAAGTCTGAAATGAACACAATAAGGCATTTTTAAGATCTTCACACAAAAAAGCTTGTAGTAAGAAACAAATGAATGCCCAAAAAATAGCCATGATAAAAAACCATAAGTATCCATACTGGGATACCTAGTCGTAAGTAGTAAACAGTACCTTGAAGTAGACAAAGAAGATACAAATGCCAAAATAGACAAGAGCATGGGGAGCAGAGATGAGATCGGTTTTCTTGTCCACAACAAAGATGAGAGCAGCAGCAATGGATGCCTTGGTGGGGCTGTGGAAGAAAACCAAAATGTAAACATAAAAATGTTTAAAAAAAATTTACACAATTACAAACTTGGTAACATAAGTGGTTAACAGACACTTTACTACAGTATATCAAGCCCATATGCTGCCACTAATAAGCGGCAAACTCGGTAGAGCACCGTTGAGATATTATCAATATACCTAGACCAGTCAACATTAAATTTAATATCAGAGTTTTCATCAGGTATCTGTTTCAAAGGCAATGCAACTCGATAGACAACATTAGGAGAAATCCATACATGTTTCAAGTCAGATACCAATGTGCTACGCGAGTTAAGAGTAAAAGGAATGCGAAAGAGAGTAGGGTAAAGTTGCCGGTATCTAGCCACCAACACCTAACCCAATTATACGGTCGAGCTTACATCAATGGATAGAACCAAATACTATATAAAAATAACAGTAATTTTTGTAATATAATCTAGTAAGTAATTGAGCCGTGAAAGTTATTTAACCAGAAAATGTTGCAATAAAAAATGAGAATATTTGGTCTTTCATGCTACATTTGAGTATGTGTGAGTGAATGTTCCTGCATGTGTGTGTGTGCCATATGTATGTACCGGACATATTAAAATATAACAATCAAGTGTAGGACTCACAAGGTTGGCTGCATAACTTCGACTGCCGCGGGTGTCCAGACGCCACGCATCAACCGTTCCATAATCTTCAGGAAGCCAGAACCATTACCTACCAGGAAAAAATACCAAGATTATATCTTCCTGTTTAACAAGACAAATAAATATATATATAAGAAATCTAAAGAAATGCAAACCATCTATTGCAACAGATCATTTACAGTACCTTAAATGACTTAAATGTTAACCCCTCATTATATAATTTGTAATTATCATATCTTTCTATCCCTCTTCAGGTCTAATTCCAGTGTTATACACGAGAGATATGCTCCCGACGCTTCCAAACACACATCCACACATTTACCATAGCAACTCCCTTACCAAAATACTGCAAACAAGAAAGCCACATCTCAGCCAGTCACTTGCATGAGCATTCACCAAGGAAGCCCATTCTCTACTTACTGATACCTCAAAACAATTCTTGTGCATGAACACTAAATCCAAATACTGTACATTAAAAATAACAACATTTTGATCTGTCACCAACCGACTTAATAATAATTCAGAACCGAGAAATAGGGTTCACTTGGTGAATGAGAAATGAGAATGAAAAATACGGTAACAGAGCACAACGAGAGAGGTCAGGAGTGACCAAGAAAACAAACCCGTGGGGTCATTTTTGTAATGCTGACCACATAGGATTAAAGGCATACCTAGTTAGAGAATTGTAATACAATTTGTATGCTATACATGTACAGCTCAATAAATTACACCTTACACACCACCCCCCCCCCATACTCGCCCTTACATGCCACCACCCCATACTCGCCCTTACATACCACCCCCCATACTCACCCTTACATGCCACCCCCATACTCACCCTTACATGCCACCCCAACACTCTCCCTGGCATACCCACACTCCCCACACAGAACCTCCACTCACCCATACTCTTCCCCCTACACCACACACACACACACACACACATACAAGGAAAGAAACACACATGCAAAGAAAGAGGCAGGCTGAAAAAGCAGAGCTCAACCCCCGCAGGCACAACTAGGTGAAATACACATTCACTGAGCAAGCAGGAACTATGAGGAGAGAGTAGCTTTATAAACCCAGTTTTGCTGACAGTGGCACAACAAATTTGGGACTGGGCCAACACTGTTCTATGCAGTTTGGAAGACTGCCAAGAGGTCTTTTATAACCATGAAGGCCATCTTTTATACCTCAAACATTCCCCCATTGGGTTCAAGGTCCTTTTCACCCTCAGTTGTGTGTGGTGTGTTGTTTTAGGTTGCAACCCGTTTGAGCCCATGTTGCGCCCTGTTTGAGCCCATGTTGAGCCCTGTTTGAGCCCATGTTGAGCCCTGTTTGAGCCCATGTTGAGCCCTGTTTGAGCCCATGTTGACCCTGTTTGAGCCCATGTTGAGCCCTGTTTGAGCCCATGTTGAGCCCTGTTTGAGCAACCCTGTTTGCCTCCACATACTGTTTGTGGAGGAAGCCCAAGCTTCGAGCTCAGGCTCAGCTTGACCGCCAGTGAAGATCTCGGTCTTCAGCTGATTTGGTGATCTAGCCAGTGCTGTGCATCCTCAGAGGCCAATAGCAGCTTAATAAGTTTCCAACAGACAAGCAGCAACATAAGATACCCAGTGACAAACAAATATTGTTCACCTGTAGATCAAAAATTCCCCAATTCCAGCAACATGAATATCTGTTAGTCCAAAACACTTACTTGCATCCCAGAAATCTGCAAGCAGCATAGGTAGAATCATGGATGGGAATGGGAGTCACCCAAGCCACCCAGTTTAAATGAAATTGGCTGAATGATCTGTTAATTTACGTCTGGACGTGACAGAGGCAAAGAAAATGAAGCCAACTGCTACACAACAAATCCTCTAAACTGCAGACAAGGAAAGGCATGTGGAGTTACAGGATTAACTGAGTGAATCCTTATTCATCACCCAAATGGAATCCCATAAATGTTTAACATGCACATATAAATAAAGCATAACCTAGCATGAACATTCTCAAGACTTTTTTTTATATTGAATTTTTTATAGTAAGTACACAGTGAACTTAATCAACTCTTGGGAACAGGTCTGGCATGAAGACTACGTTCCAAGCACTACCTGGGCACCTGGGTAACTCGAGAGGAAAAGCCCCAGGAAGGAGGATACCCAAACCTCTCAGAGAAGTTAACTCTCGTAAGGGAAATAAAAACCTAACCTGACACCAGAGAAGGCAACCCTGAAACAAAATTAGGGCAAATTAATTAGTTGAAGACATGCAAGGAAAAAAATACAAAGCATACCTTTCCCAATCCTTGTGGGACAATGAAGTCCAAAAGAACGCTAACTCCACCTAACTGAAAAAGTACTGTAATATCGAATTTTGCATAGTACAGTAATGTGCTTTATACCAAGCACACAAGAGACCCAAGTTGCCTTCCTGATGGTGTACTTGGGGATAAGCAGGCATGGTTTGTTGACATTGGGAAAACTACCACTTCTCTTGTTTCCCTTCTTCTCTGTCTTTATTCAAGACGAGTATTATTTTTTTTTTTTAAGCCTGCATTGTCCTTGCACTTTTGCACAATTTCAGTTTGCTGTCGGATTCCCATGATCCCCTCACCTCTATGAAGACACCAGATTCTAGTCTGTGTGTTCAGTTGGCCTGTGCAAGTCCAGAGACCTGAAAGTTTTGTGCACGTCTCTGTGGTCTCTGTGGCACCAGAGTCAATGCATCGGGAAGCTAGCTACTCAGACCCAGTCCAGAAAATATATATTGTGCATAATGCAGTAAATAAATAAATTAATACAATACAAAGTTACATAAGAACAGATCATACTGTTACTATGATTATAGAGAAAACTAAACCATAAAAAATCTAGTAAATGGGAATTACCACAAATAACTTATGAATATTTATAACATTACAAATACATACCCTTGAGGGTGCCAATGAGTATCATACTGAGGTAACCATTAGGGAACACCTTTGCTGCATGGGCCACGCCATCATTGATCTTCTTTACTCTGCAAGGGAAAACATTGTAATCACTTAGGTGGAAACAGAATAATGACAATACTGATGGTAAGTGACTTTACAGAGCTTAAATGTAAATCATCTTCCAGTGGGAAAGACGTACAGGTATTCCTCTCGATGTTTGCTGCTGATGCAAAAAATTATGAGGAGTATTAATTTGGAGGGAAATAGCAAATTAACTACAATACGACCTGGATAAACTGTAAAAAAAAAGTTTTCTAACAATTTCAAATGCAGATTTTGGAGAAACCAATAAGATTAGGAATGCATAAACAAGTTAACTGAATGCCGAGATGTAAAACCAGAGAGCTGAAGTTTTTTTATTCCACTTCTGCACATGTGAGCACCCCTACATGGAGAGCACTCACACATGCAGATGTGCATTAGGTTGCATGCATACACACACTCACATTCACATACACTTATATACTAACCTATACACCTCCTTCATGGCAGATAGCAGAACCTTAACTGGGAGAAACTTGGCAATTTTGTAGCCCACATCAAAGGGTGAGTAAAAAATGACATACCTGTAGGAATAAATTCTGTTTTAACAATGAACTATGAAAATCCAAGTGCTTATAAACCTTCACCTATTAACCGCAACTCTAAATTATGACGGACTTCAGAGCTCAAAAAATTAAGGTATCCAAGTTCTTACGTACTGTATTCACAAGTTTGATTGAACACTAAAACAAAATGCTGCACGAGAGTCAATGCAAAAACTCTGCTTCCAGAATTCACTGATGTTGCTTCCGAATCTAAGCTTTCTCAAATTCATATCCACTATTATGCATTTTATTTGGTGTTAATATTGTATATTTAACTATTAAAATTCCCTTTGTTTAACCTTTTCATCCATTTGTTTGCAGCATTTCAATTATGTTTCCTCATATTCTTGGATCCTTGATAGGTACTCTCACCCTTTCATCACTTAATCTTATCTAACACAATACCAACAGTTGATCCGACAAACCTCCAGATACTGTATTCCTCTCTGCTCTCGTATCACACAAGGTTACCTCTCTCAGTATGAACAATGATATTCCTTTGTGCAATTCCATAATTTATCCTGTACTATTTATATTTATGTACTGTATATCCTCGTGTCTAAAATATGTATTAGTAATAATGCATGCTATTTTTTCAGCATTATCATTTATATGTTGAGAGCATAGCTGAAAACAAACTATTTTCACTTACTAGACATGTAATACAAACTTGATTCTCAAAATATTGTTTTATTGCTCATCAACCCTCTGTTGGGATAAAGCCACAAACTTGGTGTCACAGACAAGGTTAAAAACTTTCACCACTTCCAACTGCTTTTATTCTTGATATATTCCTCTCACATTCCATACAACCATATAATTCTGTCTTTGCCTTCTTGGGTCTGAACATATGTGGAGCCAAGATCTGAGGTAATTTTTCCCTATAATCAAAAGAAATTTTGGAAAATGGGTTTCTAACCCAATCCTCCCATCTCCATCAACTATAATCCTGGGAATGCAAGGTTAATTGTGCCACAGAGATAGGCCCATTATTTTCTGAACTTTTAAGTCAGATTTGAACAAGCATATTGGCAAGATTTTGGTCTTTGTGCAATTACAATTACTAAAAGTGATAGCAGTGGCTGCTTGCCATTACAAGGCAAGCAGCCAATCATGCTAAATGCAGACAGTAAGTCACAATAACATGGCTGAAACTTAAGACACCTAACCCACACATCTGAAATAAAGGTAGTGACAACATTCCAGTCTGTCCTGGACCATTTTCAAGTTGGTTTGATAATGGAGTTCCTTTTATTCTTGCACACCTAGGGTTGTCAGTTTAAACAGGGGTTAAATAGGCGAGATACCAAGCTTGCTTGAATGATGAAGCTTCAATTAATCAATGATTAATCTGAGTAAACAGTATTGCAATCCCCCCACTAAATAAATTTATATCAGGAAAAATATAATTGCCCTTGTTACTTGTAAAATACAGACTACCCTTTAAGACACTTTTTCATTTAAGGCCATGATTCCTCTCCATTTAAGGCCTGGTTTAATTTAGAAATGTTTCTGATTCATTATTTCAACTGCACAGCCTTTGTCATTAAGCTCCTTTTCCAAGATCTTGCATTAAAGGTCTATGAAACACCAAAAATCTCTTCCTGGCCCTTTCCATTATATGATTAACAATAACTTGTAAGTTGTGTGACAAAAAATCTCCAAAAGAAGTTCAGCCTTCGGTCCTATTTTCATTTCTCTTCCTCTGCAGATTATCTACTCACCAAACAGCTGTGGCCAGGAGGAGTTGCTGGTTGTTCTTCAGAGCACCGAGGATAGGTTCCCCAGCAAGAAGTTTGCCAGTAGGCCGCCCGCAAAGATGGTGATCATGCAGGACAGCCAGTTTGCCAGGGGGTGTTTACGGGAGAAAGGAAGAGAACCTGAAAAATAGCCAATTAAGAGTAAAATGATTTTTGTATTCATTATTCCTGGGAACTAATACTTGTGTTCTTGACAAGGTTTCCCCATACATTAGCTCTGGCTATATCAAGTTTGTTTACCCTTCACATAACAGCCACACAGAATATTGGAATGTGTGGTACACTATGGTATATTAAATAACACTTAAAATATTAAATCTGAATATAAAAAAATAATAATAATAAAATAAAAATATTAAATCTTCCCAACTAAGAACTGATAAGAGCTGGAACAGCTGCATTCTAATGATGGCAATGATGATTCTATTGATGATGTAGCTAAAAATTAAAAAAAATTGAAACAAATTTTGACTGAGGGCAACAAAATCATAATAAATGGCTCAGCTCTAATCTCTGAAAATGGACAGTGTTCTGCAACACTGCAATGAAGAGAATCGTCCTCGACATGACCAGCTACAAAAAGATGCTCAGCGAGAGAAGACTTCAGGTAATGTAACAGACGTTATGCCTTCTTCAAGGAGCATGTGCCACAACCTGGCTAATCCTGCCACCATTAACTCCCACCTTGTCTCCCAACTCTGCCAAGTTCTCCATGTTCAGGGTAGTGCCACGCACTCATCTCCGTACTATTTAACTATGAGTACTTAATGGGTTTTTGTTTTTAATTATTATTTATGTCACAAAATACACAATGTATTTATATAATCATGTTTACTTACATTATTGCTCCCGGGTTCACCCAATGTGCTACTAATATGTTGGTCATTAGTGACAAAATGCTGAGCATGCAATGCTATGGAGGCTATGCTATTAAAAAAAATACAACTTATAGTTTACCAAATCTGTATGTCAACAATTAATGCACACATTTCCAGGAATGCAGCCCTCGTACTAAATAGGGGTAGCCTATGCCTTTACAATAACAATACCATATGAACTTTTATAAACAATTATCACACATTGATCTTGGGATTTAAAAACATTTTCAATAATAACTTTCTTTGCAAAATACATACTGGGTATTTGGCATTTCCCAAAATCCATGTAAAAAATTGGCAAAAATAAAAAACTGAAGCTTTAAAATTAATATTACTATAAACAGTATTTTTACAAGCATTTGAATGCTCAGTTTCAAACATATCCAGGAATTAGAAATATATATATTAATATTAATTAAATATTTACAGAGGTGAGAACTGAAACTTGACAAGGTGGCACCCAGTGTGTCTCGTGTGAGGGTAAATATAGCCAAGGAGGTGAGGAGACACACTTGCTCACCAAAATGCTGCGATACTCGCCAAACCTTCTCTCTCACAACTATACACCACATTTCCCACTTTTCCTACAAAAGACAACACTCCTCACATGTCAGACTGTCTCACTTTTCATATCAGGTTATGTTTAAAACAAATCAATTATAAACAAAAACTATGATGCTGAAAACAGAGCTGTACCATACTGTACCAGCACAATATGAACAATAAAATGGACACCTTTTGAAAGTGCACTTATCTAAAGCCAAGACAGCGTAATAAAAAAGGCAACCAGGAGAAAAATATCAAGACAAACAATTCTATATATATCTCTGAGACCTTCTCTCTCCATTTCCCTGCTACACAAAGATGACCTACAAAACCTGCTACTTCCTACTGCAAAATACGATGTTTCCGCAAACTTTAAACTTTGCTTGCGGCTGACAAGCATTTTACACTAGGTATTCGGTTATGATTCTACTTCATTCTACTCAAAATATTTCAAAATTTTTACTGACAAATTCAACAGAAAATACATACAGTATAGCTATGTGAAAATTTCATAATAATTAAATAGCATTGTGTATTACTCCCAGCTTAGATGAGAAAAGAACAGAACAGATAAGAAACAATATAATCCATGGGTGTTCAAACTTAAACATGGTACTGACACATTCATGCTAAGTGCTGGAAGAGGAGATAGAAGAGGAAGGGATGGGAGGGGGGGCATGGAAGAGGTGAGTGAGATAGGAGTGAGGAAGAGAAAGGCAGAAAAATGGCAAGGGGCCCAGGTGGTAGTGAGGCTGAAAACTGAGGAAAATGAGGGATGAGAAACGTTACGAGAAGAAAGGTGACCCCTTTTCCCTCTTCCTCCTCCTCCTCCTCTCTCCTCATTTTCCTCAGTTTTAACCTCATCCTCATCTGGGTGCTAAAATGAGTTTCAACAAAGAATTTTTTTCCTCTTATCCTAAAAAATGAGAACAGTTATGGTCCTCAAACCATTTACGCAAATGGCCAACTCGCATCGAGACTGGCTGTTGGCATGTGCCTCACATCGTCTGTTGTTATTGGCTAGTGCCATGAATCAAAGCTATATAATCACCGACTATACTGCGAGTCTGTTTAATATTTGCAGCAAACACTTTTCATAAAACAACCCATCCTCTCAACTAGTACTGAACATCTCATTTTGTACATTATGGCCCCCCCCCCCAATGTAGAAATTACATGGTACTGTACAATGAAATGTAGTTGCTCACAAATATCCACATTTTCTATGCAGTGATAGGTAAGATTAGATGGGTTGCTTAGGCTCTTAAATTTTTGGTTAGGTTAAGACTTTATATTTTCTACATTGTAGCAAATCAAGAGAATGGGCTGCATATAGTCAGTTATTATTAAAATATTAGTTCCTTAAATGATATTTTTTTGCCACCCACTGGCTGCCAATGTGCGCACACATACAGGAGAATTACGCCCTGCGGAGCACAAACTATACTCTATTTAAGATTGCTTTTAATTACATGTATGGTGACATACTGAAGAAACTGTTCATGACTTAAGTGAGACCAAAACTTGAATATGCAGCAGTTGTATGGTGCCCATATCTCAAGAAGCACATCAGTAAACTGGAAAAGGTGCAAAGGCATGCTACAAAATGGTTTACTGAACTGATAAACAAGAGTTATGAAGAGAGACTTGAGGCATTAAATATTGCAAAGCTAGAAGATAAAAGACAAAGAGGTGATGTGATCACCACTTACAAAATAATAACGGGAATTGACCACAATGACAGAGAAATTAATGAAACCAGCAACTTCAAGAACAAGAGGTCATAGATTTACGCTAAAGAAACAAAGGTGCCACAAAATATTAGAAAGTTTTCTTTTGCAAACAGAGTTGGAACACGTGAGAAAGTTGTGGAGGTCAAAACCATCAGTAGTTTCAAAGTGTTATGTGACAAAGAATGCTGGGAAGACAGGACACCACAAGCATATCTATCATCCAGTAACAATGCTTAGATAATTACAGAACTGTTTATTAATTCATGAATAGGACACAGTGATGAATAATTTAGCTAATTATGTAATAACATTTTCATCAACATCTAGCACTACTAAACCCGCATAACACTAAATTTCAATGGGCTAGCAATATGCCAGTGTACAATGCAGGTACAGTATTGCATATATACAATGTACAATGATTTGGTCCAAAAATTATCAGCTTCAATGGCAATATGACAAAGCTATTTCAATATACAGTACTGAATGGAACATGACTAATATTGCATAGACTACACATTGATCAACTTCAATAACAGCTATACTTTGCAAGCTATGAAACCATTTAAAAGTACCGAGATGATAAAAAGCAACTTTTATAATAAATCCTGTTGTTGGAGACAGAAAAACCTGTATTTAGGACTGTATTGAGGTCATCCTAGATTGAAATGAACTATTGACCTTACCAAAATGCAACCCACAACAGTTGCCCAACTCCTGGGTACCTATTTACCAATAGGTGAACAGGTACATCAGGTGAAAGGAAATGTGCCCAATCAACAACTAAACTTGTAAACAATATGCAAACCAAATTTTACTTTTCTTTGTGATTAACTGCTTCAATTTATTAAAAAAAAATATTAAAAGGTACACACAGTATACTGTTTAATAATTAATTTATAGTGATAGAAATAATTCTGTAATACTGTATTAGATATTTTTAAATACTGTACTGTACTTTTAAATTTGAATACAACTCATAGATACTATTTTATTTATCACAAACTTCAAGGATTTCAATGACTATTTACAAGCAACGTCTTTAATTTTAAGTTTATTGGGTTTTTATGAAGAAACACTCTCACACTTGCACATGTACAAAGCCTGGGCTTATTTAGAATGATCTCCAAAAGCCTGAGCTCATTTAGAAAGATCTCTGAAAGCTTGAGCTCATTTAGAAAGATCTCCAAAAGCCTGAGCTCATTTAGAAAGATCTCCGAAAGCCTGAGCTCATTTAGAAAGATCTCCGAAAGCTTGAGCTCATTTAGAAAGATCTCCGAAAGCCTGAGCTCATTTAGAAAGGTCTCCGAAAGCCTGAGCTCATTTAGAAAGGTCTCCGAAAGCCTGAGCTCATTTAGAAAGATCTCCAAAAGCCTGAGCTCATTTAGAAGGATCTCCGAAAGCCTGAGCTCATTTAGAAAGACCTCCAAAATTAAGATGACAAGTAATTTAAACTGTTTTAATGTAGATATTCCATAGTTTTTCTTCAGAAAGTAAGTACTGTAAGTAATTATCAAAGAAGGCACCAAGCCGGGAAGGCTATGTAGCATTTTCTTCAGAAAATACACATACCAAAATACAGTAAACAAAGTAACAAAGAAAATGAATAAACAATATATGCAATCTCCTCCACCCACCCCTCTCTGCCAAACAAAAGAAATAAGACAGGTAAACATTTCAAGCTATGCAAACAGCTGTAAGTTACAGTCATACACACAGCTGACTATGAAGACAGGTGAGCCACAGGAGCACTAGACTGTAATTGTGCAAGTATCCCAAAATTGCTGGCACCTCGCCACTAGAGCTTCTTGTGGAATCACCTGCAACACTACCACCTTCCCAAGCATAAGATTTATTTATCTTTTCATTTTTGTAACTTTCCTACCATTCCTGATCTGATGAATGCACACAGGCACACACAACCATGGCAGGTGTACACACACAGCAGAAGACACAGAAAATAAATATGCATGCACCACCACTTTGTTAATTAGAAAGGTAATGCAGGAACAGCAACCAGATGCCTCCTAGCAGCAACATTCTCATCAAGGCAACCTATTAGCCTTGCCAGCAGAACTGTTCAACTCTACGGTATACACATATAATCCACTTAGCCATTTTTTATTGCCTCCTACAGGAAAACAGCAAGTGGCATATAATTACACTTAAAAGAAAAAGAAATTAATACAGAAACAAAATAGCTTCCTTTAATTATACTGGTTTACTGTACTGTACATCCTAATTATATGAGACCAGTGGAAGTGATAATTCCCTTCCCACCTTTTCTTAACATCTTTCCTCTTGTTCATTAATTTGTAAGCCCCCCCCCCCTCTCACCCCTAGATTGACTCATAATTCTCCATTAATAAATTTAAAATATTCATCCAACATTAATCACTGACATAACCCAAATCTTGAACAAATCATTAAATAACAATTATTGTTTAATGAATCTTTACACTAAAATTTAATAATTATTTTTTTATAGCCTAACAATACCATCTATGTACTTCATTTATGAAATTGCCAATTTTCTCACTCTGCATCACAATACATTATATATATTTATATATATATTCTTCGTCTTTTTCATTATATGGAATGTCAACTACTGTATATTGCACAGACAGTCAATTTTTCAATACCTGTTCACAATTTCTAACTCTAAGAAGCTTTCTAGAGCATGTATGACTTTTTTTCCCTAACTACAACTAGAGCACTTTTTCATTACAGTACGTATATCCTTTAAATTCATAAGAAGATTTACTATTACTATTAGCCCAAGACTCCCAAGTGTTGTAAAATACACACCGAACTACGATTACAATTTTAGACACTATTCTAAGGTATACAAGCCCTACACCAAATACGAATTGAATCATATTTTACAGTTCTTCAGACAGTTCTTATGGACAAAACAGATAAAACATACAACAAGCTAAGCTTATGAATGAGCAAATGAACAGATGCATGCAATGATTAAACACCCTAGAGAAAAGGATGACATTACTGTAAGAGCTCAGTAATTTGGATTTTAGTGACCCAAATCTTCGAATAATCCGGATAAATTCACCTTCAAACTTCAATTTTTTTTTTTTGAGCCTCTTAACCTGAATGGGGATTTGGTTAACAGAACATACGGAAGGAGAAACCTCAATAAACTTCAATGTGAGTGGTTCACTATTCAAGTCGAATAGTACTTTGGGTTACTGAATGAAATGTAGTGACTTATGTTCAAAGCACAAATTACAGTACAATAAAACACTGCATTAATAACAAAAATTATAATATCCAATATTATAAAAATAATTAAATGATTGTCAAAAATTGTATGACCAGGCTGTAAAGTGTATTTCCTAGTTAAAACAGGGGATTTTTGTTCACATGGAGGCCTATGTATCGTGTCCCAAATGGACCCATCCTGACCCAGTCAACCTGCCAAGTCCTGCTCTCTCCCACTTTGTGACTGTACATAATGCTGATCCATTACCAAAGATTTTCTTTCCCAAACTTTTTTGCTTTAATAGAAACTTGGATAATTTGTTGCTAAGACAATGTCTGGTAGCAGCAGCAATTAACATGGAGGTGTTAAG
>WNGS01135237.1:11298463-11310114 GCA_020271785.1 Procambarus virginalis
CCACAACAGTTGCCCAACTCCTGGGTACCTATTTACCAATAGGTGAACAGGTGCATCAGTGAAAGGAAATGTGCCCAATCAACAATTAAACTTGTAAACAATATGCAAACAAAATTTACTTGTCTTTGTGATTAACTGCTTAATTTATAAAAAATTATTACTAAAAGGTACATATATAATAATTAATTGATAATGATAGAAATAATTCTGTAATACTGTATTAGATATTTTTAAATACTGTACTTTTAAATTTGAATACAACTCATAGATACTATTTTATTTATCACAAACTTCAAGGATCTCGATGACTATTTACAAGCAATGTCTTTAATTTTAAGTTTATTGCGTTTTTACAAAGAAACCATCTCACACTTGCACATGTACAAAGCCTGGGCTTATTTAGAATGATCTCCAAAAGCCTGAGCTCATTTAGATCTCCAAAAGCCGGAGCTCATTTGGAAAGATCTCTGAAAGCTTGAGCTCATTTAGAAAGATCTCCAAAAGCCTGAGCTCATTCAGAAAGATCTCCGAAAGCCTGAGCTCATTTAGAAAGACCTCCAAAAGCCTGAGCTCATTTAGAAAGATCTCTGATAGCCTGAGTCATTTAGAAATATCTCTGAAAGCCTGAGCTCATTTAGAAAGATCTCCGATAGCCTGAGCTCATTTAGAAATATCTCCGAAAGCCTGAGCTCATTTAGAAATACAGTATCTCCGAAAGCCTGAGCTCATTTGGAAAGATCTGCGAAAGCCTGAGCTCATTTAGAAGGATCTCCGAAAGCCTGAGCTCATTTAGAGATATCTCCGAAAGCCTAAGCTCATTTAGAAAGATCTCCGAAAGCCTGAACTCATTTAGAAAGACCTCCAAAATTAAGATGACAAGTAATTTAAACTGTTTTAATGTAGATATTCATGGTTTTTCTTCAGAAAGTAAGTACTGTAAGTAATTATCAAAGAAGGCACCAAGCCGGGAAGGCTATGTAGCATTTTCTTCAGAAAATACACATACCAAAATACAGTAAACAAAGTAACAAAGAAAATGAATAAACAATATATGCAATCTCCTCCACCCACCCCTCTCTGCCAAACAAAAGAAATAAGACAGGTAAACATTTCAAGCTATGCAAACAGCTGTAAGTTACAGTCATACACACAGCTGACTATGAAGACAGGTGAGCCACAGGAGCACTAGACTGTAATTGTGCAAGTATCCCAAAATTGCTGGCACCTCGCCACTAGAGCTTCTTGTGGAATCACCTGCAACACTACCACCTTCCCAAGCATAAGATTTATTTATCTTTTCATTTTTGTAACTTTCCTACCATTCCTGATCTGATGAATGCACACAGGCACACACAACCATGGCAGGTGTACACACACAGCAGAAGACACAGAAAATAAATATGCATGCACCACCACTTTGTTAATTAGAAAGGTAATGCAGGAACAGCAACCAGATGCCTCCTAGCAGCAACATTCTCATCAAGGCAACCTATTAGCCTTGCCAGCAGAACTGTTCAACTCTACGGTATACACATATAATCCACTTAGCCATTTTTTATTGCCTCCTACAGGAAAACAGCAAGTGGCATATAATTTCACTTAAAAGAAAAAGAAATTAATACAGAAACAAAATAGCTTCCTTTAATTATACTGGTTTACTGTACTGTACATCCTAATTATATGAGACCAGTGGAAGTGATAATTCCCTTCCCACCTTTTCTTAACATCTTTCCTCTTGTTCATTAATTTGTAAGCCCCCCCCCCCCTCTCACCCCTAGATTGACTCATAATTCTCCATTAATAAATTTAAAATATTCATCCAACATTAATCACTGACATAACCCAAATCTTGAACAAATCATTAAATAACAATTATTGTTTAATGAATCTTTACACTAAAATTTAATAATTATTTTTTATAGCCTAACAATACCATCTATGTACTTCATTTATGAAATTGCCAATTTTCTCACTCTGCATCACAATACATTATATATATTTATATATATATTCTTCGTCTTTTTCATTATATGGAATGTCAACTACTGTATATTGCACAGACAGTCAATTTTTCAATACCTGTTCACAATTTCTAACTCTAAGAAGCTTTCTAGAGCATGTATGACTTTTTTTCCCTAACTACAACTAGAGCACTTTTTCATTACAGTACGTATATCCTTTAAATTCATAAGAAGATTTACTATTACTATTAGCCCAAGACTCCCAAGTGTTGTAAAATACACACCGAACTACGATTACAATTTTAGACACTATTCTAAGGTATACAAGCCCTACACCAAATACGAATTGAATCATATTTTACAGTTCTTCAGACAGTTCTTATGGACAAAACAGATAAAACATACAACAAGCTAAGCTTATGAATGAGCAAATGAACAGATGCATGCAATGATTAAACACCCTAGAGAAAAGGATGACATTACTGTAAGAGCTCAGTAATTTGGATTTTAGTGACCCAAATCTTCGAATAATCCGGATAAATTCACCTTCAAACTTCAATTTTTTTTTTGAGCCTCTTAACCTGAATGGGGATTTGGGTTAACAGAACATACGGAAGGAGAAACCTCAATAACTTCAATGTGAGTGGTTCACTATTCAAGTCGAATAGTACTTTGGGTTACTGAATGAAATGTAGTGACTTATGTTCAAAGCACAAATTACAGTACAATAAAACACTGCATTAATAACAAAAATTATAATATCCAATATTATAAAAATAATTAAATGATTGTCAAAAATTGTATGACCAGGCTGTAAAGTGTATTTCCTAGTTAAAACAGGGGATTTTGTTCACATGGAGGCCTATGTATCGTGTCCCAAATGGACCCATCCTGACCCAGTCAACCTGCCAAGTCCTGCTCTCTCCCACTTTGTGACTGTACATAATGCTGATCCATTACCAAAAGATTTTCTTTCCCAAACTTTTTTGCTTTAATAGAAACTTGGATAATTTGTTGCTAAGACAATGTCTGGTAGCAGCAGCAATTAACATGGAGGTGTTAAGATAGCAAGTTACACTATCTATTTAAATATGCTACATGTGATTGAACTCTGTGAAAAAGGCCACTATGCTGTGTCGCAAAGGATTTTGGTATAGGGGCAAGTGCCGTCTCTGATATAAGGAAATGCAAACATAAGAAGCTCTTCATTCCACAACAAACTGACACCCGAGTACCTTTTTTTTTTTTTTTTTTGAGATATATACAAGAGTTGTTACATTCTTGTACAGCCACTAGTACGCGTAGCGTTTCGGGCAGGTCCCTGGAATACGATCCCGCCGCGAAGAATCGTTTTTTCATCCAAGTACACATTTTACTGTTGCGTTAACAGAGGCTACAGTTAAGGAATTGCGCCCAGTAAATCCTCCCCGGCCAGGATACGAACCCATGACATAGCGCTCGCGGAACGCCAGGCGAGTGTCTTACCACTACACCACGGAGACTGTTAAACCTACTACCTACTCAGGAGTACCTACTCACTGCTAGAAGAAGAGGAAATAGGTGAAAGAAAATGTGCCATTGTCTTAGCAACAAATTAAATGTATGCTGGTTGTGGTACAAAAAATTCTGAATGTTCATTTTGGGATTTCTTGGGTAAAAATTTGGCTAATTTGGATGCCCAGTTAACTCAGATGGGGGTGGGCCGCAAATAGATTAGATGATGGCTGAACAAATGTGGGCGAGGCACTGGATTAACAAAAAAGTGTTAAGCAGTTCCCGTGGTATAGTGGTAAGCCTGGCATTTCGCGAACGCTTTGTCCTGGTTCGTATCCTGGCCGGGAAGGATTTACCGGGCGTCAATCTTTAACTGTAGCCTCTGTTTACCCAACAGTAAAATGGGTACCTGGTTGTTAAACGATTTGGCGGGTCATATTCCAGGGGAAATTAGGATTGACAACTTGCCCGAAATGCTATGCATGCTAGTGGTTATACAAGAATGTAAGAACTCTTGTATATATAAATAAAAAATTATCTCTTATCTGCAGGAAAGATAACAATAATGTCCAAAGATGTTATGATAAGATATCAATTGCACAGCAAGTGTTGAACATTAAGAGAATTATTACGAGAGAATCAAGAACAAAGCATTGTAAACAGATATAAATAAAAAAAGAAAAAAGTGTACAGTACGGTACAAGAATAGTGTGTAACTATGCTATGTTGGGAAGGTCAGGTCTGAGGCCAGGTACTGGAATTGGTTATAATATTTAGCATGAGGTATACCGCCTACCCGCCCAAGCTCTGTTAACTTTTAAGGTACAGTTGGACAAGATCAACAAGGCAAATGAAGCGGGGAACCTTCGACAAGCCGCCGGATTCCTATCCTCCTCGAGGCCACTAGAATAATGGCTCTTAGGTAAATTCAGGTAATAGAAGGTTACAGTAGGCTTATGGCTAATGCCAAAGCTTTGTCCCCATGGTACAGGCTGGGCCCCCTCACCGGTGCAAAGGTCCTCCCTGACGTAGAGGCAGCAGAGGGTGCAGTGAGCGATGTCGAAGTAAGGATANAACAGTAAGTATTGTCACGTAATGACCTGCTTCAACGTGCCCTTGAGCGTTGTTAATGTCGATAATGTCTCTCTCCACTTTGCAAATTGCAAAGTGGAGAGGCATGGCGTTGCTCAAGCGACGTGCTCTGAAATGTTGCTAAATGTAGATTAAGTTACGTCTGACACAGAGAAATATGTCACTGAGAATATATAAAGTTTCTAAAGACAACTGAACACTGCGAATGAGACAAAGATTATTTAGAAATAGGTAGGTGCAGACAATAATATAGTGTAGTGAACTGCATTCAAAATATTTCAATTAAACTAAAAACAAAACAGGCAAGGAACAGGCACGAGACGGGCTAACAAAGATTACAATCTGCAGGGAACACACGCAACCAGTTCAGCAGAAGGTATCGAACCCTGGCCGCGACTGGTTAGATAGATGACAACAGGTCAGTTCTTGACTTATATACATCAAGCCAATCAGCTGATAGGATGAGTCTTTTATATTGTATAATAATAAACGTCTATTTCTCAAATATAAATGAATATTATAATTATATATTGTAGGTTTGTGCATAGTGGATCTAAGTAAGGTTAGGTAAGGTGTTTTTGTTTGGTAAACTTGAGAAGAGTTTACACTACAGACTCAAAATGGACGAAGCATGTTCCGAGTCATTGTTTCGAAAATGGTCAGGTGGACTATAAGTTATACATTGACTTATATAACGTATATTTGAAAGTGGGTAGAATTTGATTTGTATATAGTAAACCCGATGGCCCTTTGTTTTGATGATGAGCAAAGCTAAGGGAAGGATATCGAACGTCGGCAGCAAATTGGTTCACTGAAGTGTATCGAATTTTGACTGTGACTGTTTTTAGGGGAAGATATCGAGCCTTAAATGCAACTTATTCCGGGAAGGACATTGTAGCATTGCAGTAACTTGTCCTGATGATTGGAGTTACCTGAGTGTATGATGGCTGATGATAATCAGATGGCAGTGTTTAATGCCAAGTGCTTCTGCTGTGTCGATCTACAAATTAAATATACGAAGAAATCACAAGTATATGATTTCTTTGTGGCTCTGAAACTGGAGCGTAGAGTTGATAAACTACTTTCCCTGCACCAGAGTGTGTGGGGGGGGGGGTATATATAAACCTTTGACTGGTATAAGTAAAACCTTTCAGACTTCCTGTGACTTCAGTGGACTCCCAGTCTGTATAACTTTCTACAAGTCCTGGTACAGGGGTAAGGTGCGTGGCTGGGAGATACCTTACCGCTGGTTCCAGTCACCTCATTGCTCCAATGGATTTTTTCTCAATAAATTAAATGTCATTGAATTTTAATTTTAATTTAAAGTCTTTAATCATAAATGTACAAATGTTTAAATTATGCAAATAAAAAAATTACAATTCATAAACTGGTTGACTTAGTTTGTTCAAATTTCTAATATATTAATTGTTTATGGAACATAAATATTAAATGATAAAATATATGGAGATAATTTTAAATGCCTAACAATGATCATTATAATTACAAATTACATAATGTATACAAGAAGCATCAGGGGGGGGGGGACCCATTTGACAGGATGCTAAGTAGAATAAATTTATATATTTCTAACACTTAGTTACTATGTTGGAATTACAGGAAAATTTTAGTCTCAGTTGGGTACCGGTTAGGTATTTTTGAGATTCTTCCTTACTGTGAACATCCATGGTCTAGTTAACCGGAAAACTGTATATATATATATATATATATATATATATATATATATATATATATATATATATATATATGAGACACAGAGAGAGACAGGGAATGAGACAGATTCAACAAAAGACCGTCAATGACCCTTTCAAAGGTGCATTAAGGTATTGCCAGTAATTAGTCGGCAACTACGGGCAGTCCAGTCACGTCCGGCCCCACAGCACGGCAGGCAGCTGTGGTGTGAGTTAATGAGGAGAACCACGACGCTGACGGCTCCTCATTACTCATTCACAGTGACCTCATTACCCCAGGCAGTCAATCACTCACAGGTCATACTCATTACACCACCCATTCACAGGTGAGTCGGATAAACACACACACTCACACACACAACGAAGATAAGGGGGGGGGGAACAAACAGATCGTGATTAGTTAATGTCAAGTTTCCCCGCTGAGTGCGTTAGTGGTCTCGTTGTTTTGAAGGATCGCTGCGTTAACAAAACAGTTTGTATTAGTCTTAAAGATGCACTGGTTTATTTAAAAAAAATAACATTTAATTTGAGATTTTTTGGTGACAAGTCGTAATTAACGTAACAAATTGTCTGATGTCTACACCTAGAGCACTCTAGGACAGGTAAATTATTTTGAGTGACGTTGAGTGACGTTCACTCGAGAATATTTGTTTTATTGGGCACTCGGACGCTTCTCGGTTAGTGGGTGTTGTTTTACCAGGTTGTGGGTTTGTCCAACAAGGTTGTGGGCTTGTCCCCAAGGTTGTGGGCTTGTCCCCAAGGTTGTGGGCTTGTCCCCAGGATTGTGAACTTGTTCCCAAGGTTGTGGGCTTGTCCCAAGGTTGTGGGCTTGTCCCCAGGATTGTGAACTTGTTCCCAAGGTTGTGGGCTTGTCCCCAGGATTGTGAACTTGTCCCCAAGGTTGTGGGCTTGTCCCCAGGATTGTGAACTTGTTCCCAAGGTTGTGGGCTTGTCCCCAAGGTTGTGGGCTTGTCCCAAGGTTGTGTGTTTGTCCCCAGGGTTGTGGGCTTGTCTCCAGGGTTCTGGGCTTGTCCCCAGGGTTGTGGGCTTGTCCGCAGGGTTGTGGGTTGATGGGCGGAGTGCTCGTGCGTCACAGAGTTCCTGGCACAGAGTTTGGTTCTTGTCAGGCATCAGACACTGTCTTGAAATTTAGCTGAGTGACAGGTTATTGCGAGTTCCCTTGAAGGTGTTGGGTTAAGAGGGTGTCATAAAGGGTTAATGTTAGGGTGATGGGTTAAGGTGAGGATGCACGGTTAACGTTAGGGTGATGAGTTAAGGTGAGGATGCAAGGTTAACGTTTGGGTGATGAGTTAAGGTGAGAATGCAAGGTTAACATTAGGGTGAAGGGTTAACGTGAGGATGCAGGTTTAACCCTAGGGTGAAGGCTTAACATCAGAATACAGGGTTAACGCTAGGGTGAAGGGTTAACGCGATAGAAGAGGGTTATCGTGTGAGGGGGAGAGAGCAAAGTAGCCACTGAGGGTGAAATATACACAGAAAACATATATAATGGAAAGGGGGGGGGCGAGACTAAACTGGGATGCCAATAGCTGCTGTGTGGGTCGATGTATCTGCTGCCCCGGGTGCTGTGTTCACCAGAGAGCTGGACGACTCCAGGGGGACCAGGGGGGGAGGGGGGGGAATATTTACCACAACTGACTGGTTGGGGTCAGCTTGTTCCCCAGGGGTCGGTTGACAGGTGAATGTGATGCTCGAACCAGGAGGAGCAGGTGGAGTAGGACCTTGAGCTGCCTATACATATCCTGAGGGGTGAACCGGTAATTCTTGAGGGAAGAGTATATATGCCTTCAGCTGCCCACCCATATATCCTGTATACCAATACCTGCTGCATAATGTCCACGACATGCCGGATCACAGATATTCTGTTTTTCTGGGAGTTGGTGGAGACTGATTAGGTGTTAAAAAACAATGTTATCGCCAAATATCGTAATAGACGAACCTTTCCTCCCCCCCAAACCCCAAAAGCCCTCTCCCCCCTCCAACTCCCCCAACCCCAATATCCCTCCCCCTCCTCCTCCCACAACGGCTACACAGGTCGGGTTGGTAACGAAGATCGAACTTTGGCTTAAGAATACTCTGAACTGATCCTGTTGATAAGACTATAACGCATTTGATCAACCCGATACAGCCCCCTCACACCAATGAAAAATAAAATATGTAGAATTTCCGCATCAGATTAACCAAAAAATTAGTTATGCAAAAACTTCTTTTATCTTGTTTTTTATTTGTGTAATGACACGTTCGTCAGTAAATGACAGGTATCGTGCCATTGTGCGGAAATGCCTTGGTGATATCATTCACGTAATTGAAGAGGCACGTGTTTAATTGCGCTAGGAATTCGAGGCGTATTGAAGAGTGAAACGCAACACAAAGTGACGGGATCAGTGCGTCAATAAGAGTTCTGTATGGCGCTTTGTGGATGCTCCTCTGAATGTGGGACGTGGGTGGACAACACACTTTGTGACGTGCGTGGACAACACACTTTGTATCGGACGTGCGTGGACAAAACACTCTGTATCGGACGTACGTGGACAAAACACTCTGTATCGGACGTACGTGGACAAAACACTCTGTATCGGACGTACGTGGACAAAACACTCTGTATCGGACGTACGTGGACAAAACACTCTGTATCGGACGTGCGTGGACAACACACTTTGTATCGGACGTGCGTGGACAACACACTTTGTATCGGACGTGCGTGGACAACACACTTTGTATCGGACGTGCGTGGACAAAACACTCTGTATTGGACGTGCGTGGTCGTATGTATTGGTCATATGAGCATGTGTATGTTTGTTTATACGATCGTGCGTGTGTGTGTGTGTGTGTGTGTGTGTGTGTGTGTGTGTGTGTGTGTTTGAGTGTGTCAACACACGTAATCTTAACAATCATTCACCAGGACACAGTTATCATCTCCGCCTCGCGCCAGCGATTTTTCTCATTGATATATTGACATTAATTCCCACGTATATTGCTATTTACTATTGTTATTATCATGATTAGTAGTAGTAGTAATTGTTATTATTATTATCATACGAGGGAGTCGTGCTGAGGTCGAGTTATTAATTCCTTCAAGGTAATGTGAGGTAATTATGAAGAGAAAGCGCCAAGGCAACTTGAAAGCCGGCGTGAAAGCCGTGCAACTCGTCCTCGCAAATTCGTATAGTCAATATTGACTTATTAAATAAGTGCATAGGTGACATACTTAACATAATAGTTTCCCTTGAAAAGCTTCATAAAAAAAAACACCGACCTTACCTAACCTACTTAGTATGTTAAGATAAGCATCTACGTGAATATAAAATCCTGTCCTTCGTGTGGCTGCAAAACCGTGATGTTGAGGGAGTTTTTAACCGAGGTACACAGTCGTAATATATTGTGGCACGCGAATTTAAGGATCGCAGACTCGGGGTAAGAAAGGTAAGGGGAGGGGGAGGTGAAGGGGTCGCTTAGGAAATTGAATTAATTAAGTTACTTCATGTTCGTGTGGACAGTTTCAGAGGGATCTCGTTCATCCGTAAGAGTTCCAAGCTCTCATGGCTGGCCGTCAAATGCTTCTTTGTTAATTCCGGTGCTATTTGAGTGCAGGAAAGTGCCCCTGATGTTGCAATGCGCGTTTTAGCGCAGTTGGCTTACTCTTCACTGGTCCCGGGTTTGATTCCTGGGCATGTTTTCCCCACCGCTGATTTCTCTATTCTTCTGACACTATACAGATATTTCTGGGGAGTATTATACTATCGATAGGACCACTCCCGGGAGCATTACACCATTAATAGGACCACTCCTGGGAAGCTATACTATATAGGTATAGTATATACCTATACTATGGATAGGACTACTCCTGGGAACATTATACTATGGATAGGACCACTCCTGGGAACATTATACTATGGATAGGACCACGGTAGGAAGCTAAGAAATATCTAATTAGCTAATTAGCAACATGTAACAAATTTCACTCATATTTCCCCATGAACAATGTCCTTGCTGTGTGATGCTTTTATTATCCATTTTAAATGCTAAAGATATATATGCCTCTGCATCTATCATTGTCACCTAAATATTGTTTACCATTTGCTAAATTACTTGAATAAGTCAATTGTGTTAGCTTACGTCTTGTTTAATATTAAGTATTTACCCCCATTAAACTCACCAATAACTTAATTGAATTACCTTAAGTTATGTCCGAAATGCTTGATTAAATAGGCAGCTTTATGTAACCAAATAAGCAACCACAAATGAACAAATCCACAAAGGCCGTGACGAGGATTCGAACCTGCGTCCGAGAGCATGTCGCAGCTCAGTCGATTAAGGCAGCGTCTGGGATGCTCTTGGACGCAGGTTCGAATCCTCGTCACGGCCCTTGTGGGTTTGTTCAAGCAGCCACAAGACCACGATAAAGAAAACCACTGGAGCTCGGAAAATGTGTGTAGAAAAAGTCCACTACGGGCTCACCATAGCCCGTGCTGCTTGGAACTTTTTGTTTCGGGTAGCGAATCTGTAACAACAACAACAACATCGGAAAATGTATCTGTATGAGAGGTTATATTGGAGTCAGGAAGACCTTGGCCTAGTTACAGGAGCCACTTTTCCCTGTGGCCAGGGACGCTGGCAGCGGTCAGAAGGTTTAGCGGGCTCTCTGTGTGTGTGTTGTGTTGTGTCCGAGGGCAAACTATCCTAACACTGGAGTCAGCTCAAGTGGGATATTGCTAGACTGTGTTGGTCCACTGCCACCGTCTAGACGACGATGCCAGCAAGAATTCTTCCTCTTGTGCTCGGCGACAAGTTTTCAGAGGAGATTCCTGTACAAACAGCTTCGTCTGAGATATTATTTGACAAGCTGCACTACTTCTTTTCATGTGTAAATTTGCCCAGAGTCCGACCCTGAGAGTATCTTCAAATACAAGTTTTACAGACAGTCGATAAAAGACTGGAACGTAGGACAAGTTCAGTCGTGGCCTTACCCTCCACAGACTCTGGGAGCGAGTGTAGGTAAAATTTCCCGGATACTGAAACGTATGTAAAAAACTTACTGTTCCGACAATCAAATCAAATCAAAATCAAATGTTTATTCAGGAAAAGTACATACATACAAGGTGAGATACAAAACATTGATGGGTTTATAGATAGAGCTAGTACATACAATGACTAAAGCCACTATTACGCAAAGCGTTTCGGACAGTGGCGCCTAGTATCATGAGGCTTTTTCCCTCAGAACTGTTTATCTGCAACAGGGGTAGTGGAATGTTTGGGATTCTCGCCATTTATCCCAATAAGCGTCCAGCTTGTACAGCTTACGAGAAACCAAAATGGAATTAAAGTGGAGAACTGCGCACGCAATTCCGAGCCAGGCTAACCCTTTGCAAAGGCG
>WNGS01135237.1:11319060-11337968 GCA_020271785.1 Procambarus virginalis
GGGAAATAATATTTCTCACAGGCGTTACATAGACCAATAAGATACTTGGTAGATTGTGAACCCAGAAACAAAATTCACATGGAAGAAAAGCTTGGTATATGAAGTCATTTAGAAAGGCTTCGCTTCAAGCATAGTGGTGATGGGGACGGAAGAGGGCGAGCTGGGCTAATGAAGCACTTGGCTAGCACTTTCAAGCATTGAAAAATGTTTTAGAGAAATTGCAAGCACCGCCAAATTGAAGCACTCTCAGTCTACTTAGCATCGGCTTCTGTAGGTTAAATGAGTTGCCTAGATTCCCCGTGTGTGTGAGACAGACACACAGTATGCACTTCCTGCCCTATCCACACACACACCAGCATTACATACTTATTCCACTTGGAATTGTAGTAATTT
Organism: Procambarus virginalis; assembly: GCA_020271785.1. Taxonomy (NCBI): domain Eukaryota; kingdom Metazoa; phylum Arthropoda; class Malacostraca; order Decapoda; family Cambaridae; genus Procambarus; species Procambarus virginalis. The sequence continues at coordinate 11,319,454 of WNGS01135237.1, forward strand.
GTCTAATAAGTGCTAATGAAATTTTTAGTGTGTGTGTGTGTGTGTGTACTCACCTAGTTGTACTCACCTAGTTGTGCTTGCGGGGGTTGAGCTCTGGCTCTTTGGTCCCGCCTCTCAACCGTCAATCAACAGGTGTACAGTTTCCTGAGCCTAATGGGCTCTATCATATCTACATTTGAAACTGTGTATGGAGTCAGCCTCCACCACATCGCTTCCTAATGCATTCCATTTGTCAACCACTCTGACACTAAAAAAGTTCTTTCTAATATCTCTGTGGCTCATTTGGGCACTCAGCTTCCACCTGTGTCCCCTAGTGCGTGTGCCCCTTGTGTTAAACAGCCTGTCTTTATCAACCCTGTCGATTCCCCTGAGAATCTTGAATGTGGTGATCATGTCCCCCCTAACTCTTCTGTCTTCCAACGAAGTGAGGTTTAATTCCTGCAGTCGCTCCTCGTAGCTCATACCTCTCAGCTCGGGTACTAGTCTGGTGGCAAACCTTTGAACCTTTTCCAGTTTAGTCTTATGCTTGACTAGATAGGGACTCCATGCTGGAGCCGCATACTCCAGGATTGGTCTGACATATGTGGTATATAATGTTCTGAAAGATTCCTTACACAAGTTTCTAAAGGCCGTTCTTATGTTAGCCAACCTGGCATATGCTGCTGATGTTATCCTCTTGATATGAGCTTCAGGGGACAGGTCTGGCGTGATATCAACCCCCAGGTCTTTCTCTCTCTCTGACTCTTGAAGTATTTCATCTCCCAAATGATACCTTGTATCTGGTCTCCTGCTTCCTACCCCTATCTTCATTACATTACATTTGCTTGGGTTAAACTCTAACAGCCATTTGTTCGACCATTCCTGCAGCTTGTCCAGGTCTTCTTGAAGTCTCAAGCTGTCCTCCTCTGTCTTAATCCTTCTCATAATTTTGGCGTCGTCAGCAAACATTGAGAGGAATGAGTCTATACCCTCTGGGAGATCGTTTACGTATACCAGAAACAGGATAGGTCCAAGTACAGAGCCCTGTGGGACTCCACTGGTGACTTCACGCCAGTCTGAGGTCTCACCCCTCACTGTAACTCTCTGTTTCCTATTGCTTAGGTATGTGTGTGTGTGTGTGTGTGTGTGTGTGTGTGTGTGTGTGTGTTCCTTTCAGACTATTTCAAATTGTTAATCAGTAAAAGAAACTGTTTCAATTAAAAATATTTAAATTCAAAGCTCCTCTGTTATTGTGCCAAGAGCACTCAGTATAGTACTTGATGTTGTATAGTGACGGCTGGTTACACTGGTACGGGTGAGAACTGTGCGCTGACAACGTCTCCTCTGGTTCAATGATTGACTGATAAAGATGAAGCCACCACAAGAGGCGGCACGGGCATGAGTAGCCCCGTGGGTAGTAGATATTTGGAGTGAATGTGATCTTTGGTTGTGTAACACCTTGAAGTGTCTCTGGGCCGGTTTTCAGCCACTCACACACACATTGCTGTTGTTGTTTTAGATATGGCTACTTGGAACTACAATTTCCATGTAGCACGGGATATGATAAACCCGTAAACACACAGAGCCTATGGTTTTCTTTTAAACATTTTAAGTCACATGGTGACAAAGGCGGAATGCACCTATAAAGAGTTTGATATGTAATTACCATCAATTATAACCTTTAATATAATTGACGGTAATTAATATGTATATATTAATAACCTTTAGTCTGAGGTCGTGTTTAAACAGCAGAGCTAATAGGGACAGAGTATGTGTTGTTCCTGAAGAAGTGCGTGTTGATGGGTAACTCTGGTGTTTATGTTGCAGGAAGCAGCAGCGTGAGCGAGGCGGCGCGGACGTGGGCGATGGCGACTCCGCGGCGAGATTCAACATGACTGCACCCTTCGGGGACGCCCTTGGAGCTGGCCGCAGGGGCACGACGCTCCTGCCCTTCCTGGTGCCCTGGGAGGCCGGGCCAACTAGAGTCAACGACCCTTCCATCAGTTACCTAAACGCCTCCTCTGATCTGTGGGGAGACAACGCTACTTGCTGGGGCAACGCCTCCACTGAGTGCGCCCTGGCCAATACCACTGCAGCGGAGGGCGGCGCTACCATCCTGCCGCCCTTCGAGCTCTGGCAGACGGTGATCATTGCCATCTGCCTGGCCTGTTGCATGATCCTGACAGTAGGAGGCAACCTGCTGGTGCTGCTCTCATTCATCGTCGAGCGCGCCATTCGACAGCCTTCAAACTACTTCATCGCCTCGTTAGCCATGACGGATGTGATCATCGGCTCGGTGTCGATGCCCTTCTACACCGTCTACGTGCTGATGGGCGAGTGGACGCTGGGTCCCATCCTGTGCGACCTGTGGCTCTCCGTCGACTACACCGTCTGCCTCGCCTCGCAGTACACGGTCTTACTCATCACCATCGACCGCTTCTGCTCGGTTAAGATCGCCGCCAAGTACCGCGGCTGGCGGACGCGGACGAAGGTGATGGTGATGGTAGCGATGGTGTGGATCATCCCGGTTTTGCTCTTTTTCATCAGCATCTTCGGGTGGGAGCACTTCGTGGGCTACCGCTCGCTCCAGCCCAACGAATGCGAGGTTCAGTTCTTGAGAGACCCGGTGTTCAACACTGCGCTTATCGTCACCTATTACTGGGTCACACTAGTCGTTCTCTTCGTCCTCTACGCCGGTATATATAAAACAGCTTATGACATGCAAAAAAAGTCGGAAGCCAAACACAGAAAGATGCAGACGTTGGTGGCCCTCAGCGCCGGTGGGATGGCAGGCATGGCGGGCCGCACGGCCGGTCTTGGTATGAGTAAAACGCAAAGTACATTGCTAAGCCAAGACAAGCCGCCGCCCGGCCCGCCCCCTGTCGCCAAACCCGCACCCGCACCGGCGCCGCAGGGAGGCTCTGGTGTCAGTGACTCGTCTTCGAGTCAAAAAACCTCCTCTAAGACAACGGAAACGACGAGTTTTTCAGAGCGTCGTGTCGAACCAACAGAAAAATCTGAACGATCAAGCAGTCCGGCCTTTGACTCGGACGACGAGAGCAGTCAGATTCCGTTGCCCAAAAGATCTGGTCTGCCCAACAGCACGGTGCCACGCATCGACCCACCGCCACAGCATCGCAAAACACCAACCACAGACACTCTTCCCAAAATCCCAGAACAAAGCGTACTAGACACCTCGACCACGTTAGAAGGCAGCTCTTCGTCTGACGCAGGCATCGGCGCCCTGGCTGTATGCTTAGCCCGGTCTCTGCCCATACCCGACCACCATCACTCGCCGAGAAAAAAAACGATTCTACCTGATGTGGCCCTGCACGAGTCTTGCCTGCAGGGCTCCGGATTGCTGGATGTGACGTTGGGGGCTGCCACAGCACCTCTGGCCAAGCGCATGTCTGGCGAATTTTCGAAAAATGACGATGAAAACAGTTGCCATTCAGATGAAACTCTGAGTGTGCAGTCTAACGATGAACCAACACCACAGAAGAAGCCATTACAGCCTCTTCACCCTACTTCCTTGCCTCTTAGACCTATTAGTACCGTGCCCATCCTTCCTCTTGCGGCTTCCACACCAACAGACGCGCTGGACGAGAGAGTCATTGCTCCACCAGCTATGTTTGCTGATAGTATGAGCGTCAGCAGCATCTGCACCACGAGACCTCCCTCTTCACTAAACTACGGCCCGATGGCCTACGATATCCTAACTGGTCTGGACACGGGTGATCTACGCTTTATGGACGAGTCATCGATCATCCTTCCGTCGCCAGTAGTAGAGGACCCTCCCTCGTCTGTGTGGGCGGCTACTCTCCATAGCCCGGCCTCACCCACAGTACGCTCCCTCACCTCCACGCTAGCCACGCCTCACAGCATCCATCGCAAGATCAGCCGGATGCAGTCGCGCTCAGATGAAGAGGATCTAGAGATGAGCATCGAAGAAGCCGACGAATCGGCGGATGCCGACGAATCGGCAGATGCCGATGACGAGTGTTACGACAAGGAGGAAGTTTCCGACCACTCTACGAATGTGTTGGTCACTTCCATCATTCACGCTTGCACTGCTGTCACCAGCCTAGCAGGATCAGATAGATACAGAAGTCCTGTTAGTCCCTTAAAAGATACTACTACTACTCCGGCCACTACCACCAACAACAGCGCACCCAATACGCACTACAACATAGCGCCGGCTGCCAACAACTCCAACAGCACAACCTCCGCAGCACCAGTGCCAGCCACTCCGCAGGTGCGACCGAGAGGGATTATGAGCGTGTCAGAGGCAGGACGGGCAGGCACCACCACCACGGCACCCACCAATCAACTCATCACCACTCACAATGTCAACTCCAACAAAACCGTGACGAGTGTGGCGAGAACCGAATCATCTTCACTAATAGAGAGAGACAAGAGTTCGATAGCAGTGATTTCTGACGCTCAGAGCTCGATTAAGGGCTCATTTAAGGGTTCCAGGAAGGGCATCGTCAAGTCCATCCGCAGCTTAAAGAAGAAGAAAAAGAAGAGCGAAGGGGAAAAGAGGCATCGTTCTAAATCAGAAAATAGAGCTAACAAGGCCCTAAGAACTATTTCCATCATCCTGGGGGCCTTCGTGGCTTGCTGGACGCCCTATCACATCTTGGCTATCGCCGAGGGCTTCTGCCAGTGTACCAACACCCACGTCTACATGTTTGCCTACTTCCTTTGTTACGCTAACAGCCCCATTAACCCCTTCTGTTACGCGCTTGCAAACCAGCAGTTCAAGAAGACATTCATGCGAATACTCAAAGGGGATTTACACATAACGTAACGCCATGGCACGATAGACTACATCGTTGATATTTACTCAATTATCTGTGATATCTATAGAGAGACCATCTTTCAGTATGGCGTGAGTGGTGTGTATAGTGCTCAGTATGATGCGTGAACTACAGTATGGTGACTAGTGCGTCGTGCACGGTATGAAGCGAATAGTGCGTTGCATTTAGTGCCCGGACTGGGAAAGGGGGTGTCTTTGTTCCAGTGCGGTATACAGAAGCCTCATAATAGTTTAGTTATACCCCTATATAATATGAACACATCACAGTTTGTTCATGCCCTAATGCTGTGTACATCTAACAGCAATGTGTACAAAATGCCCCCCCGAGACAGTATGTACACTACACCCTACAATTTGTACATGAAAGCTTCTAGGACTGTATGCACACACATAAAATGTTATGTACACAAGCCTAAAGACTGCGTACACACCCTATTGCTTTGTGCGTACATGTCTTAGTCCTGTTTGTACACAGCACTGCTCATTATACATGCTCGAGTGCTCTATTAATCTCCTTTTGTGATGAGTGCACAGAGTACATTCCACCTGGTGTCTGGTGCCCCGCTGGGGGTGTCTGGTGCCCCGCTGGTGGTGTCTGATGCCCCGCTGGGGGTGTCTGGTGCCCCGCTGGGGGTGTCTGGTGCCCCGCTGGGGGTGTCTGGTGCCCCGCTGGGGTGTCTAGTGCCCCACTGGGGGTGTCTGGTGCCCCGCTGGTGGTGTCTGGTGCCCCGCTGGGGTGTCTAGTGCCCCGCTGGGGGTGTCTGGTGCCCCGCTGGTGGTGTCTGATGCCCCGCTGGGGGTGTCTGGTGCCCCGCTGGGGGTGTCTAGTGCCCCGCTGGGGGTGTCTAGTGCCCCGCTGGGGGTGTCTAGTGCCCCGCTGGGGGTGTCTGGTGCCCCGCTGGGGGTGTCTAGTGCCTCGTGGGGGTGCCTGGTGCCTCGCGGTGGTGTCTGGTGCCCCGCTGGGGGTGTCTGGTGCCCCGCTGGGGGTGTCTGGTGCCCCGCTGGGGGTGTCTGGTGCCGAGCTGATGGTGTCTGGTGCCCCGCTGGGGGTGTCTGGTGCCCCGCTGGGGGTGTCTACACCACCATATAGAAGAATTGCTCTATTGTCAATCGTGTATTTACATCACCACATGGAAACATTCAGAGTTGATGCGCACGTTTAATTGTGAATGCCACCAGTTGTATTGCTGGCACAAGAGCTCTCCCTCACTGTGGTGACGATCAGAATTAACACAAAAATCAGTATTTTCCATGTTTTCTATAAAAAGCGAAATCAGGTTTTTGATAGCTGCTTCGAAGCTATGAAGCAAAGACAGAGGAAATCCTACTATAGAGAGATTGGATTCTCTCATGCTCCTGTCGTCTGCAAGTTCTATGGAAATGTGTCAGGATTTTGCATGAGAATTTCAGGGAGCAAAACACACACACACACACACACAACATGTGATGCTCTATGTGTTGAAATCAAACGTCGACCTTGGCTTCACCTTGCTTCAGAACCCATCATGTTACTGGGCACGCTTTCTTGCTTTTTTTTCTATGAACTTGTGACTCAGTCTACGAGTTGACGTATCAAAACAAAGAGTTGTACCGCTGGTTCATAACCACAGACTTGAACCGTGTTGTGGTGACCAGTGTTGAAGCCAGACATGTATTCCTGTATCAACCTCTCAAGAAGCTCAAGTTTTGGCTGGGGTATGTTTAAAAGAAAATGGGATGTTGTTTTGTTGAAGATACTTATGCTGCGGAAAATAGTGAATCTTCTCAAATTATGATTTTTTAAACTGGTATATATATTTTTGCCTCCATTATGACGTTATAAATGCTTGACTGTTGACCAGAAAAGCCAGTCACTCAGCAGTCATGGTGTTGACCAATCAGCAATCAGTGCTGTTAACCAATCATCAGTCACCTGTGACATCGAGCATATTTTATCCTATTAAGAGTAATTAATTGACCAGCTAAATTTTGTTTTGCTGTCATTCTTTTGTCTCTAAGTTGATTTAATTATATAAAAAAAAGCTTGTAAATCCATATGTATGAATGTTTGAGTGTTTGTGTGCAGGTTGATCAGAACTATACATTATATATATATATATATATATATATATATATATATATATATATATATATATATATATATATATATATATATATGCATGTATAGAACAAATTGTATTGTATAAATATAACATTATCATTAATAGGATAGCCTTTTGGGAAGAAGAGTTTGTCAAAACAGTACGGTAATTGTATATTAAATGAGATCTTCCATACAGCCTTTCGCCCTGGGGTGAGAGGCGCTTATAAATCTTTCATTTTTTAGGACAAAGGGTCAGTATTTTTCACTCGATGCCATTACAACACGCGTATATGAATTAATACGTTTTATATTTGCCAAGAAACTATATATAAATATATATTATATGTTGCTGTGTCATTATGATCATTATGAATACTCATCACAAAGTTCCATATCACCAGAAGAGAGAGAGACAGCCTATACTGGCTTTCTTTGTTATATATATATATATATATATATATATATATATATATATATATATATATATATATATATATATTTAAATGTATATTTCAGCGTATTTTGTAGAAATTGCCTGCTAGGCTGCGCTATGGAGTAGAATAACGCAGTCACTTTAGCGTCGTGCGTGGAGGGGCTTCCCCCCTCCACCAAGCAGTTTCATCATTAGCATGTAAATAGCGATAGTGAATTGACCATAACCCAGTACCCTGTGAAACTAGCAGAGGGGCGCCTCCACGCACGTGAAACTGCCGCTGTCTGCGCCAGACATGATGACGTCACGTGCCCGCCCAATGGGCCAAAGATTGGCGCGCGTTTTGTAGTGAGGCGGATTTGGCGCAATTTTTATGATGTGACTTTATTCTGGCGCCAACTCCGCGTCACCCTTTGAGCCCAACAGGACGCGCTACCGTGATCTATCCCACCTGCTCCTGCCACCCGCCCTTTCTACACCTTACATTTTTTACATCTTTGTAATCGTGGTGTCAGGAATTACCTTTTTCCACATTGTTGTAAATATAAATTATAGGCTAGGCAAGAGGGATATCTGATTGTCAGAGTAACTGTAACTTAAATTTTCACTTGTTTTTTTCCCCATCAATAGTGCCATGAGGATCATGCATTTAGCAGAATGACAAAATTGATGTTAGTAACCCAATATGAAGGAGGGTGATGCAATGGATAATGGATGGGATTTAACTTTCATCACTGATAATTACTACAACTATCATACAATATCAAAGTTTATGTCTGAATGATATATACGCTCACTCCTTCAGGAGGGGAAACACATGGCATTAGGCTAGATCTGTGTGTGTGTCTGTGTGTATGTGTGTGTATGTGTGTGTGTGTGTGTGTGTGTGTGTGTGTGTGTGTGTGTGTGTGTGTGTGTGTGTGTGTGTGTGTGGGGTTGATTTTTCTCATTTAACCCAGAAAACTCGCTTTTCATGGCTTCCTATACAGTGGCCTGTGACCCAAGCCAAATGTAGGATATTAGGCCGAAAGATAAGGGGGGCAAAGAACTGCATTGTAACAATGCTGGTGTTAATTATATTAATTTCTTTTCCCTCGAATTTCATGTTATAACCTAGTAATTACTTCATCATGACACCATTTCTCATTACTCTCCTCTCACACACACACTGTCGAAATTCCCACTCCAATAGCACCAAGACTGCACCGTATTGGTGTGTTCTGGTGCGCGGGCGGCCGTAGCAGCAGGGGCTGGCACTGACGTCATCATAATATTGGTAAAGATATTTTTTCTCGGCTCTGCCCCCTCTGTTGCCCCTTGTGAGGCGACGGGTCGAGGAGAGCCCCCTGTGTATACATTGTATGTATATAGCTGCCATCCTCAGTCTCAATGATATACCCCGTACAAGACGACAAATATATGTCATTGTTATGCCCATTGTTTGTTTTGACTTGTATCCTATGGTGTTATGAAGATAATTGTGATTACTCTGACAACTAAAGCAACTTTCTATCTCTCTTTTTTTCCTCTTTTTATCTCTCTATCTCTCTTTTTATCTCTATGTCTCTCTCTTTATCTCTATCTCTCTCTCTCCCTCTCTCTCTCTCTCTCTCTCTCCTCTCTCTCTCTCTCTCTCTCACCATTTCCCTTTCTCACTCTCTCAGTGCAACAGTGAGTTCTCACATGGATTAGTCTCGCACCTACGAGTACATACTACAAATTCTACATAAATGTATTAAAAGCATAATAAACCAGATGACAAACTTAACACCAGGGCATCGGTTCTTACAAAGAGAGAAACGGAAGATACTGTTTCTCGTGAGGCTGTGAATGAGGACACGACCTTCATCCCGAAGACACTTGAGAGTCGTGGGGTGAACTGAGGCACAGATCCTGGTTGTCTGTGTCGAAGCTCCCCTTCATCAAGCCAGTCTACACGATGATCTTCTCCTCCCTCCCTTTCCCCCTAGGACGTCCTCGGCAACTCCACCTCGGTCCTGTGCTCCGTCGGGAAGTAACCAGCCGCCTCGACACCCGCAGTGCTCTGGGCGTGTTTTAGCTACACATGTTGTTGTTGTTGTTGTTAACGATTCGCTACTTGGAACAAACAGCTCCAAGTAGCACGGGCTATGGTGAGCCCGTAGCGTCACTCAAGCGTCTCCAGTGGACGGAGGGAGACTCTGCTCCATTGCAGTCGGTCATTCTGAGATCTTGTTTTATATATTTTTTTGTCCGCACTGTTCAATTCCCGAGTCTCAACGATCTCATGACCCATTTTAAGCTTATATGTACGCACACTCACACTCACACACACACACACACACACACACACACACACACACACACACACACACACGCACGCACTCACGCCCCCACTGGAGAGGTTTCCCAGTGTGGGAATGCACTCACTGAGACGCTTCCATTGCTCCCAGTTGATGTTGTATCCATGTTGACCTCGATTACTTCCTCCTCAGTGTCGCTGCGTCTACCTAACTATACTAATGATCATATATAACAGTGGCTTTAATTGTGTTTAGTCTCTTTTAGTTACTTCGAGTCTTGTGAGCATTTGGTTATCTCCAGTGACCTTGATCATCAGCACTTTTCTGTCAGTTTGCTAAGTTACTTAAATAATATAACACTATACAACAACTACTTATACAACTACTTTTTTTATATTTTGTTAAAAACATTATGAACTATATTAAAGCAAGAATATTATAAATAGACCTTTAAATAAAGTTTGCTTTAAATCACATTGAGCTTCTTCAACTTGAGAGATCCAGACTAATATCATACGAGAGTGTTCTTTAATCTATAATCACAAAATTCGCGTAAATAATCACTGAAAGATTGGAAATGATGAAAATTATTTAGTGGACTCTGAGTTATCTAGAACCTCTAAATATCACTTCATAAAAATTACACGAAACTTGAATTTTATAAATTTAGAACAACCTAATGAACCTTTGTCAACGATGACTAAAGCTGTTCCTAAGATTCGTGGGAAGATGATCACTGTGACGGGAGTCGATCCCACAAGTGATCGATCAGAGTATTCAACTTTGCAACATCCTCGAGATATCCTCTGCAAACGAGATATCCTCTGCAAACACAACTACAATACAACTCATCACTTCAAATCCCTGTAAACTCTTTTTATTGGAGAGTGTCTCTCCATATGTCTTGCTTTAGTTTCAGACTCAACTCATGTCACTGGAAAAAGTAACTCAAACCTGGTGTGTCAGTTCCGTAGAGTTGAATTTTCCTCGCTGTGCATTGCTTTTTCTTACCTCCGCTAGTATTTAAAATAATAATCACCGTGTACTCTTCTATATGTGTTTCTTCATGAGTACTGTAACAAAATCATTAACGTATACTACTCACGTAATAAAATTAGTAGTGTACATTTAATTAACACTACTTCTGAAATTAGCTAGAGTGAGTCGTTAGCTAGAGTGAGAGACGTTATCATCTAATGTTATCATCTAATAAGTTGTGCTCTGCATGTAATGATAACCAGTGAACAAAGTGCAACCTAGTATGAAAAGCTCACAAATATCCACGATTTTTTTGCATCGGCTCTTTAGGTTAGGAGGGTTGGTTGGGGTCGGTATGTTTCTGGTAAGGATAGGAAATTGGATTTTGAACGGAGTGGCAAGTCAAGAGAACGGGCTTTTTCCTCATTTGAATTTCATTTGATTAATTTTCGTCCTTCACTTGCTTACATTTTCCGCCCTAACAATTCTTACCTTGAGGGCATTCCGGGGCTCAGTGACCCCGCGGCCCAGTCGTCGACTAGGCTTCCTAAATCCTCCCGTCACGGCTTGGATGCGTCGCCTCCTTTGCTGTCCATCGGGACAGCGAACGCATGATGTCTGGTATGGTTTGGCGAGGGATTTATGGTCACTTAATCTCTAGATCAGAAATTCTTAACAGTTTCACGATTACCGACTCTCGCTGGATTACCAGCGTGGATTACCAATCATCAGACTACCGAAATCATCATCATCCAAGCCGTTCTCTTCAGCGTTCACGACGTCAGAAAACTGATGTACTAAACTGCCCGAGCCGAGCCTAACCGAGGACCTACGAATAGAAAACGGGACATCACGTCATTTTTGCATGCAGCTGTGATTTGTAGTACATCAGTTTTTGGCCATAGGGGGTTTATACGTCAAAATACAATGTGCTATATGAGAGGCCGGGTTGATAACCACTCCTATTAGGCACTAGTATGACCTCAGTGTTGAGTGATCTGATCGCTGATTGGTCAGCTGCCTCAATCCGTACTGATAACGGTGATAATTAACTCTAATCTGACAACAACAAATTGTCTAAGTTGTTCAGGAGGGAGGAGACCCAACATGGCGACTGCTGGAGGTGCGCACAGCGTCTCTCCTACAAACATTCACGATACCTTTGAGGGTTTTAAGAAACCACTGTTACATGGCATCCTTTAGATCATGATGGTCACCCGGTCTTAGAGGAGGATCCAGAGGGAGTTTTCCAGGACAGTAAACATCATATTAGAGGCCCAACGCCGCCCTCATACAGAGGTAAACTGTATATACAGAGGTAAACCTCATACAGAGGTAAACAGAGACCATCCCGGCCCTACACGGCCTCAGTATCAACATCCACCGCTCAACCAAGGTAGGACGAGTTCTCCTGGTTTGCAAACGTTCATCATTACATTTGACGACGAAGATAGGAATGTTTTCGGAAATATCAGTGCACCAAGTATCCTATACCATGCCACTCCAAAGATATTTAAGATCAAAGTGCATGATATCAGATCTAATATAAAGGAACTTAATCGCAGTGCACCACAAGCACAGCGGAGGGACTAGAACTTTCAGAAGTTACTGACATCTGTGGATACAAAGTCAAATGCTACAAATCATTATAAAGGACCGATTAGCGACATATGTAATCCGACATGTTGTAGACATTAGTGCAGACGACATCAAGGCACAACTTCAGGCAGATGCCATTCCAGTCTTCGAATTCAAAAAATTGTATGCGTAGAACGGAGAACTGAGTGGTACCGGCACTGCCCTGCTTACTTATCTAAACTACTTGCTTACTTATCTAGACCAAATTTGATCGGGTTTGGATTAAGGGTTCCTCCATAAACTAGAGGTGTACGTACCATCGCCTCTCAGTGCTTCAGATGTAAAAGTTTTAACCATACCTCGAAAGGCTGCATCAAAGACGTGAGTGTGGGGGGGGGGTGTTTTTGTGACCGATGGTGTGTAGTGTTCTTGGCTATGATGGTGTGTAGTGTTCTTGGCTGTGATGGTGTGTAGTGTTCTGGGGTCTGATGGTGTGTAGTGTTCTTGGCTCTGATGGCGTGAAGTGTTCTTGGCTGTGATGGTGTGTAGTGTTCTTGGCTCTGATGGTGTGTAGTGTTCTTGGCTCTGATGGTGTGTAGTGTTCTTGGCTCTGATGGTGTGTAGTGTTCTTGGCTCTGATAGTGTGTAGTGTTCTTGGCTCTGATGGTGTGTAGTGTTCTTGGCTCTGATGGTGTGTAGTGTTCTTGGCTCTGATGGTGTGTAGTGTTCTTGGCTCTGATGGTGTGTAGTGTTCTTGGCTCTGATGGTGTGTAGTGTTCTTGGCTCTGATGGTGTGGGCTTGAGTGCACATTACGTATATGCACGTGTCAATATATATGTATACGTATTTTAGAACAGAGTACAAACTCTGTTTTAAAATAAAAAAGAACAGAGTACAAACTCTGTTCTAAAATAAAAAAAGAACAGAGTACAAACTCTGTTCTAAAATAAAAAAGAACAGAGTACAAACTCTGTTCAAAAATAAAAAAAGAACAGAGTACAAACTCTGTTCTAAAATAAAAAAGAACAGAGTACAAACTCTGTTCTAAAATAAAAAAGAACAGAGTACAAACTCTGTTCTAAATGTTCGCGTTTTCCTCAGAATGCGACAAACCTCCTGTCGTTTGTCACATGCACACAAAAAAACTACCTTTGATAGCACATTACCCCAGTCATCAGGCTCGAGACTTTGACCACGACGCGCTCACAAAGCTCTACGAAACGCTGACAATAGTTTATTAAGAAAAAAGCTCTTTCGAATCAATTTCATTAATAAATTCCATGAAACACGAAAAAGTTTAAAAGACTCCGAGTGTCAATAAATTAAAACTGGATTTATGCCAACAGCTTCATAAAGCTGATATTTTTCGTTATTAATAATTGAATATAACGCGCATAAATGACCAACAAAAAAAATGAAATAAGGCGAGAGATCAAGAGACATAGCTGATAATGAACGGAAGTAAATGTTAATATTGCTGCACCTTACTGAAACTTTAAAATACAGCATTGTCAGCGTCTGTAATATGTCTTCCATCAGGTGAAAATGTTGCCGGATAAAAGACGTCGCAGCAATTATTGCGAATATTCTTGATTGGCCCGCCTCGTAGCGCAAGGGTATGCGTAGTGNAACTTTAAAAAATGAAATGAAAAAACAATTCAAAATAAAAAAATAAACTATACTCGAGATATGAACGGTATGGTAAACACACCAGCTCATTCCAATGCTATGTCACAGAAAATAATTAATCAAAAGAAAATAAATCGACGTCTATGAAATTCCATTTATCAATGAAATCAGAAACATTGAAATGGAATCATAACATATTTAGTATGGCATTGTTTGCTCTTATGTACAACAGATGGGGCTGTTCAAAAAAAGCATGTTTTTACCTGTCACAAGTGTACATCTGTATAGTTGGTATATAAAAACGTGCGTGTATTCGAATGGAACGTTGTGTCAAAATTTCAAAGAAATCGGTGGAAAAACTTTCGGAGATTACAGCGTATGTTGCTCTTAGGTCCAACAGATGGCACTGTTTTTTTCTTAAAACGCTTGTTTTTTTCCTGTCACAGGTGAGGCATGTATATAGTAGGTATATAAAATCACGCGCGTATTCGATTGCAACGTTGTGTAAAAATTTCAAAGCAATCGGTAAAAGGTTCCAAAGATTTCCCTCACATGAAAAACACATGAAAACACAGTTTTTTCAAAAAAGCATGTTTTTCCTCCGTCACAGACGTGACATCAATATAGTATGTATATAAAAATCCGCTCGGATGCGAATGGAACGTTGTGTAAAAATTTCAAAGCAATCGGTGGAGAACTTTCGGAGATTAGCGATTTAAACAAACGATCATTTACCTTTTTATTTATATAGATTTTTATTATTACTACAATTACTTCGCATCCTGCAAGGAATTCACGGTAGCCAAGCCATTCATCTGACAAGACATATATGGTGGTCCCGCCATATCTTAACCGGAAGGCTATTCTATATACGATTCTAATACCATCATCTATGTACTCTGGAGCCACATATTCATATCATCTATGTACTCTGGAGCCACATATTTATATCATCTATGTAATCTGGAGCCACGTATTCATACCATTCCCAAAAAGCACAAACGAAAAAAAACCTGGCCCCTGATGAATGCAGAGATATTCACTCACACTCCCTCCCCAATACCACATAACTGCTGGTGAAGACAATACACACCCACACCACACACCACACACACACACACACACACACAACACACACACATACACACCATACCAAGTGTATCATACACACTTATGGTCACTCTGTCATCCAGCATCACATGCTTCCCCCTCCCCGCGCCGTCACCCTTCCCACCTACTCATCCAGACCTTTTCAATCCTAGTTCCCCCGCTCCGGGCCACTCCTTCTACCTCTAACAACAGTGACACACGTTCATTCCACTGACGATCCTGAACTATCCACACGCCTCGCTCGTTTCCTTCTATCTGCTACACACACTCAAAATATACCCCTAATGTAACCTCCCCTCCCCTCCTATTGCACCCAACACGAGCTCCATGAACAGACAAGAGAACAAATAAGAACACATCCTACTAAGCAAACAAATATAATACCCAACACAATGGGAAGAATGACATAATAAGCAAAACACTTAAAACAACAGAACAAGTACGTTTTCCTGATACGCGGACACGTCATCCTTATCTACACTTATCCACAAAAATAAACTTCTTCACGACTATCCTCACCGCGATAACGATCAGGAGGGCGGTCCCGAGAACCCTTGTTAGGCCTGTCTAATTACACATACATATAATAAAAGGCAATTAAAAAAAGCTCACGCTGTAGCCATATATAAACCAAATAAACAATTTTTTAATTAATACTTGCCCTTGTATTACACAGTCTAGCAGCGATAGCAGCCTTAGGTACAAGCAAGCAGCTTCAGCTTTCCTTAAGATATCCAAAGGAGACAAAACACGCTATTTACTACCTCCTCGCTCGGATATAACGATACCCATATACTTTTTTTCCCTTGAACACATTGAACACATTGAACACTCATCAAACATGCCAGGGAGAGCAAGAGGCATACAAGAATGATATCCCAGATAACAGCAAGATATCCCAGCGTGAGACTCCATAAGAAACAAGAGTCAGGCGTATCATTTGCCTAAGACTCGTCTCCTGCCTCGGCTAAGGCGTTAATCACCCGTATATCCATAAGACTCATCTTTACGAACCTCACCGCGAACCAGATTGTAGCCACGATAAAATGCTTCTCGATTGGCGCCGCTCATCATACGAGGGGTAAAGATGGGCCACCGGTGTCAGCGATCAAGTGATTAACAATAAATTGGATCGTTCATTTATCTCGGAAAATGTGGCCTAACTATAGAGCACACGGAGATGTGTGAAGATATTGTGGTGGTGGAGAGAGAGAGAGAGGAGAGAGAGAGAGAGAGAGGAGAGAGGAGAGAGAGAGAGAGAGAGAGAGAGAGAGAGACAGACAGAGACAGACAGACAGACAGACAGACAGAGACAATATCACACAACTTGATAATGGCCGAAATGGACCGAAATGTCACTTCCTTTATTTTCAGACATGTGGGGTTGGGCGTCTAAATTTTCAGTCCGATAATGTGACCCACGTGTAACAAACAGAGACAAAGACTGTCAAACACAGACGAACGGCGATACATGAGAAGGCGTAACATCTGCAACTGACCTGCAACGGAGCAACCTACCCTCAACACACCTCAACAAATTAAATGCAACAAAATAAAACCATAATTAACCCGACTCACCCTCAAGTCAGACAACTCCTCCCAGCCCCGTATGGTAATATCACTCACACTCTCATATAAAAACCCACACGTTCACAAATACAAATGAATAATATTATCCATTCCAGTTTTTGTTACATACAGAGGTTTATACATACATACATTGTTTACATAAGAGGCATACCTGTATGCCTCTTATATACCTATATAGAAAAATATATATTCTTCTTATTACCTGTTGATTGCTAGTCGTAGCAACACCCACAGTTGTGACCTGTGACACCCCCCCCCCCCTCAGGTCAAGTGCTCTACTGAATATTAAAAGTAATGTCTGCGTCCACAGGTATATTAAAGGGGGGATAAACTGCTATATAATAACTAGCAGGGCATTCTTGTCAGTGTGGAAAGTTACAAGAAAAAGTTTGTCGGAAACTCGACATTAACCGCAATGATCCAGCTAGCAGTCTACATGAACGAATAGTTCCAAGGAATGTCTAAGTTATTAGTAAAGAGCTGCTCCCTTGAGACGAGGCATAAATTTAATAAGTAATCAGACTGTAGCAACACCGGTTTTTACTTTAACCAGCAAATAATAATAAACCACTACAAGTTGAAGTGATATTCAAATGAATACCTGAATCTGCAACAGGTACTCAACAAAAATTAGGACATTACTTACCCGTAAAGAGCTCTGAGAGAGGCAGCACAACACTCCCACCACCAGTACACACATCTTAAGCATTATACAGCCCTGAGAGGCAGTCAACTCCCTTCGATGTTGCCAACTGTACTATTAACAGACTACGGCTGGCACAGTGCTGGGTAACAGACACTGTCATTTGTCGTTACTAATTTACCAACTAACGTCTACAAACTATGATGTATATATTTTCACCTTCGAAAAACTTTATATAGAAACATTAGCCAGTACTCGTTGATCAATGCCCGCTTGTTATGCAACCCGTCCTCAGACTAAGGCCAGTCAATCCAGTGGTCGACCCCAAGACGCATTCATCAATTTTAACATTCTGTTCATTCAAAACAGGAATTTTCTCAAATAAAATTAATATTATTATATATTAGCACATTGTGCGTATTTTAGGTATTGGTTAGGTTAGGTATTTAAGTTCTGTTGGCGATTATTTGTATTTGTAGTACGTTGGTGAAGCATTAGCAGCGTTGTGGTTCGAACAAAATGAAGTTCGTCAGTGAAGTTCCGGAAGTGCTCGAACCAGTTCAGCTGTGAGTCGTGTGTAAACCGTTTTTCATTCATAAACAGAGGGTTTGGCGGGTGCATAGAATCACTTTTGGGTCTTTGTTTGGAGGACGGACTGTTACACACGACTCACAACTGATTTCGTTCGAACACTTCCGGAACAAGTGCTTCACTGACGCCTGGTGTTCGAACCACAACGCTGTAAATGGTTCACCCACGGACTACAAATACAAATAATCGCCAACAGAACCTAAACACCTAACCTAATCTATGCCTATATATGCACAATATGCTAATATATATTAATATTAATTTATATTTGAGAAAATTCCCGTTTTGAATGAAAAGCATGTTAAATTTACGATTGCGTCTGTGGGGTCGACCGCTGGATGTAATGGACTTGAGTCGAGGACGGGTCGTGTGTAAACCATTTTTCATTCATAACAGAGGGTTTGGCGGGTGCATGGAATGGACTTTGGGTCTTTGTTTGGGGGACGGGCTGCCATAGCCTGGGAAGGGTCGTTCTTACGCTCCCTTAAGCATTTGACGTACCATATAACGCGCACTCAAGCAGTTGACTTAACATATGATGCTCCCTCAAGCCGTTGACGTACCACGTGACGCGCGCTGTAATTTTCTCTTTACTATATAATTAACAAAATTATTTGTTTCCATATGTGAATAATATAAATATATAATAAATTTTGTAGTTATTTGTATTTGTCGTGTGTGGGACGAACAGTTAGGGAGGTGTGGAGCATTATTTGACGAAGAGCGCGATAGTAATCCCTTGTGAGAGCTGTTTTTCTTTCAGAATGAAGAGAAGAGCAGGGCAGCTAGATTACCA
>WNGS01135237.1:11387652-11398261 GCA_020271785.1 Procambarus virginalis
CATTCAGTAGGAATACATTCAGGAAAGGCAGTAGTGTGGGGGTGGGGAGGCAGTAGTGTGTGGTGGGGAGGCAGTAGTGTGGGTGGGGAGCAGTAGTGGGTGGAGATAGGGGTGGGGAGGCAGTAGTGTGGGTGGGGAGGCAGTAGTGTGGGGTGGGGAGGCAGTAGGGTGAGACAGTAGTGGGGTGGAGAGGCAGTAGTGTGGGTGGAGGGCAGGTAGTGTGGTGGGTGGGCAGTAGTTGGGTGGGGAGGGCAGTAAGTGTGGGTGGAGAGCAGAGTGTGGGGGAGAGGGCAGTAGTGTGGTGTGAGAGGCAGGTAGTGGGTGGGAGGCAGTAGTGTGGGTGGGAGGCAGTAGTGTGGGTGGAGAGGCAGTAGTGTGGGTGGAGAAGCAGTATGCTGGGGGAGGTGTAGTATGGGGGAGGCAGTAGTAGTGGGGGAGAGGCTAGGTGGTGAGAGGCAGTAGTGGGAAGAGACAGTAGTGTGGGTGGAGAAGCAGTAGGTGTGAGGGGGAGAGCAGTAGTGTGGGTGGAGAGAGTAGTTGGGGGGGGGGGGGGGGTGTTGGGGGGGGGTGATTTTTGGTTTTTTTTTTCGGGGGGGGGGGGGGGGGGGTGGGGGTTGGGGGGGGGTGATTTTTGGTTTTTTTTTTCGGGGGGGGGGGGGGGGGGGTGGTGGGGAGTGTAGTATGGTGGGGAGGCAGTAGTGTGGTGTGGAAGAGGCAGTAGTGTGGTGAAGAGGCAGTAGTTGGTGAGAGACAGTATGTGGGGTGGTAGCAGTAGTTATTCCTTTCCCTCTGATTAATGAGTCGACTGCATTATATTACAAACATAAGAAATGGAATTTTGTAGGTGAATATTGTTTTTCAGTTATTTGTAACTTAGAGCAGCATTTCATATTTCATTCATCTCTACTTTTCCTGTGAGGATATGTATAATATCTTCAGAAGGAAGAGGGAAACTCCGCTTGCCGATCTATGTAAGATGGAGTAAGTTAGAGTCTCAGCATTTAAGCTAGTTATCACTGTAGAATATATCTTGGCATTGGAACATGGAAGATATTTTATGCTGGTTTAACCCACCGTATTTGGCCTAACTTGGTTTAGAAGAAATATGTTATAAATATATTGTATATACAACGGTCATATACTATATTTCGAAAAAAATTATTACCATGCAGAAAATAACTACGAATATTCGTTTGTTATTGTTGAAGTAAATCACTACTGTAGACTGCTTAAGAACTTAATATAAGGAAATCGTACAAATATGTTGTCTGCTGATTATTCTTAATACCAAATTTAACAAATCTACACTATATAAGTTACAAAATGCAGATCTATGTGCGTCGGATCCTGAAATTAGTGATCTATAATTGCAAATAATAAATTTGAAACGTAATAAACTTGAGAATTCAGAATGTGTTTTTCAACAGTGCTACAATGATTAAAAAAACAATACAATTTAGCACAACACAAAAGTGGGTGAAAAAACACACTTTTTTTTTTTGTATGCCTTCAATCAACAAAATTATAGACGTTACCTGGAGACGTTACCTGGAGACGTTACCTGGAGACGTTACCTGGAGACGTTACCTGGAGACGTTACCTGGAGACGTTTACCTGGAAAGTCTTGCTACTCTCCCGGCATATGAAAAGGGAGATCCACTTTTCCGGCTGAGTCAGAAGAGAAGTTTGCAGGAATAAAAATTAAAAAAAGCGACGGAACGAAATGTTGGCGAGTTGCATAGATCTTTTTAGTCGTATAATGGAAATGTACATACGTTTTTCGGTCACTACAGAACTGATAATATTTATTACTTCTCTCATGCTGTGGCCAATATGATTTGCAACAGTCCCATGGTACGATCAAAGTAACCTTTGCCTGTCCCACGGCATAGCCAATGTAAGCGGATCAATACATTTTCCCTCACCATATCCCCACGACAATACCCTCAGACGATACTTGCAGACGTATTGCAATTGAATGCCAAATCAAGATCACATAATTGTTTTAATATTAAAATATTTAGTAATCAATACCGCTTGCCAGATGACGTCACTGTGCAACGGAGACGGCATGAATCGCCACTACGGGGCTTGTGGGACGGGTTGCAACGTCTCAGGAGAGCGGGAGTGAAGGAGGTAACTTCCCCCCCCCCCTTACAAGATATTTCAAGACGATGCAATAAAGTATGTGCATGCGTGATCACAGGTCTCTTAAGGGCAGGAGATTGTGTGTGTGTGTGTGTGTGTGTGTGTGTGTGTGGTGTGTGTGTGTGTGTGTGTGTGTGTGTGTGTGTGTGTGTGTGTGGTGTGTGTGTGTGTGTGTATGTGTGTGTGGCGTGTCGTGCTCAGATAGTGCGTGCAGACCCACGCCCTCAACTTAAACAAAAAAAATACAAATTCTACAAAACAAATGTTCGTTTATACATGTATGCTTGTATGTTCAAGTAAATGTATTGAATCGCACACACACATATATTTTAGGTAGAAAAATGGATTCATTCGTTTTTTTTTCCGAATGTATACAAGAACTCTCCCTAAACGGTGGACTCCTGGTCCACGGGCGTGGTGTGGTGGGTCACAGAGAGACGTGGGTGTGGTGCGTCACAGACAGTGAGGCAGGCATGCTGACCAACAAACATGGATGCCCAACAGGAAGTTCAACAACTGGTCAACAAGCAGTCGTTAAAAATACCACAACAAAGGGAAGCCCAACTTGAACAATATAAAAAGCTAGATGAAAAAATACCCTTCGCTTGCCACCAGCTGCATTTTTATAGACCGTTGATAATGCTCCATCAATGCTCATGATTGACCTTACGAGCAAGGGTGATATTGACCGTTGATAATGCTCCATCAATGCTCAAGACTGGACCTACTTGCTCTGATGCTATCGAATAGTTTTAGAAATATGTTCAGAGTATATAGTGGTGAACTATATCGAGTTCAATCCTGCCAAGTGTGCTGTGGCTGCTTGGCACTCGCTGGATTCGTTTTTTTTTCCAGATCGTTAACTTAAATTAGTAGGCAGAGGAGATTTCAGTAAAGTGGCGCTGTGATTCATACGTGGCACTGATGGAAATGTGCCACTGTGATGCATGTACTATGCACAGTGACGTTCAGTCGGCACTGTGAGGGAGGATATGTGGCATTGCAACGTATTTGTGTGCTGTGATGTATATGTCGAACTGTGATATGATGAATGAAGACCTGTGGCCCCTGTGGCACCTGGGGCACCTGTGGCACCTGGGGCACCTGTGGCACCTGGGGCACCTGTGGCACCTGGGGCACCTGTGGCACCTGGGCACCTGTGGCACCTGGGGCCCCTGTGGCACCTGGGGCACCTGTGGCACCTGTAGTGTGACGTGTAAAGTTGTACTTGCATTGGAAGTGAGCTGCAGCTCATGGATTCCACCTCCCAATCAACTGGAGTGCAGATTCTATCATGAAAACTTGTGTTAAAACTGCATTACTTCCGAAATTCATCTTCAAGTACCATAGTCTTGGCTACCCACTCATCCTGCCGTCTTCCAGGACTGCAGAAAGTGGTAGGGGTGGGGGAAAGGTCCGGGTCTTGCCTGCCTGCTGGGCACACTGGATATCTAACCTTGCTCGTTTAGCATTTCTACACGTGACTTGCTGTGAGCAGATCGACGGAATGGCCAGACGAACAGAGGAGCAGCCAGATCTGACACTGAACCCCCCTCCTCGCACAAGGAAGTTCAGGTGAGCACACACATCCATAAGCTCGGACATGCACACAGAAAGCTGGCCAAGCTACGTACCTGATCTAGTAATGGCCACTTAAATTCAACCTTTGCAAAGGCAATATGATATCAATAGGGACAAATATGAGGAGACCTCAGATGAGAAACAGGAGAGAGAGACACAGTGGCTGGGATCAGAAATGGGAAGAAAAATCAGGGAAAAGATGTAACACGAACCCATAGTCATTTACATAAATAAAATACAATCAGAAACAAACGAGATATTGGCAAGAATTAAAAAAAAACTTGCAGGAGGCTGTGCAAGGAAACATCCCGGATGCTTAGTGTTAACTATGTGTTTCAAACAACAGAAAAACACACAACCCAAGCTTTAAGCCAACACCTAAAAGAAGCAGAAATCGCTACTGGACAATTCCCTGCGCTTAGCCTACGTTAAGTGAGAGCACAGGACCAATGGGGGAGAGGCAGAAGGGGAGGAGGCAGAGGACAAGAAGACTGTAAACAGAGAACAGACTGAGGTAACATGTTAAATAGAGCAGAAAAAGTACCTCGATAACCCAGATGAGCCAGAAGAGAATAAACCGGAAAAGGAAACAAATATTCAGGATAACTCCCAGCTATCCTGAATATTTAGTGAAGAAATAAACATTTCACGGGCCACAATTTATCCAAATGTTTCTTCGCTACGACATATTCAGGAATACGATAAATTGGATACATAGCGAGTCTTTTTTGGTCTCATCGGCACCTGACTCACATGTGCTGTGTAAAGGTCTGTTTTGTACTGGTTATACCTGCAGGTGCGCCCCAGCGAGGGAGGAACATGAGGTTCCTGGCCTGGTGTGTTCCTCACGCTGGGCCATGTTGGTCTATGTCCTGGCGGTGGGTAAATATGGTATTGATCGCAAGGATTGCGAGCCATTGCATTAGGTGATCGGCAGTTCAGTACATACAGCAGAGTACAATCTCGCTTCTCATGCACACTCGCACACGCACACACGCACATGCACACACACACACACACGCACACAGCGCCTGAGGGAACTGTGCCATACGACACTAGAAAGAGAAGGAAGAGGGGGACATGATAGGAACGTATAAAATATCAGAGGGATTGACTGAGTGGACATAGACGAAATGTTCACACGGAATAATAACAGAACGAGGGGACATAGGTGGATGGTGGAAACTCAGATGAGTCACAGGGATGTTAGGAAGTTTTCTTTTAGCGTGAGAGTAGTGGGAAAATGGAATGCACTTTAAGGAACAGGTTGTGGAAGCAAATACTATTCATAATTTTAAACCAGGTATGATAGGGAAATGGGATAGGAGTCATTGCTGTAAACAACCGATGCTCGAAAGGCGGGATTCAAGAGTCAATGCTCGATCCTGCAGACACAACTAGGTGAGTACAACTAGGTGAGTACACACACACACACACAGATTTGTCGGAGTGGTTGACAAATGGAATGCATTAGGAAGTATGTGGTGGAGGCTGACTCCATACACAGTTTCAAGTATGGATGTGATAGAGCCCAATAGGCTCAGGAACCTCTGTACACTGTTGATTGATGGTTGAGAGGCGGGTACCAAGAGCCAGAGCTTAACCCCCGCAAGCACAACAAGTGAGTACAACTAGGTGAGTCACAACCACACACACACACACACACACACACACACACACACACACACACACACACACACACACACCACACACACACACACACAGAAATATAGGATCAAGTTTCACCTTTTCTTCAATCAGAAGAGGAGAAAACCTGGGAGATGACATAACCACAATCTGGTTCCAGAAGCCAACTTAGCAGAATATCAACAACAGCATATGGCAATACTGAATCACGTTCGTGCATCCTTAGAATCGTGGACAAAGGGGCTTTCCTGGCCCTTGTACACAAACAAGGGAGAGACGCACTCTTGAATATGCATCTCAGCATGGAACCCTCACCTGAAAACGGACACGCAAAAGCTAGAAAAGGTCCAAAGAAATGCAACAAGGCTAGTTCCTGGCTAAAGGGACTGAGCTGGAGGAAAGACCGAGAGAAACTGGACCTTACTACACTAGAGGAAAAAGGAAGGGAGGGGACATGACAACAGCCTTAAAATTCAAAGGGAAATTAATACAATAGGCAAAACCGTATTGTTCAAAGTTAGAAACAGGAGAACGAGGGGGTCATAGATCGAAACTCAAGAAGCAAATGTGTCATAGAGAATCAGGAAGATTTTTCAGGTAGTAGACTGCCAAAAGTGCATAGGTTAGACGTAGAGCCCGGGGAGCCACAGACTAGTACCGGAAATGAGAGGTATGAACTAGAGAGAAAGGCTAAGGGAGTTGAACTCACATATCCCTGGAAAACAGAGAGAAAGGGGAGACAGATAATCACATACAAATTTCTCAGGGGGCATTTGACAGGGACGGCAAAGGATACAACTATTAGCACAGGTTGGAACCACGAACTGGTGGAAACTGATTACCCAATATGAGCCACATGAGCCCATTAGAAAGATATTTTTCAGCTGGTCAGAGTAGTAATAAATTGGGAATCATTAGGCAGCGTGCTGGTGTGAGGCTGACGTTCATACACAGTTTCACTGTA
The DNA here is from genome assembly GCA_020271785.1 of Procambarus virginalis. Lineage (NCBI taxonomy): Eukaryota > Metazoa > Arthropoda > Malacostraca > Decapoda > Cambaridae > Procambarus > Procambarus virginalis. The sequence continues at coordinate 11,393,993 of WNGS01135237.1, forward strand.
GTATATGATAGAGCCCAGTAGGCTCAGGAATCATGTACCTACAACCAGTTGATTGACCGTATGAGAGGCGGGACCAAGAGCCAATAGCTCAACCCCCGCAACACAACTAGGTGGGTACACTACACGTACAGCATACCGTCACACATAACTCAGTCCAGAACATATTCATGGCACTCGGGATCGCGGGGGGAACCCAGAGGAGCCCCCATCACACCGTACCCATCAAGCCAACGACATTCCTATATTGTTGTGGAGTTTGACTTGCATGCGTTGTGACCTCTCCCTGTGACCCCCACCCCCCCACCCAGCCCCTCTCTCAACTACTCTCCCTACCACTCTCACCACTACCTCGACGACCCAGTATGTGCAGTGGCATCCGCCTACCACCCGACCCCCTCCCTCCCTCCCTCCCTCACTCCCCCTCCCTCCCACCCTCCTCCCACCCTCCCTCCCACCTCACCCATTCTCTCTCCTCCCTTCTCTTACCCTTCCTCCTGCCCATTTTTCCCCACTCACCACCTCCACTCCATTCTCAACTTCCTTGCATCATAACCCTACCCACCTCCCGACTTCATTTCCTCCCTTTCGTGTGTTGTTTTCTTCTCGTTGTCCGTCTTTCGAACCATTATCTCGTTTTCTCACTGGTTCTCTCTTTCCATTTTCTCGATCCTACTTCTTCTGGAAGGTTGTTTGCTTTAGATTCAGCTACGGGAACAAACAGGCTACAAGCAAACGCACGGCTACTGGTGAGCGCCCTGTACCGTACGTCGGGGACTTACCCGGCACAGGGGGGTTGTCACCTCGGACTGCTTTTTTCAAAATTGATTGATTAGAGCCACCTAAAAAGTTTCGGCACGGGCATGATAACCCGTAGGATGTGTTTCAAAACTTGTTCCCGTCGTTCATAACCCCTGGATTTATATCCTCGTTACCTTTGGATTATCAGACGGAAGCTGGTGATTCCTCGGAAGGAACAGGCCTTTGGAACTATCGTTTTGTTGGGAGTTACGTGAACTTATCTCACCTACCCAGGTGAGAGCGGAAGGTTTGGGTCACCTCTTCAACCAGATGAGAAGAAAATTTCCGTAAGAAATAGAGACTCAGTGTCTTCTAGTTAGAATAAATTGGTAATACGTAGTGTGTTATTGTAGTTAGCTATGTTAGATTTGATTTTTTTAATGTCCAGATCGACGGTCTCTCTTGATGCAGGTCGGCGTTCAATCCCCTCGACCTGTCCACCAAGTGGTAGGCGCACCATACTCTTTCCCTCCGTCCCCATATCATATCCAAATGCTGCGGACCGTTCCTTTTCCCAGTGCTATATAGTCGCAAATGGCTTGGCGTTTTCCACTGAATAATTAGTTCTTCCCTTCAGTCCTTTCTCTACTTCTATCGTATTCGATAATATATTTCTTCATCTACTCTCTTGTCTCCTCTCTCTATGCTGATCCATCTGAATCTCTACTCTCTCTCTTCTCTCCTCTCCTCTCTCTCCCTCGTCTGTCGTCTCTCCTCTCTCTTCTCTCTCACACTCATGCTCCTCTCTCTCACCTCTGTCTCTCTCCTGTCTCTCTCTACTCATCCTCCTCTTCTCTCTCTCATCGCTCTCTCTCTCTCTCTACTCTCTGTCTCTCGTCTCTCCTCTCGTGTCTCCTCTCTTCCTCTGTCTACTCTCTCTCGTCTCTCAGTCCAGTCTCTCTCCTCTATCGTCCTCTTCTCTCTACTCTGTCTCTCTTCTCCTGTCCTCTCCTCTTCTCTCTCTCGCCTCTCTCTACATCTCTTACTCGTCCTCTCTCCTCTCTCTCTCTCATCTCGTCTCTTCTCTCTCTCTCTCTCTCTCCCCTAATTCCTTTTGCCTATCACTTCAACCTTATTTAGAATTATATCCCTCAGCTCGTTCTCTTCACTAATTCTCCCCTCCACCTACATTTCTCCCGCTCCTTTTCCTTGCCTTCTTATTTGCCTTCCCTCCCCTCCCTCAGTCGCTCTTTCGTTCCTCTCTCTCCCTTTTCCCACCCTCCTATCTTCCTTATACACAAGAAAATCAAACAACCGTAATATGTCTATATGAAAATCACTGGGGCAGCTTGGGTGGATCGAAGGCCTCCCGTCGCCTGAGTAACCCCTTACCTCTAACCTCCCTCCCTCCTTAACTCCCTCCTACCTCTTCCCCCATCCTTCAACTTTTCAACTATCCCCCTCCCTTTCCTCCCTACCACCTTGCGCTCCCTACCCCACCATCCCGAGAGGGTCCTTGGAGGTGTGACACGTTCACTGTTTCCTGAATAGCATCATATCATGGGAGGTATTTCCATTAAATAACCAGGTTTGTGGAATGCAATTTTCTTTGAGACGTAATATTTATTAGTGCTCGTTGCGTACTGTCTTCCCCGGTGTACAGTGAACGAGGCCTAGTGCCAGGCCTGGCATGCCTGACCGATGGCCTGGGCCCAGCCTGGCACTGGAACGAGGTTGGTCGTTGGCGTGGGCCTTGCGAGCCCCCCTGGCACCTGAACGAGGCCTGTGGCCCGGCCTGGTACTGATGAAGGCCCTGGGCCAGCCTGGCACCTGAACGAGGCCTGGGCCAGCCTGTGTAACTGAACGTAGGCCATCGGCCTAGACCTGGCACTGACGGGGCTGTGGACCAGCCTGGCACTGAGGAGGGAAGGCCTGGGCCAGCCTTGCCACGGAAACGAGGCCTGTGGCTCAGCCTGGCACTGAACGAGGCCTTGGCCAGGCCTGGCACTGAGGAAGGCCTGGGCCAGATTCACGAGCATCTGGCACTGAGGAACAGGCCTTGGCCACTAGCACTGTCTGCCGGGGCCGCCGTCCTCAGCTGCACTCTTGCTGTGCTGACACTCGAAAATCTGGGATATAAACATTTACTCTGTTGTTCAGTTAAGTTAATTAACACTGGTCTGTTGACGCCTTACCTATATTGTTCAGTCAGAAATGCAGAAATGTAAAATGTCTAACTGTTGCTGAGAAGTGTGTGAAGAAGTCAGCCTATGAGTGTGGTATAGCGTATTTATGCGTACTCGAATGGATATGCCACTTCTGGGTCGAACTTTAGCTCCCAAGACCTGGCCGTCCAGTTCTTGGTTAGGTAACACAATTACTCGCATTCCTGATCCTTACTGAATTAGCCTTCGACTATATTGTCTCGGAGATCTTACCATTTATTTGATGCCATTACATTGACCGATGTATTCGGCTTACTAGGGGCGCAGCCCTAGTGGGCAGCAGGGCACACAGGACACGTGAATCTTCTGGGTTCCCTGTGCCATAGTTCTTTCATCTCTCCACTATAGGATGCCACTTGGACTGGACGGTAAGCGACGGACTCGCTTCATGGAGGTCGATCGTTCAACCCCCGACCTGTGTCCAATCAAGTGGTTGGTTAGACACAGCTGTGGACACTCTCTCGCGGTGTCCAAATGGTTGTGGACACCATTCCTCCCCCCCCCTCAACCCTGTCTCCATCCTAGATCCTTATACTGATCCCTCCCACGGGCTATATAGTCGTTATGGCCTGGCACTCCTCCCTGACACTTCTCTTCCCCATTCCCAGTATAGTGGACCTTCCATCTCTAGACCTTTCTTATAGTCCGTCGATCACAACTTAAAAACCTGCTGTATATCTTTTAAACTTTTTATAGTTGTGTTGTTTTTTTTGCTTTTTTTTTAAGTTAGGGGTTCCGACCCGGGGCAGCATACTAAAGCATCACTCTCGTATAGGATGTATAGAGCCCTCGGAAATTGTACACCTGCCTGGCTAACTTCCTGTAGAGCCCCCTCCAGACTCCCAGCGAGTATGGCAAGTGCTGCCCAAGTGTGGTTATTGTGGCACACTTGGCGTTGTCTGCTCCCTAAGGATTTACTTCTTTCTTTACAAGACCACAGGAGGAAAGTGCCTCCGGTATCCGTATTGTACTTGGAAGGCGCTTCGCACCACTTTCATCCCATCTTTTATAACCTTGCATTTTGTCAGAGGGTTAACGGCCTAGTAGCCATTTATTTCGCAGTAGTACTATCCACCTTCACATCGCATTGGATTCGTTCCTGCACCTTCAATAATACCTAAATAATAATAACCTTAACATGTTGTGAAAGAAGAAGAGAGGGGGACAGTTGGGTAGTCTCTCTCTCTCTCTCTCTCCTCTCTCTCTGCTCTCTCCTCCCTCTCTCTCTCTTCTCTCTCTCTCTCTCCCTTCCCCTCTCGGTTATTCTCTCTTCTTCTCGACCTCTCCAGCTCTTTTCTCTCTCTCT
>WNGS01135237.1:11399261-11416804 GCA_020271785.1 Procambarus virginalis
TAATTCTCCCTCCACCTACATTCTCCCTGCTCCTTTTCCTGCCTCTTATTTCCCTTGCAGTCTTTTTTCGTTCCTCTCTCTTCCTTTTCCCACCTCCTAATCTTCCTATACACAAGAAAATCAAACAACGTAATATGTCTATATGAAAATCACTGGGGCAGCTTGGGGGATCGAACCTCCGTCCTGAGTAACCCCTTACCTAAACCGCCCTCCCTCCTCCCTCCCTCCTACCTCTTCCCCCATCCTTCAACTTTTCAACTATCCCCCTCCCTTTCCTCCCTACCACCTTCCGCTCCCTACCCCACCATCCCGAGGGCTCCTTGGGTAGAACGTTCACTGTTTCCTGAATTAGCATCATATCATGGAAGGTATTTCATTAAATAACCAGGTTTGTGGAATGCAAATTTTCTTTGAGACGTAATATTAATGTGGTGCGCTTGTTTCCCCGTTAGCAGTGAACGAGGCCTGGGCAGCCTGGACACTGACGAGGCCTTGCCAGCCTGGGACTAGAAACGAGGCCTTGGCCAGCCTGGTACTGAACGAGGCCTGGGCCAGCCTGGCACTGATGGAAGGCCTGGGCCAGCCTGGCACTGAACGAGGGCCTGGGCCAGCCTGGCACTGAACGACGCCTTGGCCAAGCCTGGCACTGAGGAAGGCCTGGGCCAGCCTGGCACTGAACGAGGCCTGGGCCAGACTGGTACTGAACGAGGCCTGGGCCAGCCTGGCACTGAACGAGGCCTGGCAGCCTACTGATGAGGCCTGGGCAGCCTGGCCACTGACGAGGCCTGGGCCAGCCTGGCACTGAACGAGGCCTTGGCCAGCCCTGGCATTGGAGGAAGGCCTGGGCCAGCCCTGGCACTGAACGAGGGCCCTGGGCCAGCCTTGGCACTGAACGAGGCCTGGGCCAGCCTGGCACTGAACGAGGCCTGGGCCAGCCCTGGCACTGAACGAGGCCTGGGCCAAGCAGGGCACTGAACGAGGCCTGGGCCAGCCTGGCACTGAAGGAGGCCTGGGCCAGCCTGGTACTGAACGAGGCCTGGGCCAGCCGTGGCCACTGAACGAGGCCGGGGTCCAGCCTGCCCTGAACGAGGCCTGGGCCAGCCTGGCACTACGAGGCCTGGGCAGCCTGGCACTGACGGGGGCCTATGGCCATGCCTGGCCCCTGAACGAGGCCTAGGGCCGACCTGGCACTGAACGAGGGCCTGGGCCAGCCTGGCACTGAGGAAGGGCCTGGGCCAGCCTGGCACACTGATGGAAGGCCCTGGGCCAGCTGGCACTGAACGAGGCCTGGGCCAGCCTGGCACTGAACGAGGCCTGGGCCAGCCTGGCACTGAACGAGGCCTGGGCCAGCCTGGCAGTGAACGAGGGCCTTGGCCAGCCTGTCTGCCGGGGCCGCCGTCCTCAGCTGCACTCTGCGTGCTGACACTCGATAATCTGGTATATAACATTACTCTGTTGTTCAGTTAATTAATCTAACTGGTCTGTGAGCCTTACCTAATTGTTCAGTGCAGAATGTAAATGTCTAAGTTGCTGGAGTGTGTGAGAGTCAGCCTGAGTGTGGAGTGCGTATTTACGTACTCACATGGATGCACTTCTGGGTCGAACTAGCTCCCAAGACCTGGCCGTCCAGTTCTTGGTTAGGTAACACAATTACTCGCATTCCTCATCCTTATTAAATTAGCTTCGTACTATATCGTCTCGGAGATCTTACCATTTATTTGATGCCATTACATTGAAGATGTTCGTCTAGAGCCGGCAGCTCTCTGACTCTTCTGTGTCTGTGCCATAGTTTTTCATTTCTCCACTATAGATGCCACTTGGACTGGACGGTAGAGGCGACGGACGCGCTTCAGTGCAGGGTGCGACGTTCAAACCCCCGACCTGTGTCCAATCAAGTGATTGGTTAGACACAGCTGTGGACACTCTCTCGCTGTGTCAACACAATGGTTGGACACCATTCCTCCCCGCCTCACCCTGTCTCATCCTAGATCCTTATACACTGGTCCCTTCCCAGTGCTAGATAGTCGTAAATGGGCACTGGCGCTCTCTCCTGTCTCTTCACCCTTCCAGTAGTGGCCTCCATCTTCTAGCCTTTCTTATAGTACGTCTTCACAACTTAAAAACGAACCTTGCTGTATATCTTTGAACTTTTAGAGTTTGTGTGTGTTTTTTTGTTTTTCTTAAGAAAGGGGTTCCGACCCGGGGCAGCATACTAAAGCATCACTCTCGTATAGGATGTATAGAGCCCTCGGAATGGTCCTCTGTCTAACTTGGACTGTAGGAGCCTCCAGACTTCCCGGCGAGCATGGCAAGTGCTGCCCAAGTGTGGTTATTGTGGCACACTTGGGCGTTGTCTGCTCCCAAGGATTTCTTTCTTTCTTTCAGACCACAGGAAAGTGCCTCCGTTATCCCGTATTGGGTACTTTGAGGCCTTCGCACTCTTCATCCCATCTTTATAACCTTGCATTTGTCAGAGTTAACGTCTAGTAGCCATTTATTTCCAGTAGTTTAATCCACCTTCACACGCATTGGATCATTCCTGCACCTTCAATAATAATAGTAAATAATAATAATACATTAACAATGTTGGTGAAGAAGAGAGAGGTGGACGTTGGTCTCTCTCTCCTTCTCTCTCTCTCATCTCTCTCTCTCTCTCTCGTCTCGGGAGCGAAAGAGAGAGACTCACCAACTTCCGCAGAAAACAATGAACACGTTACTGAACTACAATCATTACACAGTCGATAATCCGGAACAGTTTAGGTAACATTCGACCTTATTCTCGGCGGCTAATCAATACCCTTTAGCCCAAAAGGTGTCATTAGTCTGGGGGGTCACGCAGGTAAAGCCACATAAGGGTTAAGACTTTCCTCTGGAACTACTAAGCGTATCGCCGTTATCGTCATCTGTGAGATGGCACGTTCATGACCCAAGTTATTAAATAGGTAAATGTGTGCGTATTGATCAGGATTATCACAAACTCGAGGGTCATACCAGTTTGAGGCTTTGTGTAGTAGTAACCGAGGTCTTGGGGTCATTGGGAGTGTCGAACCAATTGGAAAGTATGGAGGTCATTATATAGTTTGTGGATATTATATAATATCTATATATATATATTACTATATATATATATATATATATATATAATATATATATATATATATATATAATATATAATATACGTTTTTTAGTCATCATATTGTTAATTAATGGTCATTATATAGTGTTTGTCTCAATATAAAGTTTGTGGATTAGTATATAATTTGGGGGGGGGCGTTAAAAAAGTGTGTAGCTCATTATATAATTTTCGTGTCATTGTAATGTTTGTAGTCATTGTATATTTTCAATGGGTTTTGTGAAGTTCTTTGGTCGTTGTGAAGTTGAAAAGTTATTGACAGGTTTGTAGGTTATTGCGAGGCCTTCCAGTCATTAGAACATGTTGCGCTATAGCTTACGAATCTTTGTGAATATTGCAACAATAAATGGACAGCAACAGAAAACAAAATTGATTGATTGACAGTTTGATGAGGCGGGCCGAAATAACAGAGCTCAACCCCCGCAAGCACAACTAGATGAATACACACACACACATACACACCATAACTACAAGCTGGATTACACAGTAGTTAATGAGGTAGACAAGTGGCTTTGACCCAGACCTCTCTCTCTCTCTCTATCTATCTCATCCTCTCTCTCTCTCTCGTCTCTCTCTCTCTCTCTCCTCTCTCTCTCTCGTTCTCGTACTCTCTTCTCTCCTCTCTCCTTCTTCCATGTGTGTAGGCAACAGGTTGGGAGTCGACACGCCCTCGCCAACACAACCTCGTTAAAGCTTGTAGCTCGAAGGTGAGTCCTCAAATAGGGGTAGCAGGGGCGAGCAGGGGGCGAGCAGGGGGCGAGCAGGGGCGCAGGGGCGCAGCGAGGGGCCAGCAGGGGCCAGCGGGCCAGCAGGGGGGTAGCAGGGACCGCACATACTAAAGTGTTGAGAAGAAGGGGGCGCAGAAGGCGATAAAGGTGAAAAATAAATATGATATTTGTCCAAACATAGTTGATAGTGAAAATGATGATAGATAATTTGAAACATGTATGTAAGTGAGTTGAAGTATGATAGATATTATCAATATATGATGGTAATTGATAATCGATTATAGATTGTAAATAGATGATAGATAGTTTGAAATAGATGAGCAGAGAGTTGAAGAATATATGTATCTATTTTGAAAATAGATAATAGTTTTAATAGATGGCCAGATAGTTGAAAATAAATGTATATGAAAGATGATGTAGATCTAAATAAAAGAGAGGTAAAAATAAATGATAGACAGTTGAAAATGGATGACAGGTAGTTATGAGATAAGAGAAAGCTCGTGTGTATATATATATAATAGATAAATGAACGCTTATGTATAATAAAGCACGTAAGATAAGCTAGTTAGGGAAGAGGATAGACAAAGGTACGTAAGGCCAAGGAACAGGACAAAAATGGAAAGTGGTAAAGGACATCAGGCGAGATGGTGATGGAATGGACGCGACAAGGCAAGAGTGACAAAGGGGGCAAGGGTGAGCAAAGGCAAGGAGGCCAAGGGACAAGATGAGCCAAAGCGGACAAGGAATGAAAAGATCAGCAACTGAGCAAAGACAGGTGAGCTCTGGGCAATGTTATTAGTTACCCTCCCTTCTCACAGGGGAAAAATTAATTTAGCAGTTCTCTAGAAATGGAAGAGTATAGGGGAGATATAATTAAGAATAAAAATGGACGAGGGGGTGTATTAGGTAGAGCGATAGTAATAATAGCGAGTAAAATATAGCAAACAGAAGAAATCTGTTGCTATAATCTGTTGCTATATCCCACGCATGGATAACTCACCGCGGTAAGTTAGGATTTTTTATAAGATCCAATGAGTATTTGTTGTTTGTAAATAGGTTATTAATTTAAATAATTTTTGACGATTAAATGAAAGTGAACCGCCTTAGTTCCTGCGGCGAACAAAATCTGTCCCACCTTTCCAACTCTTCAAAAGAAACTTGTTTTCAATTGACACACACTAGACGTGAATTAAAGAATCAGAGTCCTGAAACACGTCGTTGAGAAAAACGTGACTGATGCTAACAAGTGCCCGCCAAACACACATAGAAACTACAACGTTGGTACAACGTTCGAACACGTTTTAACACCTCCTAACCAGTTATATCAACCAATATAGCAAGTTGTAACAACGTTCTAATAAGTCATAAACACGTTGAGCCGAGATGTAACAACTTTATTACAAGCTGTAAGAAGCGGAAAAAATAGAGACAGTTTCGGTTTGTATTTCCACGGACGGACAGAAGTTCACCATTTGCTTCAAGAGCAAGAACACAACTAGATTGCTTTCTAACAACGCTCCAGACACCAAGCAACATACTTTGATGGGGGGGATGATTGGTGTCCATGCTTCTACGTGAACAAAACGCTTTGATAAGTGCTAATTTTATCTATGCCTTTACATGCTGTTATGAACTAGGGCCCTAATAATAATAACAACCTTCAACAGGCTCAGACTCACCCCCAATCCAGATCATCGTTGAATGATTATTATTTTAATGCAAGTATGATTTTCAAGTCCAATATACAGGAACTACTGGATAAGGCACACAAAACTTAGTCAAGAGTCAAGTCATTTCATAAGCAAACAGTTTAGTTTAGGTACAAGTAATATAATGTGTTGGGGGCACTTTAGTTTACAGATTAACAATAGATAATAATCATTCCTACCAATAATATATATTAACTGGAGGGTATCTATTAGCTGCGACTCATTGACAGTGAAACGCAGCCAATACTTAGAGTCTAGTGAAGGTGTGGTATCTGTTAGTCATACATACTGACAGCTAACTTAGATAACTCACCACTGAATGACGCAGAAGCAAGCTACTGGTTCCATCGCTCCTAATTAAAAAAAAATTATTAAGTGAATTAAGATATAAATACACACAAAGGGATAAGTAAGCTCATGCCAATCACACCCCGTTCAATACAACGTGTTCATATACATTTACAATCATCACAAACAATCGATATGTTACTGAATATTCTGCTGATAGACATACTATCTATGCAATTATCATTTCAGATAATTCCTCTAGCTATACACAAGCACTCTCCTATATTTCCTAATCAATTACCTAGCATCTAGATATTCTAGTAATACATAGTCATTTCCTACAGGTAGGCATGAGACGCCTCCATTTAATGTATACGACAGACAAATGCAAACATCACTAGAACAAATCCACAAGGGCCGTGACGAAGGTTCGAACTTACGTCCGAGATGATTTGATACATCACGCTACTGTGATTTCTGTGTGTATAGGAAACATCGCCTTACTCAGCAAGATGTAAATAATTCGTACCTACAACGGCTGACTGAAGGATCAAAATGCTTGCCTCCATACGTAATACTATATTATATTAGCTTTATAACTTACGTAAATTAAACTTACAACTAAAAATAGGATGTTGACCAAACCACACACTAGAAAGTGAAGAGACGACGACGTTTCGGTCCGTCCTGGACCATTCTCAAGTCGATTGTGACTAAAATAGAATACCTCACCAGATACTCCTGGTGATTTCTTAACAATCAAACAATATTAATTAAATATTTGATTTCACACAATACTCAATCTATTAAGTAAAAATTTATCTGCATAGGGCTACATTGATAGACGAACATATCACACATTATTTCTGCAATACATTATGCAAATAAGTATTCTACATTATAACATTCAATTTAAGTAATAGCCTACTAACACATTAACATACTCCTGGTTAGCCTTATAGCAACACTAAATTAACATTTACTCAATGCTAAATTTGCATATCCCTTCCCACTACGAAATCTTACGCTAAGCAACAACTCTCTCTCTTTTAAACAATGATATTTGCATAGAATGACACGTAAATTTTATACAAGCAATTTTAATAAAGTTACGGCTGAGGGCTAAGCCTAAGCCCCAAAACACATTCCCACCTGGAAACTGCCAGCCCAAACGATCTCAGTATAAAGGCAAGACAGTAACATCTATTTCCAAGGCCCCTGACAAGGAGTAAACAACATGGCTCTAGCAAAGACCACATCGTTTCTACGCAAAATCACACCATCACCAGAGATATCATAACCTACACCACCACCAGAGATATCGTAACCTACACCATCACCAGAGATATCGTAACCTACACCATCACCAGAGATATCGTAACCTACACCACCACCAGAGATATCGTAACCTACACCACCACCAGAGATATCATAACCTGCACCACCACCAGAGATATCATAACCTACACCATCAACATAATCGAAAGACACAGCGACAATAAAGATTAGTCATAGCCGAGGCCCTACATATTAAAACTCATCCTGGTATCACGAGCCAACTTACTTTTAAATACACCATAACACTATCCTCAATTTGCACCTCTCATCACACTAACAGCTCCAGCTGAGATCGTGTATGTTACATGTCGTGGTCCAGGGGTAAGGTAAGGGTCATTTGCGGTGACTCCCAGGACGCCAGTTCGATCCCCTACCCCTCGTCCGGCTATAAAGAATTTCTTATGTTACACCATATTTCACCTATTCCGACTCTGTGGATATAATGTAATCCCACCTACTGCATCCACTTTACCTCTGCCGCCGACGATGATGAAGAGAGCTTCAGCGAAACTCTCTTCTTTCAGCGACGCTCGCCAGGCCCAATTGTAAAAGCAAAATTTAAAAAATTTAATTTTTTTATAGTTAATAATTAAATTTTCATCGCAAGTGAAGCAATGCAGAAAAGTTCCATGCTGGAATAATAAATCTTACTGTCTTGCTCCTACTGAATAACACAAGTCGACAAGAACAACTGCGTCCAAAAAATATATATACACACACACATACAATATATACACACACACATACAATATATACACACATACAATATATATAATATATACACACATACATACAATATATACACACATACAATATATATATACACACAAATACACGCCTTCCCGAGTATTTACATCGCTGGCAGGCCAGGTGTATTTGGGCACGACGGGAGGTAAAATACTAAAGCCATATTTTTGTGTGTGTCTGTCTGGTCTTGTCAGTACCTTTGATCATAATATATTATATCTGAAGTATCGATAGTATTACTATGTCGCCACGAAAGACAAACAGACAGGCAAATATTAAACCACAAGGACGAAAGGTAGATCCGTACGGGAAAGGTAGACATACCTGCATTATTTACACATCCGTCCATTAAACGTTAAGTAGTGACGATAGTAAACAAACAAAAAAATTACAGAGTAAATAGACAGAGAGGAAAATACACACACAGACAGGAAGACATAGCCTGAGAGAAGACATAACATTTACAAAGACACGCGTAGACAAACTTGATGACAAATACTGAAAGAAAAACACAGAAAAAAACTCCCACATATATATTCATCCAAAAGAATACACAGACACACAGGTATAATAGACATGACACACAGGACACAGGTATAATAGACATGACACACAGACACACAGGTATAACAAACATGACACACAGACACACAGGTATAACAAACATGACACACAGATACACAGGTATAACAAACATGACACACAGATACACAGGTATAACAAACATGACACACAGACACACAGGTATACCAGACATGACACACAGACACACAGGTATAACAAACATGACACACAGACACACAGGTATAACAAACATGATGGCACTAACATATTAACACTTACACTCACACCCTTAACAAGTGTAGTACACCCCTTATTACACTTCTGGCATCCGGCTGTAAGTATCTATTATACCCCGCCCCCCCCCCTGCTAATTCTTCACCTTTCTCGTGAAAGTAATTAAGGTTTTCTCTTGCTTCATAACGGAGGATTAATACCTACAGTTACTTTTGTCATCTCTGTACAAATTCAAGTGAATTTAGGGTCAAACTTGACCTCCATAATATAAATGGGTCTTAGAATGGCAGGCTGAAGCACATTAAAACATTCTATGAATTTTTATTTTACACTTGCATATGTAAATACCAGAATCCTCTTTGCCTTATTTTGAACATTTCTACGCTGATGACTTGGCTTAAAACCTTTAGTAATCATGAGTCTCATTTATCACATTCCGATTTGCAATTCCAATATTTGCAATGTTATTATAAACAATATTCATAACCCAAGATTTGTGAGTATTAAACTACAGCTACATTGTCTCGTAGCAATTCTAGTCTTCCAAATGTATTTCCTACCCTTTTTTTACTGTTCAATCCGTGTCTTAATCGTTTGAGAGCTCACTGATAAATTTCCGCATTAAATGACGGACATTATTACGAGGAAAAGCAAAGAATATGAAACTATACTACTAATCCCTAAAACATCAAAGGAAAAGTATAAAACCGCTAATAATTCGAAAAAAATATACCAAAATGAGCAGTGACGGAGCCAGAAGCCGTGGAAAAGATACAGAGATGAGAACAGATGAGAAATAATGAAAGATACATCATCTATGAGAGAGAAAAAGAGAGAGAGAGAGAGAGAGGAATGAGAATGTAAGAATATGATGAGAATCAGAGAAGCAGCATGAAAGTAGCACTACACCCAAGACATATGAACCAGTCATCACACTAGAAAAGGGAGAAAGTATCTATATGTAAAAGGATGATATATATGGGAGAGTCTCTGAAGTACTCATACATGAGCCAGAACTCCCACCACACCTATAGGAGCAAATTGAGGGAAATAATGGTGAAGGCAGGACAGGTGACGAGTCACCTGTGGCGTAGAGGTAAAACACTCGCCTGGTGTTTCGCGAGCGCTTTTGTCTGGGTTCGAATCCTAGCCGGGAAGGATTTACCGGGCGAACATTCTATGCTGCTTACTGGGAACCTGGTGGATGTGTGTGTGTGTGTGTGTGTGTGCACGTGTATGTATGTGTGTGTGTGTGCGTGTGTGTGTGCGTGTGTATGTGTGTGTGTGTGCGTGTGCGTGTGTGTGTGTGTGTGTTCGAGAACTTGAGCAAGCTGAAGAAAATCGGGTAATATTTTAAACCGAGTAAAGTTGCACAAACATCCCGTGTTTATATAAGACAAGTCGGAGCTCTTTAATATCCAATGATTCCTCTAATCTACAATCAAAGGAGCCACACAGGCATAATATATAACCTATAAGTCGGAATCAAAGAAACCTTTGATTCCGTATTATATATATATATATATATATATATATATATATATATATATATATATATATATGTATATATATATATATATATATATATATATATATATATATGTATATATATATATCCCATTAAAAAAAGTGGGAAGATTTCCATTGATTTTGTCCTTGAAGTTATAAATACTTGCAGTGACTCCTTTGATCTTGGAGAAATTAATTATTTGAACATAAAAGAACTTCTTCCAATGTGGAATTCAAATGACTTGTCTGTGTGTAAGTCGAGGTTTTTATCATATTTTTTGGGGGGAAAGAAAAAAATATATCGTCTCCATCCTTTTGACAACATTGCGCAAGTTGCTGCAACATTGCGCAAGTTGCTGCAAACGTCACAAGATGATAAGTTGTGTTTACTCTCGCCCTGTTCATCAATTTCTTAGATTTTATGAGAGCTTGCTTAGCACGAAAGGAGAGAAAAAAATGTCTCTTTTTAAGGGAAATGCGCTGAGCAGTGGTATCGCGAGTGTTCACAGGACTAGACTGTGAGTGTACACAGGACTAGACTGCTGGTCACATCGTCAACTCTAACCCAGTCACCTTTGTTTGCTAACAACTGTCAACTGAGTGGCAATCACCCCTCCCAATCACCAGCCTTTCCTCCACCGTGGAAGGAAGCGGTGGCCCTCCATAGATGTGCTGGAGACCTCTTCACTATAAAACTGAATCTCACTATCTAATAAAATCGAAACATATTTTACCATATATAATTATCTTATCCCTGATTTTGTAAACTGATTTAATTTCTTTTTAAATAACGCTTTTTAAAGTTTCAAGTTTGTTAACATGCCATTGGCCCGCGTCTCTCTAAGCCACCGGTTGAAGGTGAAGTAGGCAGGTGTGTAGCTCAGACCTGCTGGAGACGAGGCAGGTGTGTGGACCAAACAGGCTCTATACCTGCTGGGGGGGAGGGGAGAACCCTCACTCAGAGGGCAGCCAGACAACGTCGGGAGCGAGCCAGACATTGTCGTACTTGTCGTGGACGGCGCGGGGTCGTCCTCTGGATGCTGTGCTAACTCTTCTCAGTGATGAGTTAGGCACTGTCTTAGGCGAGTTACCTACCGTCTTGGGCAAGTTACCTACTGTCTTGGGTAAGTTACCTACAGTCTTGGGTAAGTTACCTACCGTCTTGGGTAAGTTACCTACCGTCTTGAGCAAGTTACCTACCGTCTTGGGCAAGTTATCTACCGTCTTGGGTAAGTTACCTACCGTCTTGGGCAAGTTACCTACAGTCTTGGGCAAGTTACCTACTGTCTTGGGCAAGTTACCTACTGTCTTCGGTAAGTTACCTACCGTCTTGGGCAAGTTACCTACCGTCTTGGGCAAGTTACCTACTGTCTTGGGTAAGTTACCTACAGTCTTGGGCAAGTTACCTACTGTCTTACGTATTCTAGAGCGTAGCCATTGCCTACATTGTTCTCATTACGCGAGCTGAAGGCGCTAAGGTAGCATAGGGAACCATTACCATAGGGAAGCAGTAGCATAGGTAACCAGTAGCATAGGTAACCAGTAGCATAGGGAAGCAGTAGCATAGGTAACCAGTAGCATAGGTAACCAGTAGCATAGGTAACCAGTAGCATAGGTAACCAGTAGCATAGGTAACCAGTAGCATAGGTAACCAGTAGCATAGGGAAGCAGTAGCATAGGTAACCAGTAGCATAGGGAACCAGTAGCATAGGTAACCAGTAGCATAGGTAACCAGTAGCATAGGTAACCAGTAGCATAGGTAACCAGTAGCATAGGGAAGCAGTAGCATAGGTAACCAGTAGCATAGGTAACCAGTAGCATAGGGAACCATTTCCATAGGGAACCAGTAGCATAGGGAACCATTACCATAGGGAACCAGTAGCACAGGGAACCAGTAGCATAAGGAACCAGTAGCAAAGGACTGGATGTCTCCAAAGTGTAGCAAAAGCTGGGAGGCATGCGTGCGCTGATAAATATTAAAACGTCAATTAATATTACATCAGGCCCGTGCTGGCAGTGGGGGACAAATGCTGACATTGGCAACGGCCGCGTTACTAAGCCCAGTTGACACACGAAATGAACCGTGCTCTGTGTATCAAAGGTTTGGCTAAAACTGTACCCCACCCCCCACCCTCCATTTTTGTATTATTTTCGCCTGCCCCCCAACTCCCATATTTGTTTTATATTCCGATTAAATCTGTATTTGGGTACGAGGGTAGTGGATTAGTCTGTTGGTTTTTTATTACTCGTTGTTTCAGTAGGATAGGGAGCCTGTACATACAGAAATCACAATAGGGTGTGATGCATCCTCTCGGGCGTAGGTTCGAACCCACGTCGCGGCCCTTGAGGATTTGTTCATAGGGAGCCTGAAGTGTATTTTCCTTTTGCTGGTATTTCCGACGAAGTCTTTCTCCAGCGGGTTAGTATTTCTTACCTTTACTGTTGCCTGCCTTTCCTTATATGTTGTCTGCCTTACCTTTACTGTTGTCTGCCTTACCTTATATGTTGTCTGCCTTACCTTTACTGTTGTCTGCCTTAGGCTAACGTGTGTGTCTGTTACCAGCAGGGAACCCGAGCAGTGCATATCATTATAAGGCAGGAAAACCAACAATTTCTAATTATCTTTTTCAACAAAGTGACATTATATTAAAAGCACAAACCCCCGGATAATTGAACTTCAAATATAACACAGAAAATCCTGTCCAAATTTTCTCCGAAAATTTTACAAATAAAAAGGCAACTTCCTGATACTTCATGTATTTGAAAGTAAATAAAACAGCAGTGATTTACACCATGTGTTCTGAAATACAAAAGACTTTTTTTTCCTCTCTCTCCCCCTCCCTCCCTGGCACATGAATCACGCGAGGAACGTGTCGACCTTGGGGAAGGGCTATCGGCAAGGAGAAACCCTAATTCGCACCCCAGAGAAAAACCTTTTGTTGACCGGCCAAAATGAGAAGCACGAAGCCTCATTGATTTCTTGATCAATCCGCCTCCCTCGCAAGTGTGAATTAATTTCAAGCCGACGCACTGTTGTTTTTACACGCTTGAGGACGTGATCGACGTCCAGGAGAAAGAGGGGTTGTTGGCACCTAATTTGAGAGGATAATAAACGAAGGTGAAAAATATTCTAGGTGAGTTACATTGTATCGCATAAAAAAAACATGTTTTTTATATTTCATTAAAAATAAAATAGAGAATCATGCAGGAAGATCAGATACCACGAGGTAGGGAACACGCTATAAGGATCTATGTGTGTGTGTGCCACGACCTCAGCTACCGTTCATCATGCCTCCACCCGCCCTCGCACTTACGAAACCTCTTGATCATGGCGGTTTTGTTTACAGTTTAGGCGCTTGAAAACTTCACGATCCAAGATTATTATTGTTGTTACAATCAATTTTGTCGTGCTTCGGAGCTCAGAAACCGTTGAATTGATGAAAACAACACCGCCATGATTGTGGAAAGATATAAAGGTTTCGTGGCCTGTCGGGTCACTCTACTTCACCTAAGGGTAAACTTTAACCTCGCAGCGAAGCCGTAAAGAAATAAACGAAGTTACAGAGGCTGCTACCCCCCCCCCCCCCCCGAATGAACGTGGCTACTCCTCCCCCTCACGGGGGGAATGAACGCGGCTACTTCCCCACGGGGGGGGAATGAACGTGGCTACTTCCCCACGAGGGAATGAACGTGACCTGCACAGAACGCACGACAGGTACACCAGTCTGAGAACGCGGCTCCTGGGGACTTACCTCTCCAGCAACTTGCTAGGTTTATCAGGCGGGAACCACATCACCACCATGTTTCCTGAACGATGTTTAGTCAAGTTTCAATCATGTCCTTATTAGCCCTGATACCTCCATATCCACTGGTGTTGTCACCTCCAGGGCCCCCAACCCTCTCCCTGCTGTTGTCACCTCCAGGGCCCATCAAGCCCTCTCCCTGGTGTTGTCACCTCCAGGGGCCCCAAGCCCTCTCCCTGCTGTTGTCACCTCCAGGGCCCATCAAGCCCTCTCCCTGCTGTTGTCACCTCCAGGGCCCCCCAAGCCCTCTCCCTGCTGTTGTCACCTCCAGGGCCCCCCAAGCCCTCTCCCTGCTGTTGTCACCTCCAGGGCCCATCAAGCCCTCTCCCTGGTGTTGTCACCTCCAGGGGCCCCAAGCCCTCTCCCTGGTGTTGTCACCTCCAGGGGCCCCAAGCCCTCTCCCTGCTGTTGTCACCTCCAGGGGCCCCAAGCCTCCCTGTATTGTTAACATTAGGGCCTCGAAGCCCCCCTGGAAGAATAAGTCTTATTGCTGTCAAACGCTTAAGCAATTTCAAATATCATGTTGCAAAACCAAACCAAACATACGGCAGAAAAACCATTTGCATCCAAGCCCAGGTCATCATCCTGCATGATGTCACCAAGAACCCAGGCATCATCAACCCAAATGCCACCATGACCCGCTGGAAATGTTAACCCAAGCAACCCAATACCTCTCTGGCATCAACCAAGTGACAAAGGTACTATTTACTTAACTCCCATTAGATATCACGGCAGCCGCTGGCTGGCTGGCTGGCTGACTGGCTGGTTGACTGGCTGGCTGGCTGGCTGGCTGGCTGGCTGGCTGTGTAACCAAACTCACGCGCGTGACGTAGATACAGGGTTCGATCATACCGATTCCCGTTATACAGGAAAGCCCCATAACACGCTACGCCGCCTTGTCCAGGGCCAGCAGATGACGTCGAGATGGTTGCCAGAGACGTGGCTGGCGAGGACTATATATTGATCCTTTAAAATAGAAATGATGGCAAGAGGCAAAGGTAATAAGCATACAAGTTGTATTTGATGCATCTTGAACACGTTGGCCGATACGAGAGCCTTGTACGACACTGTTCCTTCACTGTTTGATTTTGTTTTCGTGTGTTCATTTTGGGGATTAATGCACAGCCTTACGTCAGGATAACCAGTGCTAGGATAGCAGAGGTTGGGTATATATATATATATATATATATATAGTTCTTTACAGCCTTAATTTGTACTACACAACTCCATTCATACACTTATGTTCCCTCCACAAGTCACTCCACACACCTGCACTCCCTCCACTAGTCGTGAGTGAGGGAACGAGAAATAATATGAAGTGAATTCGTGTGTTTGGATAAATATTTCGTCGAGTAGTCTATCACTGAAGCAGGTCACATCACAGCCAAGATGAGCTCAACATACCCTATGCACTTATTCTAACCTGAAATAATTATTAACAAATAAGACAATTTGAATTTCCAATGATTTTTTTTACCATTATAAATTCAAGGTAATATAAATGTTGTACACAGCCATATATATATATATATATATATATATATATATATATATATATGCGAACAAGCCTGAATGTTCGCTTGTGAACATTAAGGCTGGGGTGTGAGTTTTCATTCTCATATAATATAGATATATATATATATATATATATATATATATATATATATATATAATAGATATATAATATATATATATATATATATATAATCCTAAACACAGCTGAACCAAACGTATATCGCCTATCCAGTAGGATAGATGGCTCTGGAGGCATCCTGTACAGCTTGTCAATACTGGGCTTGATATTTGTGAGTGCCGAACACATGTTGTTCACCTGTATCCTGTTCACCGTTGTTCACCAGGGTGCTCTGTGCTTGATTGACCACCTGTAGGGTGCTCTGTGCTTGATTGACCACCTGTAAGGTGCTCTGTGCTTGATTGACCACCTGTAAGTGCTCTGTGCTTGATTGACCACCTGTAAGGTGCTCTGTGCTTGATTAATCACCTGTAAGGGTGCTCTGTGCTTGATTGACCACCTGTAAGGTGCTCTGTGCTTGATTAACCACCTGTAAGGGTGCTCTGTGCTTGATTGACCACCTGTAAGGGTGCTCTGTGCTTGATTGACCACCTGTAAGGTGCTCTGTGCTTGATTGACCACCTGTAAGGTGCTCTGTGCTTGATTGACCACCTGTAAGGTGCTCTGTGCTTGATTGACCACCTGTAAGGTGCTCTGTGCTTAGTTTTCAGAAATTTGAGTGCTGACAATCTAGCCTCAGACAAGTTGGTTACCCCACGACAGTGTTTTAAGTAAATGTACAAAAATATTGCTTTCCTTCATCTTGCCGAGGGCCCGCTTAACTTTAAGGGACTCCGGGACCCGTCTCACAGACCCCCAGGGACGCCAGGGGCCCCCAGGACTCACGTTTTGGGACTCCAGACTTGGGGTTTGCACCTGATGATGTGGTAGATACGTGGGGGAGTGTGGGAAGGGAAAAGCTGAAGAATCTAATAAATTAGAAGTTCACTTTTCCTCTTGAAAAAAATTAGGTTCTTGCGAAAGCTACAATATACAAATTTTTTTGTTCTAGGATTTACCTCTTCTTTTGTAAGATTCATTATGAATCTTAAGTTCATGTTTGCTCTGAAACAATTGTCATTAGCGAGTGTCTTACGGAAGATCTCTCTCGACCAGCGCTTACCTAAGTGTTGTTACTTAACAGGACTAAGGAGGAGCGCGGTGTGGGTCTGCATGTCGCGTCTAATAGCTTGTTGTTAGTCCTCATGTTTTGCTATTATATTTTACTGATGTTCGAATTCATAGTCGAATCTGTCCTTAAAGTTGTGGATGGAGAGGCTTCCACAACTTCTTCTTTATGGGAGCCGGTCGGCCGAGCGGACAGCACGCTGGACAATTGTGATCCTGTGGCCTGGGTCGAACCCAGGCGCCGGCGAGAAACAATGGAGCAGAGTTTCTTTCACCCTATGCCCCTGTTACCTAGCAGTAAAATAGGTACCTGGGTGTTAGTCAGCTGTCACGGGCTGCCTCCTGGAGGTAGAGGCCTGGTCGAGGACCGGGCCGCGGGGACACTAAAAAGCCCCGAAATCATCTCAAGATAACCTTCAGTGGATTCCACTTGGCGACCACTCGTACAAGGTGACGAGTATTTATTTTACATTCTATCGACTCGTTTGCATTCCAGCTTCCCCTGTGTCCTGTTGTCTTACTCTCACTCAAATTCACCTTGTCTATTCGCCCTCAGTATCTTGCTTCTCTCGTCTACCACTCATCAGTGGGATGAACCGCTCCGTTGCATCTCCACATTTCCCGGCAATGAAATTTGTTGTCTTTCTGTCGAATTATCTATAGGAGGAAATTATCTTTACTCATTGTCTAGGGAAAGTCACTCCAAGTCGGATTGCAAGAGTGAAAGTACACAAGCATCCAATGGTGAGACCTCGGCTGGGGGAAAAAAAATAATAATCAAATGACCTT
>WNGS01135237.1:11465662-11482114 GCA_020271785.1 Procambarus virginalis
AAGAAAGAAGGCAAAGACTCATAGCAAGGGGAGAGACATCAGAATGGAGAGAGAGAGAGGCAAGGGTGAAGATTTTTCAAGGGTGGGATAACAGAGGAAATCAGCTCCTTCATATCAGTGTGTGCTGACGAGGCTAAGCTAAAGAGTCGATTAAGATGTGAAAAAACTGCAAATACATTGCAAGCTGAACTAGACAACTTGCAGAGAGGGGTCTGAGAAATGGATACTAGACTTTAACCCTGACAAGTGTACGGTCATAAGGATAGGAATCAGAGAGCAAGAGGGCCTAAATACAGACAGGGCCATGACAAGCCAATTTCCTTCTTCTGAAAAGGAGAAAGACTTAGGAGAGGACAATACTCTCTGTCTAAAGGATAACGTCTAAAGCATCAACAGGATAACGAGGGCAGCATATACCATACGTCCGGTTATCCTACAGAAACTTGGACAAAGAAACCTTCCGACCTCTGTATACTTCCTTTATGGGACCCTCTCCTGAGTATGCAGCCACGGCATGGAAACCTCTACCTAAAGCTACAGCTACAGGAAGGAGGAGAGCAGGCATGATAACGACGTACAAGATACTAAGGGGTAATTGATAAAGTAGACTGAGAAGCAATATTCAAAGTGAGGAACAGTAGGCTGAGGGGGGACATAATTGGAAACTGGAAACACAGATGAATCACAGTGATGCCAGAGGGAAGTTTTTCAGTTGTAAATTGAGTGAACCGGACTAGATGATGAGTTTGTCGAAGCCAATTCGATACACAGTTATAATGTAAATGTGATAAGGAAAACGAATGAAAAAAAAGAGTCACTGTTTTGAAAATATACTGTGTCATAGTACGTGTTCGAGCATATACTGAGGGTCGAAGAGCGGAGTTTTTAGAGCAGATACATGGACCCTGGAGCATTCCCACAGCTGACAAACAGAGTTCTCAAATGAGACACAGGAACGTTACAAATGAAGACATCAACATAAAAATGAATCGGAAGACATCAACGCATATTACATAGTATCCAAAGCCAATAAATACTCGAAGTTGTTTCATAGCAATATTTGAAGGAGGAAGTGGCATTGAATGGGAGCCAAACACACATAAAGCATCAAGGAAAATATATATGGAACTAAATGCCAGCTTCCACATGGTGTTCATGAGTGAGTCGGAGAGGCTCCCGAGGGTAGCAGAAGAGGTCGAGTGACCCTACCCTGTCCCGAGGGTAGAGGTCCTCTAAGAGAAGTGACCCAACCTCTCCCGAGGGTAGAGGTCCTCTAAGAGAAGTGACCCAACCCTCTCCCGAGGGTAGAGGTCCTCTAAGAGAAGTGACCCAACCCTCTCCCGAGGGTAGAGGTCCTCTAAGAGAAGTGACCCAACCCTCTCCCGAGGGTACAGGTCCTCTAAGAGAAGTGACCCAACCCTCTCCCGAGGGTAGAGGTCCTCTAAGAGAAGTGACCCAACCCTCTCCCGAGGGTAGAGGTCCTCTAAGAGAAGTGACAGAAAAATATAGACGTAGTAGCAGAGGAAGTATTGAGGCAGGTATTAGATAAAACGAAATTTGCAGGATTCCATCACACGGCTGATATAGAAAGAAGGGATGTTCAGGCCCCTCAGCATACTTTTAGTGCTGTGCCACAAAATTGTCCTCAACGAGGGGAAGAATTGCCGAGCAGTTCGAAGAC
Source organism: Procambarus virginalis (assembly GCA_020271785.1). Classification (NCBI taxonomy): domain Eukaryota; kingdom Metazoa; phylum Arthropoda; class Malacostraca; order Decapoda; family Cambaridae; genus Procambarus; species Procambarus virginalis. The sequence goes on from WNGS01135237.1 coordinate 11,467,344, forward strand.
GGCAAATGTAGTAGCAGTTTAAGAACAATGAACAGGGAGGTCGAGGCGTTAAACTACAGAACTGCGTCAATAACAAGTATCCTTACAAACTACTTGGAAAAATTATGAAGACAATAGCAATATAGCATACAATAAAATGTAAATTTGTAAAAAAACATCAACGCGTCTATAGGAAAAGAAAATGTGCCTAATAAGTCTATCGGTGTTCTATAAATTAAAAACAGCAAGCCAGGAAAGATAGGGAGCGACAGATTGCGAATAATATTATGGGTTAAATGATTGTGTAATTATTTAATTCATCATCAATGAATACTGTAAAGCTTAAGAAGCGGTCAAAGGTACCTGGANTTCTAGGGGTGGAGGCCTGGTCGACGACCGAGCCGCGGGGACACTAAAGCCCCGAAATCATCTCAAGATAACCTCAAGATAACCTCAAGATAACCACAAGATAACCTCAAGATACAGTTGATTTCGCGGTTCGTATTCCCCGTTGACTCAACGTCGACAACAGCCGCAAAGTCGGTTGAAAAACACTCTACGGAAAATCAAACCCAAATTTCAGACTTCACAGTAGGTTGTCAACGCCAATCACATCCTATGACACTCGTCAATCAATCACAATTCATCATGAAGAGTTGCGCGAGACTAGCCGTACCCATCAACCCTCTATCCTCGAATAGACAAATAGACATTTATCGCCTATAGATATTGATGAACAAATCCACAAGGGCCGTGACGAGGATTCGAACCTGCGTCCGAGAGCATCCCAGACGCTGCCTTCATTTGATACGCTATTGTGATTTCTGTGTGCATGATATTGATGATTTTTTTTTTTTGCATAGTTAACTGTAAAGATAATGTCAGAGGAAGAAAAGTTTCAGTTATTATTATTATCATCATCATTAGTATGCTTAACTGTCTATCAGCTTCTCATCTATTACTGCGTCAGTCTCTTTTAAACTTACATTTAAACATTTAGACATTTAACTTACTCGATCTATTCAATTCAGACAAATGTTGCCAATAAGGCGGCTGGTAACTGTCTCTTAATCTCCGGTTCCATCAGCCTGTGACTCGCCCCCAACGCTAATGACTCCCCGTCTCCCCCCCCCCAGTTCCAGGCCTCGGGGGGGGGGGGGGGGGCGGCGGCTGGCGTTCCAGTTAAACTGTTGACGCCAAAGTGTTATTCATGGAGACTTCATTCATTCATTACTTCATTCTGTCGTTCATCTGCATCATTTATCAGGAGGGCTTGGGGGGGGGTACTTTTGAGGGGGGGGGGGGGTGTAGGGGGGTATGGGAAAAGGGGGTGTAGGGGTGTTTTGGGGGAGGGGAGGGGGGGGGGTTCTGCTGTGCTGTTATGTAGGGGAGATGATTTGTTTCTACTTGATAATTTGTTTATTATTTATAAACTCAATATGTTTTACTATCATCAAGAGAGCTGGTATGATCTTTTATACAACATTCAACAATATATTTCAATATTTAGTATAAGAAACTCTCGCACAATATATAGGTAACAGGAAATAATGGTCATACGACTATTATTTGGCTATATCTTGAGGTTATCTTGAGGTTATCTTGAGGTTATCTTGAGATGATTTCGGGGCTTTTTAGTGTCCTCGCGGCCCGGTCCTCGACCAGGCCTCCACCCCAGGAAGCAGCCCGTGACAGCTGACTAACACCCAGGTACCTATTTTACTGCTCGGTAACAGGGGCATAGGGTGAAAGAAACTCTGCCCATTGTTTCTCTCCGGCGCCTGGGATCGAACCCAGGACCACACGATCACAAGTCCACCGTGCTGTCCGCTCGGCCGACCGGCTCCCCATATGAGTAGACACAAAAATACAAAAAGGGGAATACGTATATATTTATATACAATATTATACCAAAAATATATGACTTCACTTTCAACATCAGATGAACAAAGTTTATGTTGGTATCTATACTGCCAAAGCTATATTAGTATTTTTAGCCTTTCATATAGTTATATATTATTTTATTTTAAAATTAATAATAAGAATAATAATACTATACTTTTATAGAATTATACTTTTAATAATAAAATGTACTTTTAAACATTTATTATTATTATTATTATTATTATTATTATTATTATTATCATTACATTGAATTTTGCAGACTTGTACTGCACTATTTCTGTTCAGTTCTCTGTAGCAATGAGGGGATTCTATATTGTAATTTAATATTATTGTTTGTTCTTAGCCATACATTCACAAGGTTGTTTTTCACTGGCGAAGGTACAGAATGTTTTGGACGCAGCTTGTTGACAAAATGCGTCTCGTAATTTTACGTATTTAGGAATTTAGGAATGTCGATGTTGTTCTGTTGGGCAAATAAAAGGAGCATCACTCTGGTTATCACTGATCACACATACAGAGGGGGAGAGAGAGGGAGAGGGAGAGGGAGAGAAAGAGAGGGAGAGGGTGGGAGAGAGAGAGAGAGAGAGGGAGAGAGACTGTTTATCATAGATCTAGACATCCCAAGGTAACATTGGGATTTATAGAGAAACTCGTCTCGGTCTAGGCCTCATATCAGCTTCGTCTTAACCCTCCGCCTTCCAGCTTCCACAAGCATCAAGTCAAAGCGATGTGGGAGGAAGGTGGGTGCAAGGCTGAGGAGGTCTTCCCCCCCCCCCTGACACCCCCAGCCAGTCCAGAAACTTACCTCCGGCCATATTACAGTCTCAACAAGCGAGGCTGTTCACTCTCGAGACTAGTGGTGATTCCTGCCAAAGTAGAATGCTATTACGCCCAGGTGGTCGGTACATCCCGTAGCAGGAGCGCCGCTCGCAATACGCTCACAGCGCTTTCTTTTTCCTCTAAGAAAACGTACCCAAAGCCGTCATGTCTCCTGCTGGCGGCTATCATGGTCACACAGCACCAGAGGCGGCGGCGGGTCGGCCCTCAACACCTCGGCACAGCCAGAGGTGTAACTGTAGACCCATCGCCGGACCCGGCCACCGGTGACTCCGTCCAGTCCCTGCCTGGGAACATAACTCACCCCTCACATGTGAAGTGAAATGACATTTGACCCTTTGTCAAAACGAAACTGAGCAATACAGTTGTTGTTGTTGTTTTAGATTTAGCTACTCAGATCGAAGTGTCCATGTAGCACGGGCTATGGTGAGCCCGTAATTGAGTTCGGTTATTCGCGATAACCTTGTTATCGCTTATAACAAGCAATGTGAGCAATGCAGTGGAGAAAGAAGTTTCTTAGCAAGAGGAGGGTGAGGTAGGAGGGGGGGGGGGGGTGAGGTGGGAGGAGGTGAGGGGTAAATGGAAAAGCAAATCATGTGAAATAAGGTCATGTCGGATCTCTACAATAAAAGAGGAAAACATAACAAGTAAGAAGAAAACAGGAAGGATAGAAAGCCCGAAAAGTTAATAAACTAAAAATGAAGCACAGAGACACAAAATCGAAAAAAAAATATAGGAACAGAAGAGATAGAAAGAGGGACATAGAGTTAAGTCAGATTACGGTTGCTAAGAAGATCAAAGCTTTTAATCGCGTTCAAAGAATGACAACTGTCAGATGTAACAACAAACCCAGGATTAAGCTTCACCGGTATCCAGACCTCAAGATACTCAATCAAGGAGAGAGGTGGATCATGTATCGCCTCACAAGGGGATGCCGGTTAACTGAAGATGGCCAACACCCGGATGAGGAGACTGGGGCCAACCCTCTTCAAAGGGGGTAGGGGGACAATCTCCACTCACTATGGTCTTTTGCAAAAATTACGCCAACTTGGGGAAATTCCTCAAGGAGCAGCTGGAACTTCTTTTAGTTTAAAGGGAACTCACGAGAGTACCCACTGTAGAGTTTGCGTTGTGAGGACTCCGCTCAAGTGTTTCTTTAACAGGAAGACCCGGTCCTTGGTGGTTGTGTGTTACGACGATGGAGAGAGAGAGAGCAAGAGCAGGGAACTTGAGATATTGGTAGGCCTTGAAGTCCGCATAAGCCTTCCATATTTATGAGTCTTAGGGTTTGGTGGACGGCCAAGACACGGCTTATCTTCGGTCCCTGCAGCTCATATAAAAACCCTACCATTGCTGAACATTGTTAGTGAGCAGTGGCAGAAGCCCCAGCGACGCCATTGTGACCTCCGAACCAAGAGTAACAAACACTGGCAGCTTTCCTAGTGGTTGCTAGCTCAGAAGATTGCCTTCATGCCCCAGAGGAAACAGTCTTGACCTTGACCGACGCCACCGAGGAGGGGGATCACCTGCCGACGCCGCCACTTAAAGGTGGTTATCCAGAGAAGAACTGAGCACAAGTTCTCTTCTCCAGAAGCAACAGTCTCGACAGAGGCCAGAGCCACCTCTTCCTTACTCACGTTTTCGCTTTCCGGAGAGAGTTGTTAACGTACATTGAGCTGGACGAGAGTGCTGTGATAATGTCAGGGGAGGCGAGGGTGTCTAGTCTCACACTCTCCCATGCTGACACTCGTCTACGGCTAGTGTCAGCAGGGGAGATCACAGTTGGGGAAGTGGTGTGTACAGACAACCCTGGAGCTGAGGCTTGCTCCCTCGAGCCTGTGAAGCCTCACTGTCTCCAGGGAGCATGTGTGAGGCTTCCACGCGTCAATGGAAGAAGCGTGGAGCAGAACAGCGTCATACCTCACGGGAAGCCTGGGCCTCAGAAGAGACATACCCAGTTGACCTCTCGTTTCTATACCAAACTCGAATGACGTGTCCCCACAGCCTCGCACCTCTGTGTGGATCACGAACAGAAACTTTTACGAGAAATCACACAAAGACCATGCTAAACTAGAGTTCAGAACGACCTCGCAGCGTTTCGAAGCACGTAAACTACTTTATAAATGTAAATACAGTCGCTATGAACGCTGACAGATGTATAGGTTTCGCAAATCTACACTTAAAGGCCTAATGAATTCCTAACCCCTGACCTAGTGCATCAGAACGGGGGGGGGGGGGGGAGGGAGGCACATGCATCTTGGGAGTCATTGTATGAAACAAGCGAGAGGTGGAGAGGCTGAGGGTCCAAGAGCTGTCAGTCAGCACACTGCAGGCACAGATAGGCGAGTATGCGTGCACTGGCCTTCAGCCTTGTTTGTCGCCATGAGGTGAGGCCGGCGCAGTGGTCATGACGGTCGGGGTTAATGGCGGCGTGTTATTGGCTCATTAGGGCCAAACAAACCGGCAGTTATCATGAGATTATCACCCAGGGTGGCGGGGTCAGCCAGCCTCCCTTCTCTCTGTCTCCCTTCCTTGGCCCGCCTGTCCTTCTCTCTCTCTCTCTTATCTGTCACTAATACTGCGCATGTCTGTCTGCCATAGACAGAGGGCAGACAGATGGATAGACAGTCTTTCTCGTTGTTATTTCTGGATGGGTCTCATTAGCGAATATTTCACTTCCTCTTTATCCCTTTTGCGCATGACTTTTTTTCTTCTCATTCTTTGCCTTTTCTGTCCCGAGGAACTTCAACCTCTTCCCTTGCATGTTCACAATGCTCATTAATAACGAACATTATTAGTATCATTCTTGTTCCCCTGAAGAGTAGTGGAGAGTAACCTAAATTACTGGGATCGTCTAAAAGCTCTCCAAATGAAAAGAGGAGGAGATTCCCTAGAAAGGATACGAGAGAGGTATCAAATAACATACACGTGGAAAATACTAATGGACCGAGTCCCTAATCTACACAGTAAAAATAACAACTTACATGAGTGAAGGATATGGAAGGAACTGTAAAATAGAACCAGTGAAGAGCAGGGGTGGCATAGGCACAATCAGAGAACACTGTATGAATATCAGAGTATTGTTCAACATACTCCCAGCGAGTATAATAAGTATTACCGGAACAAATCTCAACATTTTCAAGAGAAAACTGGATAGTTTTCTTCAAGGAGTGCCGGACCAACGGGGCTGTGTTGGATATGTGGGCCTGCCGGCCGCTCCAAGCAACAGCCTGCTGGACCAAGCTCTCACAAGTCAAGCCTGGCCCCATGCCGGGCTTGGAGAGCGGAAGAACTCCCAGAACCCCATCCAGGTACAATCCAGACGCCAGCATGCATAGCGGTTATCCTTTCTAACGTCATCAGATACATCTTGACAACAGTAGCAAGACTTCACCAAGAGCAGCAGAAACTCTCTCAGAAGTGCCACTCTCCTTTTCCCCCTTCCCCCTGTGTCTATCTTCCTCACCCCTTCCTCCTACACCCCCACCCCTTCCTTCCCTGTCTATCTTCCTTACCTCCTCTTCAAGCCCTTACGCTACTCTCCTCCCACACACTTCTTCCTCTTCCTCCTCTCTCTTCATTCCCTGCTTTCCTCTCACCATCTCTCTCTCTCTCTCCTTTTCTCCATATTGCCCCTCTCTCCCTCCCTCCCTCCATGTCTTCCTCTCTCTCCATGTCTCCCTTCCCTCCCTACCTCCATCTTCCGTGCTCCCACGCATAATTCACATCCTCTGCTCCCATGCTAAAGGGAATGATCCCGGCTAGACGATAAGTCTTCCTATTTTGGTAGTGGTGAGAGAGAGAGAGAGAGAGAGAGAGAGAGAGAGAGAGAGAGAGAGAGAGAGAGAGAGAGAGAGAGAGAGAGAGAGAGAGAGAGAGAGAGAGATGAAATGAAGACAAAGTAGGCCTACAGACGTGGAGAAAGAGGCAAAGTCCGACAATGGGAAAGTGATGAAAAATCTACTAGAATAGATACATAGATTGATAGCCAGAGAGATAATCCAAGCTCGATCGTTAGATAAATAGGTCACTAGATGCATAAATATATAGAGTCAGATAGATTCACACACACACACACACACACACCACACACACACACACACACACACACACACACACACACACACACACACACACACACACACACACACCCAGTAGGCTCAGGAAACTGTACACCAGTTGATTGACAGTTGAGAGGCGGGACCAAAGAGCCAAAGCTCAACCCCCGCAAGCACAATTAGGTGAGTACAATTAGGTGAGTACACACACACACACACACACACACACACACACACACACACACACACACACACACACACACACACACACACACACACACACACACACACATGCGAGTATGTCATATGCACACATATGCATATGACACATATGCACATATCCTGTATGAGCAGGAAGTGAGCCAGGAGCCTAAACAGGAGGCTCTGTTTGTGCTCCTGTTGGAGGTTCCTGTTCAGGAGGCTTAAGGGTTCCCGGTATAGACCCAGGAGGACAAGCAAGAACCATGAATATTAGTGATGCTTCATCGCGTGTTGGAACGAGGCGAGACAGGGATGCTGCTCACAGATGCGAGTCTTTCTTCCAAACCCTGAAAAATCTACGAGTTGCGGAGCATTTAGAGAGAGTCACAGCAACGTTTCCTTTCACCTAATACGACCGTTCCTTGAAAAAAATGACGTTTTAATACAAACTAAAGCATTGCAATATTGGTGTTTTTTTTATACACTGGCTTCCGTGGGTTGGGTGGAGTGCTCGGGTTCGTGTGATTTGTATATAGACAAAACAGTTTTTTTTTTGTACGGAGTGGCAAATCGAGGGAACGGGCTGAAGAACGGTGTTGAAGGAGAGAGAAGAACAATCTTGTTTTCTTGTTCTTGAACATTTAATCACAGACTAAAGAGGACAAGATGCCGCTGGGAATATTCATAACTTCAAAACAAACATTCCGTCAGATTCACAGTGAATAAGATTAATTCTGACACTAAAATCTACATAAGTCAATATTTGACTTATATAAGTAACTGCAACCATGTTTGAAGCAATGATTCGAAAAGTACTTCGTTCACTTTAACCCGGTGTTGCAAACCCTCAATAAATCAACGTAACCAAAACCCCTTAATTACCTAGCCTTACCTGGATCTATGTATTAACTCTCAATAACTAATAACATATATTTATGTTAGAGAACATATGTTCATTATTATCCGGAATGGAAGATTAATTCTATCATTTCTCTCTCTCTTGTATAAGTACAATACTAATTGATGAAATTAAGGACGGATCATGGGAGGCCGGACACAAGGTATCACAACTGAGAGGAATCAATTGCAGGAACCTCCTGCAATATGCCAGAAAAAAAAGACTTGGGGGTTAATATTACACCGAATCTGTCACCTTAAGTCGATATCAAAAGAATAGCTTCAGCTTCACACTGAAGGTTGCCTGAACAAAACTGTCTTTATGAATCTCTGCCAAAAGAGGCGTTGAAGACGTCAGACCAATTTTGGAATATGCAGCACGTTCTTATCTCGTTAAACACAAGATGAAGGTGGAGAAAGTTCAGAGGTATGCTCTTTCTCACAAAAATGAGAAGTATGAGCTTATGAGGGAAACTAAAGGAGTTAAGCCTCACGTCACTGGAAGAGTGAATAAACATGAGAGACATGATTACCACATAAACAATCTCAGAGGAATAGACAGCAAGAGTATACTAAGTACCAGAGTATACTAACTAGTGGGAATAAATGGAAACTAAGTACCCAGATATGCCTCAGAGACACTAGATTTTTTGTCAGTGTCAGAGTAGGTATCAAATCAGATGCACCAAGTAGTTAAAGGGTTATCTTGAGATGATTTCGGGGCTTTTTAATGTCCCCGCGGCCCGGTCCTCGACCAGGCCTCCACCCCCAGGAAGCAACCCGTGACAGCTGACTAACACCCAGGTACCTATTTACTGCTAGGTAACAGGGGCATAGGGTGAAAGAAACTCTGCCCATTGTTTCTCGCCGGCGCCTGGGATCGAACCCAGGACCACAGGATCACAAGTCCAGCGTGCTGTCCGCTCGGCCGACCGGCTCCCCGAGGCAAACCTCATACACAACTTTACATAGAGATATCAGTGAGCCCAAAAGGTTCTGGAGCCGATGCTCAAGCAGAATGAGGGTTGAGGGGGGAGGGGGTGGGGGGAACATGCGCCGTGACTCATCTTCCCCCCCCCGCAAATACAACCAGGTGTAAACCTGTAGTGAGTTTTAGGACTGGCTTGACTTGTGATCACGTGGTCCAACAGGCTGTTGCTTGGAGCGGCCCGCAGGCCTATTTGTCCACTATGACTCTACAACATTTCTTATATTTGTTGGGAGGATATTGAATCGTCGTGAACCTGTGATGTTAATACGGTGTACAATGGTCGTACCAAGGGTGTCTCTACTCTTACACTACATATATGAATCACAATCACAATAACGTGATAGATCAAATGAACAAAGCCACAAGGACCGCAATGAGGGTTCGAACCTATGCACGGGATGTTCCCAAATGCGTCTGAGTCCCTCGAACCCTCATCATATCAACATAAATAGTGTAGAAAATGTCGAGTCTGATTACACAGTTCGTTAAAATTTGTTGAATGCGTCAATAAGATCAACCGTTGCTTGGACGAGCATGATCTGAGGGCTGGCTGAGTGCTTGGACGAGCTTGGACGAGTATGATCTGAGGGCTGGCTGGGTGGTTGGACGAGCTGGGACGAGTATGATCTGAGGGCTGGCTGAGTGCTTGGACGAGCTTGGACGAGCATGATCTGAGGACAAGCTGAGTGTGCTTGGACGAGCTTGGACGAGCATGATCTGAGGGCTGTCTGAGTGCTTGGACGAGCTTGGACGAGCATGATCTGAGGACTGGCTGAGTGTGCTTGGACGAGCTTGGACGAGCATGATCTGAGGGCTGTCTGAGTGCTTGGACGAGCTTGGACGAGCATGATCTGAGAGCTGGCTGGGTGGTTGGACGAGCTTGGACGAGCATGACCTGAGGGCTGGCTGGGTGCTTGGACGAGCATGATCTGAGGGCTGGCTGGGTGCTTGGACGAGCATGATCTGAGGGCTGGCTGAGTGCTTGGACGAGCTTGGACGAGCATGATCTGAGGACTGGCTGGATAGCAGATCACAGCACCGTGGACGGTCAGCTTCAAGCATTAGTGAAACATTATCTTACCTTCAATGCTGCACGAACCCAGAAGTTAACTATGGAGCATTTTTGTCATCAATTCTCAGCCTTTCAATACCACAACTCAGCTGCCTGGAGGGTCAGACTGGAGCACTAATGACCCCATTCACAACCTTCCGTGTCAGAGTAGCTTGGAGGGTCAGTCTCAACTATTAATTAACCATTCTCTACCTTTAATAAACTTATGTTTTAAGTGTTTCCTCTCTATTTTCATGTGAATTATGTCTCTTGTTAGTGTATTCATTTCCCTATTCAACCCGTCCTCGCAAATTCGTATAGTCAATATTGACTTATTAAATACGTGCATAGGTGACATACTAAACATAATAGATACCCTTAAAAAGCTTCATAGAAAACACCGACCTTACCTAACCTTGTTAGTATGTTAAGATAAGTATCTTTTTGCTTCGTAATTACAATTGTTACTTAACCTATTATAGGTTTAGGTTAAGTAATAATTGTAATTACGAAGCAATAAGATGCTTATCTTAACATACTAACAAGGTTAGGTAAGGTCGGTGTTTCTATGAAGCTTTTTAAGGGTTTCTATTATNCTGGGAGTTAGACAGCTGCGTCCTGGGTGTGTGTGTGTGTGTGTGTGTGGTGTGTGTGTGTGTGTGTGTGTGTGTGTGTGTGTGTGTGTGTGTGTGTGTGTGTGTGTGTGTGTGTGTTTCTCATCTAATTGTACTCACCTATTTGTGCTTGCGGGGGTTGAGCTTTGGCTCTTTTGTCCCGCCTCTCAACTGTCAATCAACTGGTGTATAGATTCCTGAACCTATTGGGCTCTATGATATCTACATTTGAAACTGTGTATGGAGTCAGGCTCCACCACACCACTGCCTAATGCATTCCATCCTTCCCTTCCACACACACACACACACACACACACCGCTGTGTGTGTGTGTGTGTGTGTGTGTGTGTGTGTGTGTGTGTGTGTGTGTGTGTGTGTGTGTGTGTGTGGAAAGAAGATAGTTAGTAGTTAGTAACAGTTGACTGACAGTTGAGAGGCGGGCCGAAAGCGCAGAGCTCAACCTCCCCGCAAATACAACTAGGTGAGTACAACTAGGTAAATACACACACCCACACCCACAATTGTCCCACGTGTTCCTCTCCCTTGGCAAGTATTATCCCAAAATTATTCCACCCTTCATTCAGTCTTGTTCAGAAAAAGTGCTGCGCAAGAAATCATCGGGTTTCCAGTGTTGTACTTGTTTTTTTTTCTATCATTTCTTTCCCTCTATTTTCATTCTCCTGCGGTGCTTCTACCTTTTTTTGTGTATTGCATTCCTCCTTACTTTTTTTTTCCAATCCGGGTTAGTTTAGTAGTTGTCCTGTTTATTTGTGTCTTCTCCTCTTTGTGTCTCTCTCTCTACTCCTCTTTGTGTCTCTCTCTCTACTCCTCTTCTCTCTCTCTCTGCTTGAGCTGGTTCTTCCTTTTCTCAATTATATTTATATTTTTCTCTTTCGTCAGCTAGGTGGCCAGGTCTGACGACAGCCAGGTGGCCAGGTCTGACGTCAGCCAGGTGGTCCAGGTCTGACGACAGCCAGGTGGTCCAGGTCTGACGTCAGCCAGGTGGCCAGGTCTGACGTCAGCCAGGTGGTCCAGGTCTGACGACAGCCAGGTGGCCAGGTCTGACGTCAGCCAGGTGGTCCAGGTCTCAGGTGGAGGTCTGACGTCAGCCAGGTGGTCCAGGTCTGACGTCAGCCAGGTGGCCAGGTCTGACGTCAGCCAGGTGGCCAGGTCTGACGACAGCCAGGTGGCCAGGTCTGACGACAGCCAGGTGGCCAGGTCTGACGTCACCCAGGTGGCCCAGGTCTGACGACAGCCAGGTGGTCCAGGTCTGACGTCAGCCAGGTGGTCCAGGTCTGACGACAGCCAGGTGGTCCAGGTCTGACGACAGCCAGGTGGTCCAGGTCTGACGACAGCCAGGTGGTCCAGGTCTGACGTCAGCCAGGTGGCCAGGTCTGACGTCAGCCAGGTGGCCAGGCCTGACGTCAGCCAGGTGGCCAGGTCTGACGTCACCCAGGTGGCCAGGTCTGACGTCAGCCAGGTGGACAGGTCTGACGTCACCCAGGTGGCCAGGTCTGACGTCAGCCAGGTGGCCAGGTCTGACGTCAGCCAGGTGGCCAGGTCTGACGTCAGCCAGGTGGTCCAGGTCTGACGTCAGCCAGGTGGTCCAGGTCTGACGACAGCCAGGTGGTCAGGTCTGACGTCAGCCAGGTGGTCCAGGTCTGACGTCAGCCAGGTGGTCCAGGTCTGACGTCAGCCAGGTGGCCAGGTCTGACGTCAGCCAGATGGTCCAGGTCTGACGTCACCCAGGTGGCCAGGTCTGACGTCAGCCAGGTGGCCAGGTCTGACGTCAGCCAGGTGGTCCAAGCTGGTGCTCGCCTTCACTTACTTATTCCTTTCAAGGTCGTTCTCGTTGCCATTATATTTCTCAAGCCAATATTAACTTAATATATTTTTTTCTCTCACTAACGAGGAGTCATGCCACTTGACACATAATAACGACCCAGAGAGGCACTAGTGTCATGCCTTTCCCCTAGTCTCGTGGCACAGTGTACTCTCTTATTTGTGCTTACTGGGAGGGGTTGAGCTGCGGCTCTTTGGTCCCGCCTCTCCACCGTCAATCAACTGGTGGACAGGTTCCTGAGCCTACTGGACGCTTATCATATCTACATTTGAAACAATGGATGGAGTCAGCCTCCACCACGTCACTTCCCTAATGCATTCCATCTGTTAACTACTATGACACTGAAATATTTGTCGAATATCTCTGTGGCTCATTTGGGTACTCAGTTTTTTACCTGTGTCCCCTTGTTCGCATTTCACGCGTGATAAACAATTGATCTTTATCCACTCTGTCAATTCCCCTTTAGAATTTTTAAGATGGTAATCATATCTCTCCTTTGTTATCTTCCACTGACTTGAGATTTAATTCCGGTTGTCTTTCCTGGAAACTCATAACTCTCGTTCCGGGACCAGTTTAAATCTTTTTCTTGTGTCTGACTAGCTATGGACTCAAGGCTGGAGCTGCATACTTCATACGTCTGCCATATGTGGTAGATATGCTGCTGATATCTTGCTTATATCATATGCTGCTGATGATATCTTTTGATGTTGGCTTCAGGAGATAGATTCGGTGTAATCTCAACTCCAGATCTTTCTTTCTGATTCTTAAAGGATTTCATTCCTTTCTTAATGGTTCCTCGTCTCCGCGTCTTGCTCACATTTTATCTATTTTCATTACCTTACAGTTACCCGAGTTAAACCTCTAGTACCATTTGTTGGACCATTCTTAAGTTTTTCCAGGTCACCTTGTTCTCTTGTATTGTGTTGTGTGTGTTTGTGGTTGTGTGTGTGTGTGTGTGTGTGTGTGTGGTGTGTGTGTGTGTGTGTGTGTGTGTGTGTGTGTATGTGTGTGTGTGTGTGGCTGCAGGATCGAGCAATCACGTCTTGGACCCCAGCTTTCTAACCGTGGGGCTGCGTAATATAACGACTACTCAGTTTTGTCAGCCAATTTAAGAAAACCCTCGTTATCATGTTCTACTTCTTTCAATCCCTGAGACTTGTAACTCGTACACTGTCCAGTATCTTCAAAGAAATCGGATATATAGTGAGATTGTTAGTGAAATTGTTAGTGAGAATTATTTTCTTTCTTCCGCTGACACTGTTACTGGTCTTATTTTATTTACTAAACGGTTTCGTGTCTGTAAAGGCTTTTTTTTATTGAGTGGAACCCCGCTGAAGTTGGACCAGCTTATCGACAGCTGGCTTGCCTGGGAATGTGTAGGTTAACACGCGGCAACGGTCGGAGCTACTCGTATAAAATTTCTTTTCTATTCTCGTAAATTTCCCTCAATTTTTTGAACTGTTGTTTTGTCTCGAATTGATATTTTTCGTTCTCTGAACTTTCGTGTTTCCTGGGCCAACGTGTGGGTGTCCCTCATACACGTGTAGGTAGGTCTAGGTGCCCCTCATACACACACAATACACACACACAATACCAGTTGACTGACAGTTGAGAGGCGGGACCAAAGAGCCAGAAGCTCAACCCCCCCGCAAGCACAATTAGGTGAGTACGCATGCTTGTGTGCATATACTGTTGCTGGGTGAAGTAAAGAGTGTTTGACAGTCACAAAATTTACACTGTCATTCTTGTCGTATTTCAGATCATGTATTTTCTCACTCATCACTTCGATTTGTTTTAAAACAAACTTGGTGTAGCGACCGACTGATCACGTGATGTAGCGACCGACTGATCACGTGGTGTAGCGACACGACTGATCATCGTGGTGTAGCGACCGACCTGATCACGTGGTGTAGCGACCGACTGCATCACGTGGTGTAGCGACCGACTGATCACGTGGTGTAGCGACCGACTGACTGAAAAAGAGACGCCCGCCGCCGCCACAGGGTGGTAAGTGAGCCACCGGATGAGAGGTCCACAGGGGCGGCCACGGGAGAACTCGCAGGTAAACAGAGCGAAACAATGACGCTCCGAGCACAAAGAACCCGAGCGGGAGGCGAACCCGCGACTCGGGCAGCTGCAGAAAGGCACAGAGCCCGTGTAGCCAAGGTCACCTTCCCCCAGGGCACAGCGGCCGGGAGCCGAGGCAAACAGGTCGAGGTGAAACACAGAGCCACAATGCACGAACACAGAAAACGCGCGCGCGCGCGGTGTGTGTGTGTGTTTGCTTACTTAATTGTGCTTGTTGCGGGGGGTTGGCTACGGCTCTTAGTGTACTCGTCTAGTTGTATTCTCCTGGTTGTGCTTGGAGGGGGTTGAGCTTCGCTCTTTGGTCTGCG
>WNGS01135237.1:11535278-11546959 GCA_020271785.1 Procambarus virginalis
CCCCCTCCCCAAGCCCACTTCATTACGCCCACCATCAAATTTGTAACTTTGGTGGGCCTTAATTACATGGTCAGCTGTTTCTCATTAGAGTCTATATTGTTTTCGTTAAAAGGTTGTTTATTGTTGTTCCCCCCACTTGTTTAAGAGGAGGGTAATTAGGCCCTGATACTGCTGAGGGGAATTAAATGTGCTCACTTAGTCGTTTTGAAAGTCCGCTACCTCCTAGTACTCCATTTGGCTCTGCTAGAGACATTGCTCTCTTGGCTCTGGTAGAGACTACTCTTTTGGCTTTGCTAGAGACACTGGTCCCTTGGCTCGGCTAGAATCACAACCGTCTTTGAGTGTTTACAACCACATAAATATTTACTAATACTCCCACAAAAGAAAACCAATGAAAGCAGAGTTGTGTTCTCTGTCTGCAAGATAATTCTGCTCGCTCTCGGCACTTGAATTCTCACTTTTTATAAGTAGCAATTGCATAGTTACATGCAACCGCTCCAATGCGATGAAGTCCTCGTCTCACTGTCTTAAGCATTGTGTAGTGCTCACGCGGTTGAAATGCCTTGTTCTGATGCCGAATGGCCTCATTAGGTAGTTTAAAATGGCTGATTTTCTACCTCTGGACTGCCAGGAACCGGGAGCGTTAAGCAGGAAGTTAACACATTCTTTTACAGACGTACACTCTCCCTGAACGCCACCCCCTGTCTGTTCAGTTATCATGCCTGCGAGGCCTACTAACCTCTTGACAACCTTCATACAACATTGTACACATACATGTTATATACGAAAGTACTTAAGGAAATTCCTGTTTCAGTTATTCCTTCGTGGTCTGACACTGTCACATTTTTCATCACGTGTTAATTTTTCGTGATTTACACACACATGTTATATATAATATATGTTATAACACATGTTATTTATAACACATGTTATATAACACACGTTATATATATTTGATTATAAATCTTCTCAATATTTTGTTATGTTGTTCTTCCTTCAGGCTACAACTTGTTTGAAACTTTACGTTCCTTAATAAAGTTTTTGAAGTGGAGGATTGGCTCCCCAAAGTCGCTCTGCGTTGAATATCGGCTTCCTTAAGTAACTTTAGGCTGCTGGTCGCGCTTCTTAAGTTACTATAGGGGGAAGATCAAGCGTCCTTTAACCAACCCGTCCTCTTAAAAATAACGTCCCTTTTGGCTCGTATGCGCGCTATGGCCAAATTTGGACGTAATTTGAAATGAAATCAACTCACAAAAGTGACGTACTGTTCCGTTTTCTGTTTGAGTCGTCCGGCTTACTCGGCAAGCTTAGAAGAGGCAACTTTCCATTAACGTTTTTCATAACGTTTTGAAACTTTATGAGAATTTCATGCCCACCTAACCTATCAGAGGAACCTTAACTTACTGATGTTGAAAAAAAAAATCCCAAATTTATTTTCATTTTTTTTTTCATTTTTAAATTACGTCCATATTCGGCCATACGGACAAACGGCCAAAAGCAACGTTCTTTTTAAGAGGACAGGTTGCGGTTGAAGGCTGAGCTTCCCAAGTTAGTTTACGATCGACGGAAGCACTTAAGCTCTCATGAATGCCTCCACAGGGACATGTAGATCAACAGTATATCAACATCAACAGTAGATCAACAGCCTCTCTTTTCCTGCTGATATTCTATGGTTGCATTCCCTTCCCCTCCCTCTCTGGCTTTGTCTCCCTCTCTGTATTTCTCTGTCTCCTCTCTGTATTTCTCTATCTCCTCTCTGTGTTTCTCTATCTCCTCTCTGTGTTTCTCTATCGCCTCTCTGTGTTTATCTATCTCCTCTCTGTATTTATCTATCTTCTCTCTGTCTTTCTCTATCTTCTCTCTGTATTTATCTATCTCCTCTCTGTATTTCTCTATCTCCTCTCTGTATTTCTCTATCTCCTCTCTGTGTTTATCTATCTCCTCTCTGTATTTATCTATCTTCTCTCTGTCTTTCTCTATCTTCTCTCTGTATTTATCTATCTCCTCTCTGTATTTCTCTATCTCCTCTCTGTATTTCTCTATCCCCTCTCTGTATTTCTCTATCTCCTCTCTGTATTTCTCTATCTCCTCTCTGTATTTGTCTATCCCCTCTCTGTATTTCTCTATCTTATTTTATTTTGAATTTTATTTATTTTATTTAGTTATTTATTTATTTTTTTACAAGAAGTATATATCTCTGCATTTCTCTCTCCCTCGGTTTCACTCGCTCCTTGTCATCTTTTCCCTCATACTCCTGTTCTTCAAATAACTTCATTCTCAAAATCTGTTCATGTTCTCCAATGCTTTCACTGTATTTTCCCTGGAGGATGAAAAACAAAAAAACAAGCCTGTATAAATGAGGAGAGCAATCTAAATGGAAATAAATAAATAAACGACAAGAAAGGAACGATAAGTAGGGTGGAAGGGGACTGGGTAGAGGATAGTGCCTCAATTAGGGAGGCATACTTGGGTATAACTGGGATGCTCCTGGACGCAGGTTCGAATCCTCGTCACGGCCCTTGTGGATTTGTTCATTAGGGAGGTATAAAGTAGCAGGGATATGGGCATGAAAGATGCTATTGGACAGTGAAGTTCAGCGGGGTTCTGGACTAGGGTAATGTTAGCATGGTTTATGTTTATGGGGTAAGGAGGTTTCAGACCGAATTGAAGTGAGCATAGAGATTCAAAAGGAATTTTGGTGGGCATAGAGATTCAGAAGGAATTTTGGTGGGCATAGAGATTCAGAAGGAATTTTGGTGGGCATAGAGATTCAGAAGGAATTGGGGTGGGCACAGAGATTTCAGAAGGGGTAGAGGAGAGCATGTATAGGTACAGAATGGGTAGAAGTGGGCATAGTGGTTCAGAAAGATCAGTAAGTTGCTTTGAAACAACTGAATGAGGAACAAAATTTGGTTTTAATTATTTGTTAAGACATAAAGTATGCAAATTTAATATCTTGTTCTTACTTAATAAGTGGGTTTCGTTAATAATTGCGTTTGTTTAATAATTGTCCTCGATTAATTATAAAATTATACATTACATATTAGTATTTTATTAGAGCTATATTCAGTAATTTTAATGGAAGAAAATTCTTTAATAGACAGATAGTTTGTATAATTACTGGGTTTGCTTAATTACTAGAATTCCTTAATGATTGAGCTTGTTTAATGGCTGTGTTTGCTTATTGATTATAAATTTTCTATTCTTATCCTGTTACATGGGGAAAATTTACAGTATACTAAAAATATATTAATTTATATTTTCGATCAAATACATCACGGCAATGTTATTAAATTTGCAGCTGATTTGTTTGCTTAAGAACAGATTATCTTTGAGATGATTTCGTGGCTTAGCGTCCCCACGGCCCGGTTCTCAACCAGGCCTCCATTTTGTTACACATCCCCCAGAAAACAGCCTGTAGCAGCTGTCTAACTCCCAGGTACCTATTTACTGCTAGGTAACAGGAGCATCAGGGTGAAGGAAACTGCCCATTTCTTTCCGCCTCCACCGGGGATCGAACCCGGAACGTTAGGACTACGAATCACGAGCGCTGTCCACTCAGCTGTCAGGCCTCTTAGGTTAACGAAAAGATATTCACAATT
Organism: Procambarus virginalis; assembly: GCA_020271785.1. NCBI lineage: Eukaryota > Metazoa > Arthropoda > Malacostraca > Decapoda > Cambaridae > Procambarus > Procambarus virginalis. The sequence continues at coordinate 11,538,881 of WNGS01135237.1, forward strand.
CGTGTATAACCTTGGGGAAGGAATTATCTAAACCTGACATAAGAAAACTGTAGAGACAATTCTTCAATAGCTGGAGATGAAAGGTGTCGCAGTGAACAAGGAATGATCCTATTACGAAAGATTAATGTGGAATTAATGTAATTGTTAATTATAGTCTACTCGGTTTATCCCGTGATTAACGATGAATACACAGTAACTGCGCGATGGAGTTGATGAGTTAATGCTACATGAGCACAGTAGAAGGGATGGTACTATATGTGATCATACTTGATGTAGGAGGGACATTATGTGATCATACTTGATGTAGGAGGGTCACTATGTGATCATACTTGATGTAGGAGGGTCACTATGTGATCATACTTGATGTAGGAGGGACATTATGTGATCATACTTGATGTAGGAGTCTCACTATGTGATCATACTTGATGTAGAAGTCTCACTATGTGATCATACTTGATGTAGGAGGGACACTATGTGATCATTCTTGATGTAGGAGGGTCACTATGTGATCATACTTGATGTAGAAGTCTCACTATGTGATCATACTTGATGTAGGAGGTACACTATGTGATCATACTTGATGTAGGAGGTACACTATGTGATCATACTTGATGTAGGAGGTACGCTATGTGATCATACTTGATGTAGGAGGGACACTATGTGATCATACTTGATGTAGGAGGTACACTATGTGATCATACTTGATGTAGGAGGGTCACTATGTGATCATACTTGATGTAGAAGTCTCACTATGTGATCATACTTGATGTAGGAGGTACACTATGTGATCATACTTGATGTAGAAGTCTCACTATGTGATCATACTTGATGTAGGAGTCTCACTATGTGATCATACTTGATGTAGGAGATACACTATATGATCATACTTGATGTAGGAGGTATACTATGTGATCATACTTGATGTAGGAGGTACGCTATGTGATCATACTTGATGTAGGAGGTACACTATGTGATCATACTTGATGTAGGAGGTACACTATGTGATCATACTTGATGTAGGAGATACACTATGTGATCATACTTGATGTAGGAGGTACACTATGTGATCATACTTGATGTAGGAGGTCACTATGTGATCATACTTGATGTAGGAGGGACATTATGTGATCATACTTGATGTAGGAGGTACACTATGTGATCATACTTGATGTAGGAGGGTCACTATATGATCATACTTGATGTAGGAGGGACATTATGTGATCATACTTGATGTAGGAGGTACACTATGTGATCATACTTGATGTAGGAGGGTCGCTATGTGATCATACTTGATGTAGGCGGGACACTATGTGATCATACTTGATGTAGGAGGGTCCACTATGTGATCATACTTGATGTAGGAGGTACACTATGTGATCATACTTGATGTAGGAGGGTCACTATGTGATCATCTTAATGTAGGAGGTCACTATGTGATCATACTTGATGTAGGAGGGTCACTATGTGATCATACTTGATGTAGGAGGGTCACTATGTGATCATACTTGATGTAGGAGGGTCACTATGTGATCATACTTGATGTAGGAGGGTCACTATGTGATCATACTTGATGTAGGAGGTACACTATGTGATCATACTTGATGTAGGAGGGTCACTATGTGATCATACTGATGTAGGAGGTACACTATGTGATCATACTTGANCCCCCCGCAGCAGCTCAGCTTCCTGGGCCACATACACTTGGCCCACCGGGAGCAAATACAGGCTCAGATCCTGGTTTGAAGGGAGAAGTTTGCAAGGTTAAAAAAAGAAGAGCACGATCTCAAAAGGCGGACTGAAAAAAAAGGAGAAGCGGTGAAAGGTGGGTTATTACATGCCGCTCTCACACTGAGATATGAACGAAGAATTGAGCACCTGCGCCAGAAGTCGACAGAGAAAAGCAATTACAGAGAAAAAGCTTGCAAATCGGCCAATATTATATGTCTAAGGCTCGGACGTCCTAGTAAAGGGACCGTGTGCGATAAGTCTGCTTGTTGAGTGGAGGGAAAAAAAAAATTCGCGGACAGATTAGGCACTCAAAGTTGAAGGAAGAAAGAAGAGAACTTAAAACATGAGGGAAAAAGAGAGAGAAACGGGAGAGAAAACTTGCTGGAACACGGCTGAAGACTTTGGAGGAGAGGAGGAGGGTGTGTGTGTGATGGGGGGAGGGAAAAGGGGAGTCCTGAGAGGGGGGGGGGAGGGAAGGTAAACATCTCTACAATGGACACCTCTTTGAATAATTCAGACATGGCTGTCTTTGTTTGGGTATCATTGCCTTCAACTCCTCTGGTTTTGAATCCTTTCGAAACCCTCAAAACATATTTTATAATTTTTTGAGGCGACCAATTTTACCCGGCACTGGAGGATATTGATGTCATGCCGGAAATTTATTATTTATGCACATGTTTTTTTTTTTAAGCGAAAGAATGCGAATTAAGTGTTTTAGACTTAAACGAATGTAAGAATGTTTCAAGCGTTAGTAAAGATTTTTGGTTTACATAATTCATAAGTGAGTCAATAAGTCTTTGAGTCAGTGAGTCTTATTACTTAAAATTTCAGCAGCTTAGACCATTTTTAAGAGCATCAAACAATTCATCACAAGAACATTCGTAGGAGCTAAGTTCTTGTTCATATCATGAAAATGAGTATGAGGCAGTAACTGAAGAAACAATTTTGTTCTTTCTGATTGACTTTATCACTCCTTTAGGAGTGATTTAAGTGGAAAGCCTCAGAAACCATAGAGGATTCAGGTGAATCTAGGTTGCAACCCTATTAATATATCGTGTTGGGGTGGTCTAGAAGTTGCCTGCATGCATGGTAGTTCCCAGCGCATAGGTTCGAATCCTTCTCACGGCTCCAACTGATTTCCTCGTTGATCACGTTAATGTGATTAATTTGTGTAACCTTACCATATCTAAAGTCTTGTCAATTTTAAGTGTCCTTTTGAAAATACAAATTACTTACTCAAATGTATTTTATAGTAATTATTGGTATCACAATTCAGAACTGGAATACAGTGGTTCAAAGGACACTGGGGGATTTCACCGTTACTATCACCTGCAGGAGGAGCTTGCCTAAGGGCGGCACTGTGCCAGGCACTGTGCCAGGCACTGCTGCCTGTTCGGTGGACTGGATCACCAGATCATGAGAACTGCATACAACGACTTGATAGTGGTCCATCGCCTGGGAAACACAACCGAAACCGTCTCTATTTTCCGCTAGTTACAACTGTAATAAAGTTGTTACATCTTGGCTTAACGGTTATGATGTATTAGAACGTTGTTACAACTTGCTATATTGGTGTTATAACTGGTTAGGTGGTGTTAAAACTTGTTCGAATGTTGTACCAACGTCGTAGTTTCGGTGTGTGTTTGGTGGGGTGGACCGAAACGTCTTCGCTTCACCGTCTTGTGTTGTGATTTGGTTATCATATGTTCTGCCAGGTTATTGTGACCCATCGCCTGCATTCACTGCAGAATTAGTAGAGGTGGAACCGATGAATTAGCAAGGGACAGTAGTGGCATTAATCATTATTGGAAGTTTTTTGCGATGCGTTATTGAGGGAACGTTTCAAAACCTGTAGAAACTGTTTGACCAAACCGTACACTGGAAAGTGAAGGGACGACGACGTTTCGGTCCGTCCTGGACCATTCTCAAGTCGACTGAGAATCGATTTGAGAATGGTCCAGGACGGACCAAAACGTCGTCGTCCCTTCACTTTCTAGTGTGTAGTTTGGTCACATATTTCAGCCACGTTATTGTGACTCCTCGTCTGACTATAGAGACTAACGGCAGGTCCTTGTGATACGTTATCAAGGGACAGTTAGAAGACCATACAGACATTACAAGAGCTGCTTGCGATTCGTTATTAGAAACGGTTTCAGCCATTTGTAGAGTCCACCAATTTTGGTGCTCCAGTTATTGAAGTGATTAACGAAGAGTGGAGTTTACCACTTAAATCATCGCTATAGCGGAAGAAAATGCCTTCGAAAAGTTGTAAAATTAACCAGGTTAATATTGTTTCTAAAGTTTCTCTTCACTCGAAACTTGAGCAGTGGCTTCGAGCAGCGACTTTCACTATCCTTATATATATGACACACGTCTATAATAACGACGATTTTACGAGAGGGCCTTCGGCGTTCTAACAGGATTTTTTTAGATTAGAACACCATATATATATATATATATATATATATATCTATATATATATATATATATATATATATATATATATATTTAGAGGGATATATATAGTATATATAATATATATATATATATATATATATATATATATATATATATAAATATATATATATATATATATATATATATATATATATATATATATATTATATATATATATATATATATACATATATAAGATATATATGTGTGTGTGTGTTTGTATGTACATATATATGTATATTAGTATATTTTGGTAGCATTCTTTCTTGTAAACATACGTTGTTGAATATAATCGAAAGGGAAGATTATTGATTCTAACAAGAGTCTTCTCAATATTTCTTACGTTTTTCTTCACTGTTGGGGTAATTGAAAAATAACTCTCCAAAGTTCCTTTTCTCCTTTTTTTATTGATGGTCTAACGCCTAAAAGCGTTACGCAAGGACTTCTCACATTTTCAGTGAGAGGTTTACACATTTCATCTAATGTTTATATTCGTTTGGGTGAGGTGATATGACAAAAATGTTTTTGGGTGAGGTGACAAAATATAGAATACGAATCAATGGGTATAAATTGCATATGAGAACATAAGAATGAAAGTAATACAGAAGGCCTATTGGTCCATATTTCTCTTACTGCTTCTATGTTGGTTCGGGGTCTTGAAGTGGGTAGAATATAGTTATGTGTTAATAGGCTGTTGATCGCCGGTGTTGACTTTTTGATGTGTAGGGCCTCTCTGATATCGAGTCTCCTGGTATCGCTGTATCTATCGATGATTTCTGTGTTGCTTGTTAAGATTTCTCTGGTGATGGTCTGGTTGTGAGAGGAGATTATATGTTTCTTGATGGAGCCCTGCTGTTTGTGCATTGTTAATCGCCTAGAAAGAGACGTTATTGTCTTGTCTATTTACTGAGATCTTTGGGGCTGACAGTCCCCAAGTGGGAATGTGAAGGCATAGACGACGTTGGTTTCTTCCAAGGCGTTCTGTTTGGTGTCTGGAGAGTTTTTCATGAGTAGGTTGGCCGTTTCTTGTTTTTGCAGTAAATTTTCAATTGTATCTTCTGATTATTCTCTGAAGGGATAACGTTAATAACGTTACGTTATTCGTCTGTAGGGATAACGTTACTGGGGCTGTGAGAGTGTGGGAGAGTGTAGGAGGGAGAGTGTAGGAAGGAGGGGGGTGGAGGTACTGTGAGAGTGTGGAGAGTGGAGGAGAAGGGTGAGAGTGAGCGTGAATCTTGTGTAGAAGAGAGGAGAATTTAAAAGCATGGGAAAATAATGGAATATCTCGTGAGTTGTCGGTTCCTTGGTATTGAAGTATGCGCCTATGTGAGGCTCTGGACACTGTGGGAACAGATGGGGCAAGGCAAGGAGGTAGGAGCACGTGAGGAGAGAGAGAGAGAGAGAGAGAGAGAGAGAGAGAGAGAGAGAGAGAGAGAGAGAGAGAGAGTGCAGTAGATATGATAAGAGTAAAGTAGGTATGAATTGGAAGTTAGTACATTAGACAAAGGACGGTTAGAAAGGCGGGTCCCAAGAGACACCTACACACATAGTACACACACACCACACACACACACACACACACACACACCACACACACACACACACACACACACACACACACCCACACGGGAAGATTGTAGCACCACCGTTACCAAAACCTTTTACGTTATCATAACTAGCTCTAACACGTAGCGTCACTACCACTCCCGTTGTCAACAACAGGACACGTAGCGTCACTATCTCTTCCGTTGTCAACAACAGGACACGTAGCGTCACTATCTCTTCCGTTGTCAACAACAGGACACGTAGCTTCACTACCACTCCCGTTGTCAACAACAGGACACGTAGCTTCACTACCACTCCCGTTGTCAACAACAGGACACGTAGCGTCACTACCACTCCCGTTGTCAACAACAGGACACGTAGCTTCACTACCAATCCCGTTGTCAACAACAGGACACGTACTCTCCCTACCACTCCCGTTGTCAACAACAGGACACGTAGCGTCACTACCACTCCCGTTGTCAACAACAGGACACGTAGCGTCACTACCACTCCCGTTGTCAACAACAGGACACGTAGCTTCACTACCACTCCCGTTGTCAACAACAGGACACGTAGCTTCACTACCAATCCCGTTGTCAACAACAGGACACGTACTCTCCCTACCACTCCCGTTGTCAACAACAGGACACGTACTCTCCCTACCACTCCCGTTGTCAACAACAGGACACATAGCCTCCTTACCACTCCCGTTGTCAACAACAGGACACGTAGCGTCACTATCTCTTCCGTTGTCAATAATCACGAAGTTGTACTTCAGCTTTTGGTAAATTCTTTATTATAATATTAAAATATACAAGTATTATTATATAAGAACAGGAATTATAAGGGAGAAAGTAACAGCCACGATGACCATATAGCTCTTTTTATATTATTATAATTATAATACTATAATTTATTATACATAAATTTATCGTTTTACAGAATAATACTCTTACAGAAACATACAGAAAATACACTTTATTATACAGAAAGACAAAGTCATAATTATCAAAAGAAGGCGCCATGCCGGGAAGGACCTTGGGGCATATTGAGGAGTGTTTCAGAGACGCGACACAGGTCTGTGGAGGTGTTTACAAGATCCTCTCATTACTCTGGTGATCAACTTTACCATTTTCCCGGTCGTTGGTTCGAATCTCCATCACGGTCCGTGAGGATTGTGTTTACTATTTTCTTTTTAAGTTACTTTTTAGGCCATAACTTCATCAATGTTCATTTTGATGGGCTGGTTCTGCTCAGAATGGAGTTGTTTCGTGGATAGGGTTGGTGTTGCGTTCAAAGACTGCTTTTTCTGCTGTGAAAGTATATTGGTGTATTGGAGAATATCGTCCCCTATAATGTACTCCACATTATATAACTGCAGGATGTATACATCTGTGTGGAATGTAAGTCCTTGGAATTTTATTTCTGCGTTCCTTATACACTGTTTCATATTTAATGATTTTCCATGTAAATTTGCACTTCTTTCTTTCACACGGTTCAATTTTAAGGCCCAGTTTTCTTGCACGACGTAAGCTAATAACAGTTATGGGTGCTCCTGTGTCTACAAAAGCCGTAGATCTTTTGCCGTTGATTTTGGTTTTGAGTCTGATGTAATTGTAGTTTGTGAACAAGTATTCAGTGTTGTCCTGCAGCTTGTGCTTCTTCAGTGCCGTATTATTAGTCGGGAATTTGTCAGGTCATTAATTATTGAACAGTTTGTGCAACTAAAATATCCATGCCCAGTAAGGCATCATTTCCGGGTAAAGCAGCAACATAGACCTCTGCATCCAGGGATAATTTGCTCTCCAGAGGTAAGGTTTAGCTTTCAGGACCCCCGTGTAGAACTTTGAGAAGTCCATTTGCTTCCACTCCCTATCATTTATGTCTATAGACTCCACTTTATCTAAACGCTTAAATTCCTTGCCCATTACGGCCTCCACCCACAATTCTTCATCAAGGGAAGGGTGACGATGGTGTCGTGTGAGCCGGTATCCACCACGAAATGAACTGCCTCGCCCTCCAGCTGCACATATACGCACGGGTGCCTGCCGATCCGTTAAAGAGGGAGGCAAATCTCTCTTGACACTTGCTCCTTACCTCCCATTGTTCCTTGTAGCTTATCCTGGTCCCGGACCAGTTGATCCAGAAGCTCTTGTAGAGAGAACCCCTTCATGGTTTTATACGAAAGTGTCGTTAGGAAACCTTACCAGATGCTTGTATCTGTGATACAATTTTTTTAGTTAGGCGGCAATAGTGTTTAGTTAGGCGGCAATAGTGTTTAGTTAGGCGGCAATAGTGTTTAGTTAGGCTGAAATAGTGTTAGTTAGCCATAATGTAATAAAAAAATGA
>WNGS01135237.1:11608232-11626441 GCA_020271785.1 Procambarus virginalis
TACCACAACTACCATCAGAGACACTTCTACCACTACCACCATCACTGGACACTACTACCACAACTACCACCAGAGACACTTCTACCACTACCACCAGCACTGATACTACTACCCCAACTACCATCAGAGGACACTTCTACCACTACCACCATCACTGACACTACTACCACAACCACCACCAGGGACACTTCTACCACTACCACCATCACTGACACTACTACCACAACTACCATCAGAGACACTTCTACCACTACCACCAGCAGGTACACCACTACATCCTCTACTACCACTACTACAACCAGTATTACCAGCAGAAATACTATTCCTACCACCTCTACCAGCAGGGAAGGGAAGAGAACTATCGGGGGGAAAGCGTCAAGCCATTACGACTATATAGCACTTGGAAGGGGTCAGGATAAGGATTTGGGATGGGACGGGGAGAAGGAATAGTGCCCAACCACTTTGACGGTCGGGGATTGAACGTCGATCTGCATGAAGCGAGACCGTCGCTCTACCATCCACCCCAAGTGGTTGGGTTACCAGCAGGGAACAGGGAACGAAAACAGAGATAACTAAGCCAAATGATAAGGTAAGAAAATATCATTTATGGGGACATGATCGAGACATACAAAATAATCAGGAGGGGTAACGAATAAATAGACAGTATAAGCTTAGTATCAACAGTAACGTAACGAGAGGACATGCATGGAATCCAAACACCGAGAGTGAAACAAAAATGAAAGAAAAAAATATATTAAGGGGAATATCTCCATTAACAGTTTCAAATACAGATATAACAGAACCTAGGAATTAAAACCCTGCGCAACAAACTCTGATAAGTGTCATTTTAGTAAGAACAATCACCAGCAACAACCACCAGCTCGTTACTACCACCCCAACCACCATCACCACCACCCCAACCACCCTCACCACCACTCTACACATACCCCCATCTCTTTCTTCCCCCAACAAAAGCCTACTTTTGTCATCCAGGACCACCCTTAATCCACCCATTCACCCCACAGACGAACAGTGCTGCTCCTCCCCCTCACTCCTCCCGCCAGAAGAATGATGGAGAAAAAAATCCCCCCACTGATGGAGTCACTTAAGTGAAGCAGGGAACCCCCCCCCCCATGCTTGCCCGAGGCCACAGCTGCCCCCTTATAGAGGTAGAGAGCATTATAGACCAGTAAGGAGCCCAGCTAAGTTAATGAGTGGCGGGGAGGATAAAGTTCTGGCCCAGGGGAGATTACCGGGGGAGAGGGGGTGAGGTTGCTGGGGGGAGGGAGAGGCTGCTGGGGAGGGGGGAGGGAGAGGCTGCTGGGGAGGGGAGAGGGAGAGGCTGTTGGGGAAGGGGAGGGAGAAGCTGCTAGGAGAGGGGTGGGTAAGGAGGAGAAGGCCTTGAGCCAACTGGGGTAGGGAACAGAGGGCGCAGGGATGAAAAGGAACGTGAAAAAATGAGGATAGAGCAAAGGAGTCATGAAGAAAGGAAGGGGGAGAGGGAAGGGAGGGAAGGGAAGGTCGAGTTAAAACCCATCAATCATGGTCACCATTTATGGATTCTGGGATCGTGGTGACTTTTTGGGATAAGTCTTGCTCTGGGGGATCGCTCCTGTTGATGGTCTCCTGCGGTTGATGAATATGACTTTCCAACTGTATGATTTTTTATTTTAATGTGATTTATTGCCATGAAATTAATGCATAACTGCACGAAATATGGCAAGTTGAACGCTTACCATTTTTTTTCCAGCATCGTTTGCGAATTAGATCATATTCCACACGACTAAAAAAAAAAATTCAGTCCTTCCCTCTCTCTTCCTTCCCTCGAATCCCAGCGAAGGAGGCGCTGTGATTCGAAATAGAAGGCCGATCCTTCTTAAGGGGGTGCTTGGGGTCGACCCTATCCATCCTATGACACTTCTCATGCAAGCACAACTCACCATGCAAAGCTCTTTGAGACTAGCCCCAAGCGTCTTAAAGAGCAAAGAGCTATATTATATATATATATATATATATATATATATATATATATATATATATATATATATATATATATATATATATATATTGCTTACGCACAGTGTAAAAGTTGTACAACTCCTAACTCTACGAACTAATATCAACTGGAAGTCACAATAAAAACTTGTATTCACGAGTCGGAGTTTTCATTTAAATTTTTGTCAGAGTCGAAGTTTCGTGATGATCGGCAATTAGTTGACACAGCTTCCCGACCCGACTGGCAGAGCCTGTCAACCCGGCTGGCAGAGCCTGTCGACCCGACTGGCACCCAGGGCAGGTGTCGGGCACCAGGGCATCATAAAGTATAATTTTCCAATTATCTTCATTATTGTAATGGAGCGTGTAGAAGATTCACTTGGTTATTGTCATGGGATATGAAAGATTCACTTGGCATTTGTCATGGGATGTAAAAGATTCATTGTGTAATTTTAATTTCGTGTGTACAAGTTTCACATAATATGTGTGTAAAAGGATATATGTACAAGACTCGCTTCCTAATACACAAGACTCGTCTGCAGCAAAAGAATAGACACCTACACCAGAGAATAACTAAATACAGGACATGAACAAATCTGGTTTCTAATACAATGTTTATTTACATGGGTGGGGAAGAAGTTGTGCTGATGTGAGGAGCAAGATGGCCCACTTTAGACCACTGGAGTGTACTGAAAAGTTAAACGGAAAAACACATTCAAAGGATCCACTGGCTTAGTAACACAACGCCTCCAAAAAATAAACTCTTACACATTATAGGAATCAATAACAAGGAATTGGGCTTGATATCTACACGAGAGAAGCGTTTCAGGCAATCTTGAGGTTATCTAATCTTGAAATTATTTCGGGGCTTAGCAACCCCCGCGGCCCGGTCCTCGACCAGGCCTCCTTTTTGTTACACACCCCCAGGGAGCAGCTCGTGGCAGATGTCTAATTCCCAGGGTACTTATTTACTGCTAGGTAACAGGGGCATCAGAGTGACAGAAACTCTGCTTATTTGTTCCCGCCTTCACCGGGATCGAACCCGGAACCTCAGGACTACGAATCCGAAGCGCTGTCCACTCAGTTGTGCAAGGACACGACTCTTATATCATCATCATACAGTGATATGCGTATGGTTGGAGACTTTAATCTCAGGCGACATAGATTTGGCATTATAAACAGGAGAGGAAGGAAGGGATTAGAGAGGGGAAGAACAGTGGAGAGGGTGGAACAGAGGAGGGTGGATGAGGAAGAGTGTAAGAAAGGGGGAAGAGATGTAATAAAGATTCCATGTAAACTTTGTGTTGTAATAAAGTTTCCATGTAAAATCTGCGTATGCTTAAATCATAGATAACCTAAATTAATATTTAATTGATAGCGTCAATTAACCATGTCATTTCACGCAATAACACTGCGAAACATTTGACTCCAGTTTACTGAATGTACCGATTGTCTTCAAACTTATTTAGTAACACCACGACTTGTGAAATGGTACTAAAGCAGTCTCGCACACCCTGACGCAGGCAGGTGCTGACGGGTGTTTAGGTGAGGGAGTAAATGTTTGGCACTGTGGCTGTGGCAAACGATCAGGGCCTCCGTAAAGTGAGCAGTTTCTCCAGTCGTGTCTGAACCACCTCTTTCCCGACCTCCACAAAACACTCAGCGGTATACACATCGGGAGGTATACCCAGCATCTTGCTGTATACGCACAGAGAGTTTACTTCAATCCTAGACTATGTTCAAGACGAAAGGATACGAGCAACTATTGTAGTGACCTCAACAATTAACCCTCCAGAGTATGTGAGGGGTGGTCACCTGAACACCAGACCAGTCTGTGTGTGAGGTTCGAGGTCAGATGCTCGGGGGCTAACCTCACCCACAGTAGTTGCTGTCGGGCACGTACCCATCATGGGTGGGAAGGAGTTAGCATAAATGAAACGAGTGCCACTGGACACGGTGCCAAAGCAACCCCCTCACGACGAATCATGCAATATAGTAATCACAGACTCACACGAAACATCACTACCACATGACAACTAAAATGCACCATCATCCATCGCCTCCGATCACTATGATCTCACTCAACACAAGTANATATATATATAATATATATATATATATATATATATATATATATATGCGCTGTTATACCATGAATTCTATAATTTGATAACCAGCTCCATATATGTTTACTATACGATCCGAGTAAAGAAAAGCAGTGTTGCCTTTAATTGTGCAGTTGATGATCCGAGAGATATTAGATAAACAAATTTAATAATTCTTGGGGAGAGAGAGTCAAAATGGCATGACTTTTAATAGCCTTAAAATAGCTATTAAAACGCCTCTTATTCTTCTATTTCCAAAGCTGAATGAAAATTGCTCTTAAAACCTCTTTTAAATGTTTCGTGTGATTTGTGTGTATAATTTTTCTTCCTTAAAGCTGAATAATTAATTTGAAAATATGCTTTCTCAAGTGCGGCCATCATTTGAATTGACAGTTCAAGATCGTGAATAGTTCCCTGGCGAAATACTCCTGGATGGTACATTAGGCTTTATAGCTAGTTGCTGTAGAGAGCAAAATTGATTGGCGGAGAAGACCAAGACAGGGCGGGGCAGACAGGGCGGGGCGGGACTAATAACCAATGCAGGGTTGAGGGCTGCAGTGTAGTGTACCTTGTGAATTAACCAATCATATACAAGCGTTCCTGAGGCCCCGGACGCCAGGTGGATGTGAACGGCCAGAGTACACACACGCATACACGGGTACAAAATGCGTACATGTACACAGGCACAATATGCCTACGTAGATGTACACAAGAGGCACAGAATGCGTACATGTACACAGGCACAATATGCGTAGATGTACACAAGAGACACAGAATGCGTACACGTACACAGATATAATATGCGTAGATGTACACTCAGACACTAAGCTTGTCTATGTCTATTCGCATATATTATTTTGTGATAAAGCTTCAACACGGATTCACAGTTGGAAAACTCGTGTTTTGAAGAAGCTGCTATAACGAGACGTCAACAGTCACACAAGACAAAGAAAGAAGGGGAGACTGCATCTTCCTGGATTGCCAGAGACTTCGGCCCTGACCAAGACAGAAGGCTACTTAAGAAGCAAGCTGGAGTAACTGAAATCTTATCGAATTGTTGAGTCGTAAGAGATCTGAACGGAAGAAGTATAGCGACTGTAATAGGGGATCGATACTATGGGCAACAGTTTCTTAGATATATGCTAGTAACAGAACAGATGGAAGTGCACCTGGGTGTCTAAAGAATGCGAGAAATGGCTGTTAGACTATAATCCAAACACATGTAAGGTCACGTTATTTGGGAGCAGGGTGAGGAGGACACGAAAAGAGAATAGAATGATGAGAAGACAAATTTCAGAGAGGGATGAGGTAGAAGCTCTAAGCGCATATATTGCCTCAAGGTCATCACAAAAAGGCACACATTGACAGGGTAACATCATCAGAGTATGCAAAACTTGACAATGATCGTACAGCCTCTAGGAACCTGGACAGGGACGTTTTCACAAGGCTGTACACTACCTGTGTTAAACCATTACTACAATGTTTAGCCCCAATGTGAAACTTCCACATAAAAAAGCACAGAATAAAACTGAAAAACGTATTAATTAAGATTCTCCACATAACAAGTCCCAGAACATACAAGACTGAGCTACGAGGAAAGGATACCGTGACATAACCCACATCAAGCAGGAAAAAAAAAAGCAAAAGATGATATGATCCCGACATACAAAATTATAAGATGCACTAACTATGTTGACAAATAATTTTCTAGCATCAACGTAGACACCTCAAGAGTACATGGTGGTGTACACAGGAAACACAGCCATAGGTGTGTAACGAAGATCTCTTCGATTCGCAGTCCACGGACTCGGGTTCGATTCCCGGCAGAGCTTTTCAACACAAATGTATTGCTCACGTAGCCTCAACATGCGAGGTGATTCGATATAAATATCTGTCCCCAAAATTGACCACTGAGTGCTGTCGGGGGGTTGGGTTAAGGGTCTGACGACTTCCAATTGTTTTAAACAGTCAGTGTGATCTAGTGTATTGAGTACTGGAAACGCTAAGGTGCATGGAGCCCTGGCTGTCTGGGTTTGAATCCTTCAGGGGTGAGAAGTTTTCGGTTATATTATATATATATAATATATATATATTAGTTAGAATTACAATTAGTTAGAAACGGTTAGATCAATAATTCTAAGAAGAATCATCTCTAGATTTTTTAGTAATGGGTGAATGAAACCAGTTATCGACTCAGTCAACGAGTGAGTGAGTGAGTGAGTGAGTCAGTCAGTCAGTCAGTCAGTCAGTCAGTCAGTCAGTCAGTCAGTCAGTCAGTCAGTCAGTCAGTCAGTCAGTCAGTCAGTCAGTCAGTCAGTCACCAGCCAGTTAGTCAGTGAGTCATCGAATCAGTCAACAAGTCAATTCCACCACTTGCGTGACACAATTTGCCTCCAGAGCTTGTGAAAGGCAATGAGAGAGAGCTGACCCATTTAGCTTGAACCAGGCACTGGGGCGAGTAATGGTTGTTTGCGGCCTCACGGTTAAGGCCTGATGAGGCAATTCGACCTTTGACCTGCACTGCTCGACACCCTGGTTGACCTTGCTGGAGACTGCCAGGTTAAGATCCTCGGGGTGAAGAGGGGAAGAGGTGAGGGGAAAATCGATCACCTATTTTTGGGGCCAAGTATCTTAGCTATCTACTTCATTCTGCTTGTTTCTCTCATTCTCTCTTCTGTTTCTTTGTTCTTACTGCTTGTGTCGATTTTCCTCTCACTTGCCCGTATATTTTTCCTGTTCTTTCACTTGCTTCTAGCCTTTCTTTTGACCCTCTTCTCGTTTCTTACTCTTTCCATCTCTCTATTTTTCCGTTCTCTTGATATGTTTTTTTTTTTTGCTTCTCTCGCACATTATCTCTCATTCACACCTTTCTCTTTTCTTGCAATGCTGTAATTCATCTACTTTCTTGTGTTTTCGCTCTTGCTCATCCTCACTTGGCCCACATCGGCTACGTTCTTATGTTTTATCTTATTCTCTTTCTGTTTCACTCATCTTCCATTTCATTTTTATTCTCTTTAATTTGTCCTCTATCTCTGACATTCTGCTATTCTCTCACCTCTGTATATTTTGTGGAATGACACAGTGATACTGCGATGATACTGGTATCAATTATATTGTGAGCCAAGAGCAATTATTTTTCCTCAGTTCATCTGAAATTTGCCCTTAGAAATTATTAAAATTATTTGATGAGATAATTATCTGTATTTATTGGAACTTTGCAGAGGTGACTAGAAGCCCCTTCAAAGGAGTTTCGGTGCTGGAGTTGTGTGTCTTAGTTCGTTGTAGAGCTTTAAGACTTTTTTAAAGACTTTAAGACTAAAAAATCGACTTTGCGCTTTTTTAGCAATGTGTTAGTTACCGATATATACTGAAAATCTCGTTAGTATTCACCATGTAGCTAGAGTTCTTTGTCGAAGGTGAGTTAATATTTTCTCTCAACCATTCCACTCCCCTCGAAAAAACACTTTCTTTTCTTCCCGCTGTTATCTGCCTTTCTCTCTCTTCCTCTTTCGGCCATTCAAGCCGGCTGAGAAACAAGATTATCCAAGACCCATTCGATCAAACTCTCGTGTTAGGAGCTCGTAAGTTGACGTTGGAAGCATGATCCTGAGGTGAGGATAAGGATCACTGATCCGCCGGTACAGACACGTCAACCACGACGTAGCTGGAGAACGACGTTGAATAGTGATAATGAGACGACTGAATAATACAATGCTCATGTTTTGTCTACTACAGTACAACGTTACTCAACGCCTTGTGTGCTCAGGAAACCATACCTTAATGCCTTGTGTACTCGGGAAACCTTACCTTAATGCCTTGTGTACTAAGGAAATCTTACCTTAATGCCTTGTGTACTCGGGAAACCTTACCTTAATGCCTTGTGTACTCGGAAAACCTTACCTTAAGGCCTTGTGTACTCAGGAAGCCTTACCTTAATGCCTTGTGTACTCGGAAAACCATACCTTAAGGCCTTGTGTACTCAGGAAACCTTGTCTTAATGCCTTGTGTACTCAGGAAATCTTACCTTAATATCTTGAGCACTCGGGAAACCTTACCATAATGCCTTGAGTAGCTTAGGTCAACTTTACTGTAATCTTTGTGATTATTTTTTGACAGGTGTTGACATGTCAGTCCCAGTGTTTTGTTTCCTTACTGCCCTTGGCCCAGCTCTTGGCTGCAACTGTATTGAAATATTTCCTCAGTTCAACATTGCTGGTTTTTGCCATGTAGTGATTTTCCCATTTATGCACTCAATTCACAACTAAATTTTACTCATTAAATGACACTCTTCTTTTTTCTCTCTCTCTCTCAGCTCATACGAGCTGCCTCGTATGGGCCAATTGGAGCTGCCTCGTTTGGGCCATAGGCCTTCTGCAGTTACCTTTGTTCTTATGTTCTTATGTTCTCTCTCTCTCTCTCTATCTATCTTTCTATTCTCTCCTTCTTGTTCGTTATTTTCATGCTCACTCTCTCTCTCTTTTCCTTCTTTTTTGTTTTCCTCAATTCCACCTGTTTCCCTTCTCCTCCCGTCCTCCTTCCTCCTGTCCCTGGGTAGTCGGAGACGCTATAGTATACGAGACAATCTAATTAACACATCTCTCTCCGAAAATTAGTTTCCTTCACACACTTCTCCGTTCTCCACTCTCCTTCGTTCTCTCTCTCTCACTCTCATTTTCTCTCTCTCTCTCTCTCTCTCTCTCTCTCTCTCTCTCTCTCTCTCTCTCTCTCTCTCCCTCTCTCTTATTTCCCCTCCTGGAGAACTGATCTTTAAAGATAGGAATTGTGAGCAGTCAGATATATTGATTATTATAAAGTTTCGTCACACATGGGATGGAGGAGCACATCTTTCCTTAAGGATACGTCCGTGTTACTTAAGGGAGTTAATGGCATAAATCGTGTTAGAATGACAGGATTCTGAGTGTTACGCGAGCTAGGCACATTGATGGAGTGTGACCTGCTGTAATTTGCGCCACAAGTTCCACGTTGTGATAAGACAACAGAAGAACGCCTGCCTCAGAGCCGTGGGTTCTCCCCAGGCAGACCCGCCAAACACACACCGAAACTACGACGTTGGTACAACATTCGAACAAGTTTTAACCCCTCCTAACCATTTATAACAACCAATATAGCAAGTTGTAACAACGTTCTAATACGTCATAAACACGTTAAGCCAAGATGTAACAACTTTATTACAAGTTGTAACAAGCAGAAAATAGAGAAAGTTTCGGTTTGTGTTTCCAGGGAGGGACCTTCCTGTAACACTGCCTTGCCTAACACTTAATATGTCCTCCAGTGTTGATCCAACAATTGGCGCTGCCAACCCCCCGCAGGAAGCAGTCAAGGTCAATAAGTATAAGGAATTGGGTCATCAATGCACAATTTAATAGGATCGAAGATTCTTGATCTCTGAGGCAAGAGGACCTCAACTGACTGGAGCTTAGGATTCAGGAGGGCTTACTTAATCCCACCGAGTTACTAAGGTGATCTGGCAAGGGCTTCTTATACGTCGTCATTAAATACAGAGGAGTAAAGTGCAGCTGTAACACTCATCTGGAATGATTTGCAGACATAAAATCTGCCAGAAAGAGAAGACTATTTTTGTCTGGTCGAAAGATTATACTCTAACGCCCGAAAGCATTTGGTTAATATTTTTGTAACGAAGTTTTTATATATTTTTAGCTTCAGCTTTTCTTTGGGAAGGAAGCTGAGTAATTAACTGGACAAGTCTCATTTTACACATGTAATGAGTCCAATGCGCTTGCTTGTACTTCACTTAGCATCTTCAGAGGGTAAACGGGGAGCAAATTTCACGTTAACAAAGCAGAAATGAATGGTCAATTATGCAGTTTATCCTGAAACTTTGTATTTTACCTGTAATTTATATAACATCCACTACGGGCTCACCTTAGCCCGTGCTACTTGGAACTTTTTGTTTCAGGTAGCGAATCTTTAACAACAACAACAACCTGTAATTTCATACTCATTCTCCCTTCCCCGTGTCTTATTAAACTGTTTTGCCACTATACCGTTCCTCTACTCCTAACGAATCTTCAGATTATACTCTAATGCCCGAAACGCTGCCCGAAACGCTGCCCGAAACGCTGCGCGTACTAGTGGCTTTACAAGATTGTAAATACTTTGCTATGTATTCTCACAAACCCAATGTACCTTCTTGTATATAAATAAATAAAATAAAATAAAATAAAATAAGATGGATGCCCGTGGATCATCGTGGATGCCCGTGGATCATCGTGGATGCCCGTGGATCATCGTAGATGCCCGTGGATCATCGTGGATGCCCGTGGATCATCGTGGATGTCCACGATGATTTGTACCTCATCACATCATGACTCCCATGGCCCAGGTTCATCATAATAACTGGTATCATTATATATAATAGTCAACTAGTATTTACCTTCTCATCAATTTCTTATTTCATCACGAGATCCTAAAGGGCGCTATGTTGCATCAACATGAACTGTTTGCAACATACCAAGCAACAACATGGGGGGTATGCAACATCCCTTACTATGAAGAGATGTTCATTAAAAAAAAACTGCTTTTTTCCCTTCATGTACAATTAATTAGCAAACAAAATCTGAACGTTTGTGTTACTCTCGACTAGGTGTTTATACCAGGTAATTCATTCATATATTTATGTATGATCTTATTAAGATATTATATTGCATGATTATGCATGATTAATGATATTCAGTTATATACATTACACTTCCTTTGCCAACTCTTAAGCTTTAAATTTATTGCAACACTATGTATCTTGTTTTACGACAATGCAATACAGTAATTCAGAGACGCTGTGATTCAGTAAGACAGCAATGCAATAATATAGTAATATATTGTTTTATTTTCAAGTAAAGAAAACCACTTCCTCCTGGCGGATGGCTTTACAGAACGATAATGGCATCATCAGCCAATTCACCCTAAAAATACAAAAAGAAATACAATAAATCACCACACTAATCCAATCTTTGCCGAGCGACTACTAAACAGATTTGTGATTTATGTTCGTCTTACACCTGTTTTTTTTTTTTTCCAAACACCGTTCTACAAAAAACACACAACAATAACTTGAGGTTACGATCCGTCACTCTAACGTTTATAAATGCCGTAAACAATCACAACTGGACAGAAATTAGCTCTTGTGAAGAGAGAGAGAGAGAGACAGAAGGACACATTCGTTGTTGACAGAAGATCCGTTGTACAGGACTTTGGAGTCTATTAAACCTTGTCTGATGAATTTAGAAAGTTAAGAGTGTTGACGCGGCTTGGAGGTGGAACAATGTTAGACATAGAGTGATACAGAGAGAGACTGAAAAGATGGAAAATATGGAGAGAAGCTAAAGTAAGAAGTAAACGAAGAAAAAAAAATGAAAAGTAACGTCGACAAAAAAAAAACGAGAAATGTGAAGAAAACGGAAAATTGACCAGCAAGAATGGGAATAAGTGAGGAGGTACAGTGTCAAAAGAGAAAGAACGCACGTGAGTGAAGGTTGACTGAGCTAGATGACGGGAAAGTCTCTCAGCATCTCTGAAATTAGCAAAAACACGCTATCCCTTTGAGAGGTGGGTTGGGGGGGGGGGGAATCTCCAACGGACAGAATATGGGGTACTACGGACAGAAGCGGACAACCACGTTTGCTATGCGTAAGGGGGGGGTTAGGTAATGGGTTCTGGCGTTTTAATAACCCTTATTTTGTCCATTGTGAGCCGGGGTCACCAAGGAGGTAGACTGGAGCTGACGACTCACAATTCCTTTTCAAATATCCGTTAATACGATGCTCATTGTCTCGTGCATGAATACATGTCTCCAACATGACACAGAGATCACAAGACATGTCTCCAACACGACACAGAGATCACAAGACATGTCTCCAACATGACACAGAGATCACAAGACATATCTCCAACATGACACAGAAATCACAAGACATGTCTCCAACATGACACAGAGATTACAAGACATATCTCCAACATGACACAGAGATCACAAGACATGTCTCCAACACGACACAGAGATCACAAGACATATCTCCAACACGACACAGAGATCACAAGACATATCTCCAACACGACACAGAGATCACAAGACATGTCTCCAACTCGACACAGAGATCACAAGACATGTCTCCAACACGACACAGAGATCACAAGACATGTCTCCAACATGACACAGAGATCACAAGACATGTCTCCAACATGACACAGAGATTACAAGACATGTCTCCAACATGACACAGAAATCACAAGACATGTCTCCAACATGACACAGAGATCACAAGACATGTCTCCAACATGACACAGAGATCACAAGACATGTCTCCAACATGACACAGAGATCACAAGACATGTCTCCAACATGACACAGAGATCACAAGGCATGTCTGGTGACCTCTATGTCATGTTCATTCTCCTGTCCTGACGTGAGCATGCCTATATAGGCTGTAAAACACAACAGCCTCGCTTGCTGCTCTTCGTGGGCTGATCTTCAGGAAAAAAAAAAGAGATGTCAGTAAATCTGTTTGTAGGGTCTTGGTAGCATAATGGCTACGTTCTTAATTCCCATTTGAGGAGTGCGTGTTCGATCCCTTGGCAGGTCAGAAATGGATGGGAACTTTTTGTTGTTGTTTTTCCACCTGATGCCCCTGTTCACCTAGCAGTAAATACGTACATGGGGGATAGGTAACTGTTGTAGGGTTGCATCTCAGCGGAGGACCGCCCTTAAGGTTGACCTCGATATAAGCCGAAAGTGCATATGTATGAATATACACACGCTTCCTGTCCCGGAAAAGCACAACTAATTATACAAAATTTGTTGATGCGTGGACCTCCATGTGTTGATGCTGTGTTGATTCATCAGCACATGGAGGGTGATGAATTATACTAATTCATCTACGTCCAAGTATTTCAATAACATACAAATATTTACCTATCAAACCCTCATGTGCTTTCCGCTTATCATGTGACATTAAATTCACATTCCTTCTACTTATTGAGGAGAATATCTACCCGGAGGTGTAGACATTGTAGGTCAAATGTCTACCGGCCCTGAGGTGCTCCCTCCCTCCACACCTTCCCAACACTTTCCTCACTTTCACTCTCCTGTCTCGACGTGTCTTAGAAACATTTCTCGAGTGATCTTGCACCAGGTGCCTACGGAATAAGACCTTCAGACCTTGGCATCAATCTTCTTCTTCTGCATCATATAATATTATATATATTATATAATGTATATGTATGGGGTCAATAGCCGTCTCTCCATATAACAATGCCAAATCATCAGCATTGTCCATATAGCTTCCACTATAAAATCTCAAGCATCTTCGACTCTCCTTTACCTCGGCTGTATATGCAGTGCCACGCAGGTTCGGCGTAACTAAGTTGGTTCACAAAGGTGAGTAAGACTCCAACGCCGCGAGTAATTCGTGGTTTATACAATAGAGATACAGTGTGATGGATGATACAGTATATCGCCTTGGACCAGTTTAAATCTACCTTCAATAGATCTGTCTATGTTGTTGATTTACCTGCTTGACGGCTTGACCCGTGGACAATGGCTCTGGACGTATCGTCCTGAACTTATTTTTATACGATAATGGCCTAAATATGAGAGGCACACAGTCCTCACACCACACACCCCCTCAGCCCTCACTCTCCCCCTCACACTCTCAAGTACCCCCCTGGTACTCTCAAAGTATCTTTTTCTTCCCATCAAGCATTGTTATGGGGCAAAATATATCTTTGTAGTAACCAGTTGTTAAACAAAAAAGGTAACGACCTACTGTGATCGATGGCACAGTAGTCTACCAGTTCTGCTCACTGACCTGGAAGGGGAGAGAGGGAGATTTAGTGATGGGATAGGAATCAGTAATGGGAAGGAGGGGTTATGTGGGGGGAAGTGATAGGGATGGTGATGATGGTGTTGACACAAATGATTGTGGTGAGCATCATCATCAAAATGGAGACTGTGCTGTGATTTGCAATTAAACATCTGACAAAAGTGATGAAGATGAGAGAGACAGAGAGACAGAGAGAGAGAGAGAGAGAGACAGGAAGATACAGAGAGAGAGAAAGCGAGAGAGAAAGAGAGAGAAGGAGATTCAAAGAGAGCAGAGAAAAGAACGAGCATCAGTGGCCAAAAGAGGAAAAAAAAGAGCATCAATATAACTTGTCAAAACTCCCTCAGCAAGAGTCTCAAACCTCTCCAAAGACCTGCCAGCCCACCCTGCGACCCTCCAGTGAACTCCAACACCGACACCATGAAACATAAGATATCTATTTCCCTGTACATCAATTGATCTATGTACCACGAGGTGCCGAGAGACACATGTGTGTGGCTCTATGCGGGAGTAGTCGTGAAAGATCCGACACTCAGAGTGTCATCTATGACACTCTGTCGTAGATTCTGTCACAGACTGTGTCATAGATTCACGTGTCACGACATGAAGAGTCGTGACAAGGGATTTTTTCCACACATGACGAAAGCATACCAAGGTTCAAGAGACAGCGCAGAGGAACCCAAGAGAGTATGGGAACACAACATGGAAAGTAACGCAGAAAAAAAACACACACACAAAAGATGAGTAGCGGAAAAAAAAAGGTGGCATGCATGAACAAGCTGAGAAGTTGAGAACGAAATTCTTGAGGGACAGTCTCAGTGTCTGTGTACAGTCTACATGAGTACAGTCTACATGAGTACAGTCCAACACAAGAATAGAAAAATGTAAACAATTCGTTGACACATCATTGGAAGATCAGTGGAATGGAGTAATGTTGAGAGAGTGGGAAGTGTATGTAAGGACTTTCAACAGGATATAAAAGAGACCTTAATGGAGGAGCCGCAGAGACTCTGCTGAGACTCTGCTGTATAACACTGATGGAGAAGAGCTAACCCAGCAGCAGCTCCAAGCACTCGATGAAGCTTGCAAGTAGTCCCAGATAGATCTTCCCAAGGCATCTTGAAAATGCTTCATTGAGAAAGTTATCTTGCAGTGATGTACAGCGCATCAGGCAGTTGTGTTGTCTGTTGCACGAGTGAAATATCAACATCAAAAAATTACCCAAGTGTCTGTTTGACTCATCGCTAGGGCTTGGAGGACGTGGGGTGTGGAATAGACACAATATGAACTAGGAAGCCCTCAAATGTTCGAGCCTTTAAGGACAACTTGGTGACTGTTCATATATGTTCCACCCCTCACCCACCCCCCTCTCGCACCCCCCCTCACACACACACACACACACGCACACACACACACACACGCACACACACACGCCCCTTCCCTCTCACTGGCGCACAGGTCTCTAATGTCACTGAAAACGCCAAAAAAACAAAATGACTTTTGTGGTCATCTTTCAGTGTGAGTAACGATGGAGATGGAATGCTGAAGGAACAAGGAGGGGTGATGGGGGGGGGGTGTTAGCGTGGTGAGGGGACGAGGCTAGTGTTGTGAAGGGAGGATGCTGCTGCTGCGAAAGGATAGTGTAGTGATGAGGAAGATGAGGAGGAAGCGGTGATGAGTTACTATAGTCAGAGGTTGGAAGGGCGAGTGAATGTTCACTTGTGTCCAGAGACGGGTCGCAAGTGGACATTCAATCCCCTGTCAGCCCCCCACTAAGTACCCACCTAGGGCACCCTCCCCCCACCCACCCCCCCTCCTCCCACTCACCCCTCTCCCCAGGACCTCCCTTCTCCCCCGCCCCCCTAAGCCCCCCACTCTCCCCCACCCCCACCTAAGTCTTCCCCTCTCCCCCACTCCCCTGAACCCTCTCCTCTTCCTCAGCGTAAGGATGAGCAGGATAACACAGTGCTCAATGAAGTATAAAGCTCTGGGAAGAACGTTCATTTCATCATTGTTCAAGAAACGTTCAGCAGCGACTGCTAAACTCTATAAAAGATACGTGTCATTCGCATCCTGGGTATGTAAAAATAAAGAGAAATAAAGAAAAAGCGAGACAAGGAGAAAGCCAAAAAAAGGAGAGAAAAGAGAAAAAGAGGAAGACTGACAAAAAAAGAGATAGAATGAGACAGAAATAGAGAGAGAGGGGGGGGTGAAGAGAGAGGGGGCATGAAACACAGCTAGATAAACAGAAAGAAAGAAATGGAAAAATCAGAAAAAAATCATAGAAAAAAATGGACAATAAAAACCTGACCAAAGAACATTTTTGGGGTTAAAGTTTAGTGAGTAAAAACTTTTACCGAAGTCATAAATAATCTTTGCTCATGTAAAATCTTGGAAAGACCAAAGTAATGACGGAAGAGGAAAAAAACAGAAAACGAGAAGGAGAAGCACAAAGAGAAGGAAGTGTAATGGTAAAAGTAAACCCTTTACTGCCTTCAGGGACACCACAAATACCTCTACTACCATCAAGAACACGACCACAACCACTACTACCAGTACTACCACCACAACTACCCCCAGTCATAGACACTACTACTACTACCACCACCACTCCCACCAGGGACACCATACCTACCCATACAAGCACCAGGGGGCACAACAACTATCACACGAGACACGTCAACTACCACAACCACCACCACTACCACCACCACCACCAGAGACAACAAGTATATGGGAATGAGCACGTTAAAGGAAGAGTGGAGACAAGGAGGCCTCTACACCATAAGGGAAAGCCAACTACAGGAATCGAAAAGATAAAGATTTGTGCGTGGATATAATTATCGTGCTATATAAAGTCACAAATAAACAAAGTAACATCGGCTGCATATGAGACGCTGGCAAATAAGAACATCGTTTTGAGCTCTTATAAATCAGGACTCCTTGAAGACCATCTACCCAACATTCATCAGACCAATAGTATGCAGCACCGGTATGGAATCTACATCTTGTGAAATATAAAACCAAAATTGAAAACAAAATGCCGCAGCTCAGTCGATTAAGGCAGCGTCTGGGATGCTCCCGGAGACTAGGTTCGAATCCTCGTCACGGCCCTTGTGGATTTGCTACAAAATGCAGATGTTTGCTGCAAGATTGGTGCCAGAGCTAAGAGGGTTAAGCTATGAGGAAAGGCTATTGAAACCCTCACAACCCTACAGGATACTAGAAACAGGCTCAGGGGAGAGAGAGGAAATGATTACAACATACAAGATACTAAGTGGAATAGATAATAGGGACAAGATTAACATAAGAATTAAGGAAACTGCAAAAGGCCTATTTGTCAATAGGTGGCTGCATACTTTTATTTATATCCACCGAAACTCCCATTCATCCGTATCTCTAAGCAACACTTCCAAACCCTTTTGATAGGTTTACAAGATACCGTAAACTGGATGGTATGAGGACCGCTTCTTCACACTGAGAGGAAGTAGGATAAGAGGACACAGGTGGAAGCTGTACCACAACCACCACCAGGGACACTTCTACCACTACCACCATCACTGACACTACTACCACAACTACCATCAGAGACACTTCTACACTACCACCATCACTGACACTACTACCACAACTACCACCAGAGACACTTCTACCACTACCACCATCACTGAACTACTACCACAACTACCATCAGAGACACTTCTACCACTACCACCATCACTGACACTACTACCACAACTACCACCAGGGACATTCTACCACTACCACCATCACTGACACTACTACCACAACTACCATCAGAGACACTTCTACCACTACCACCAGCAGGTACACCACTACATCCTCTATACCACTACTACAACCAGATTACCAGCAGAGAAATACTCTTTCCTAACACTCTCCCAGCAGGGAAGGGAAGAGAACTATCGGGGGGGAAAAGCGTCAAGCCATTACGACTATTAGCACTTGGAAGGGGTCAGGATAAGGATTGGGATGGAACGGGGAGAAGGAATAGGCCCAACCACTTTGACGGTCGGGATTGAACGTCGATCTGCATGAAGCGAGACCGTCGCTATACCATCCACACCCAAGTGGTGGGTTACCAGCAGGGAACAGGGAACGAAAACAGAGGATAACTAAGCCAAATGATAAGGTAAGAAAATATCATTTATGGGGACATGATCGAGACATACAAAATAATCAGGAGGGGGTAACGAATAAATAGACAGTATAAGCTTAGTATCAACAGTAA
>WNGS01135237.1:11653641-11670671 GCA_020271785.1 Procambarus virginalis
GAGAGAGACCATTGTAACCCTAGTTATCCCATCTAGTCTGGAGTCTGGCAAGTATATATATAATATATATATATATATATATATATATATATATATATATATATATATATATATATATATATCCAAATTAGCTTTAAATTACATTCTCCTACCTACCAGCAATATATAACGAAGAATTTCATCTGTAAAAGGATCAACTGTAGTTTTGGATCAACAATTGAGTTTTGATCCTATTTGATCTGAGGATCAAATAGGATTAAACTCAACAGTCACTTTCCTCTGGCTGTCAGTCTTATCAGGATCAGTCGACATTAAATACCAAAGTAGAGCAGCTGTGAGCAGAGGTTAATATAAGAAAAATTGCCAATTTTTAATCGCATTTCATGAAAGATTGAGATACAATTCAATGGTCATTATTAACTAGTAGATAGCAATAACATATTGACTTATCGACAGGATATTTAGAAAATGAATAATGTGTACGTGTATGTGTGTGTGTGTGTGTGTGTGTGTGTATGTGTGTGTGTGTGTGTGTGTGTGTGTGTGTGTGTGTGTGTGTGTGTGTGTGTGTGTGTGTGTGTGGTGTGTGTGTGTGTGTCAATCTTATCGCTGAATTTAAAGAAGTTCACCAATCTCTCGATTGGAAACAAAAGTTACAACCACAACTGGCGTCTGTAAGAACACACACCCAGATCGCCTCCATCTCCCGGTGAGACGCGAGTGTTCGACAAAAACAAAATCTACCACCATCATTGAGAACATCTTCCAAGCATCTGATTAACCTGTCCAGCAGAACGAGATACACAAAAATATGAGAAACAGGATTTCAAAAGCGAAAAGAAGATAGAAGAAGGTAGATGGAGAAATAGGAAATTCCAGGGGCCGCGCTGGAAAAAAGACGAAATGAAGTGTGAAATATGGATGGACGAACAAGAAAACGGAAGAGTTGAAGAGGCTTTAGGCAACGCTTTCCACCGAGCGGAGGCTTCTTCCGGTGAGTAGAGGGAGAGACTCCAGGGATTTTCTCCAAACTTTTAGACAGGAAGCTCAAATATTTTTCCCGATACATATATATATATATATATATATATATATATATATATATATATATATATATATATATATATATATATATATGTATATATATATATATATATATATATATATATATATATATATATATATATATATATATATATATATATTCACCTGCTGCTTAAATGACCTACAGATGCTGCTAATAATAGCGGTCATTAAGCAGCAACTATTACTGCTGTTAATAATAATATTACTTCGAGGTCTGGACAAATATTACTATAAATATTAGAATTATCTTTGGGTGCTACTGTGATCATTGCTGTTGGCTACTGTTGTAACACCTTAAATGGTTTAATTTAATATTTCCCACACAGCGAGAGAAAGTCAGTCACACGGGATATTGGCGGCGCCAGGCTGTCGGTTCTTAGCAATTTAAAAGTCACACACCTTGCATGTGTTAATTGCAACAGGTTGTCTTCAGGTCAGGTCGCATCTGGTGACCTCGCTCAGGTGACCTCGTTCAGGTGACCTCGTTCAGGTGACCTCGTTCAGGTGACCTCGTTCAGGTGACCTCGTTCAGGTGACCTCGTTCAGGTGATTGTAGTTGACAACGTGATCGGCAGAAGATTCTCTACCACGTCCACTGATAAAGTATCTTTCAATTGAATTAAAATGCAAACGGGTGAAAGTGGAACATGAAAACTCGGCCACACGCGGCGCCGAGAGCTGTTATATACGTGAACCAGACCGTCCTATAAAGCTCAAATTCGCAGCATTTTGAAAAAAATTGAAAAAAATGAAAAAGAAAAACCTGTAAATTGCGGAATTTTAGTAAGAAATTGAGCATCATAATATTTACATATTCTGAGGGCCAGGGGGGGGGCCAGATTTACGAAGCAGTTACGCAAGCACTTACGAACCTGTACATCTTTTCTCAATCTTTAGCGGCTTTGTTTAGAATTATTTAACAGGTAGTGAGCGCCGAAGCACCAGGAGGCTGTTTATAACAATAACAACAGTTGATTGGGAAGTTTTCATGCTTGTAAACTGTTTTATAAATGTAACCAAAGCCGTCAAAGGTCGATGAATGATGTACACGTTCGTAAGTACTTGCGTAACTGCTTCGTGAATCTGCCCCCCAGACCTAGTATGCTCCGTGGGATAGGTAGCCTCGTACGCTTCTGGATAGGTAGAGCAATTGCATTTTTTTTGTTTGTACGGAGCGTCAAATTATGAGGAGAGGCCGCTCCTGGAGGGAGGAGCCCCTCCAGGTGTCGTCATCGAAGGTCATGTACAAATTATTACTTGGCCAACCTGTTTTTTTTTTTCAATAATACTTCGCATCTTGACGTCAAAAATCTCCCAGCGGTCAAAATATGTTGTACTATAAATCCTAGCGAATCGCAAACATGCGCGTTTTCTATGTGTCCGTGATCAAGAGCAACATCCATCATTGATTCATTCGACTAATGTGACAACATTATTTAGCAACGTGAAATTCATTTGTTTCTCTCTCCGAAGCCGCTATATATAGAGCCTTATGGCAAGGCGGCGGGGACACAACGATCATCCCAGCACCGTTACACATTTGTGGGGACCAATTAGCTTTACGCCTACGGGCTCACCATAGCCTGTGCTACTTGGAACTTTTTGTTCCAGGTAGCGAGCCTTTAACAACTTTAACAACAGCAACTTTACGCCAACGGCTCGTCTTTACCAACATGGCCTTATACAAGAAATGTATCTCCCCTTGTTATGGAATGAGGGCAGACATAGTTACATACCCCCAATGGAAGAGTCGTTTAGCAACTACGGATCAGCCTTAACTGCTGTCAATTACTTTAACAAGTCAAGTGACAACAATATCACAAAAAAACAATCACATATGTCTGTATAACCGCCAATAAGTCTTCAGGAAAAGTTGTTCTACATATGTATCTATATAAATAAAAATGGAAATGTTCGTTTGTTCAAAATCGCTGATCTCCGAAAGTTTTTCACCGATTGCCTTGAAATTTTCACACATCGTTCCATTCGCGTCCGAGCAGGTTTTTATATACATACTATATAGATGTCACGTCTGTGACTGAAGAAAAGCATGCTTTTAAAAACAACTGTGTTTTTCAGTAGAGGGAAATCTTCGAAACCTCTTTTCCGATTGCTTTGAAATTTTGATAGAACGTTTCATTCGAATAGGCGCGTGTTTTTATATACCTACTATATTCATGCCTCACCTGTGACAGGAAAAAACATGCTTTTTTGAAAAAGAGCGTCATCTGTTGAATGTACGAGCAACACACGCTGTAATCTCCGAAAGTTCTTCACCGATTGCTTTGAAATTTTGACACAACGTTCCATTCGATTATGCGCGTTTAATATACCAACTATATAGGGGGTGGTGGTGGTGGGGGTAGTGGGGTGGTGGTGGTTGGTAGTGGTGGGGTGGGGGTGGGGTGGTGGTGGTGGTGGTGGTGGGGGGGTAGTGGGGGTGGTGGTGGGGGTAGTGGGGGGTGGGGTAGTGGGGGTGGTGGTGGTGGCGGTGGTGGTAGTGGTTGGTGGTGGTGGTGGTGTAGTGGTGGTGTGGTGGTGGTGATGGTGGTGGTGTTAGTATATATATATATATATATATATAATATATATATATATATATATATATATTATATATATATATATATATATATATATATACATATATATATATATATATATATATATATATATATATATATAGAATAATATACTGACCTAAGTCATAAGTATCCAGCTGAGACACAAATATAAGGATCTGGCCCACTGGAGGTCGGGACAACATAGAGTGAAGTGTCTAAATCTTGTGAACTTGCTTCTCATGTCAGTATGTCCCCCCCCCCCCCCCACCCCGCTTCCCCCATCCCCTCCTCACCCCTCCTGAGGTAACACAGGTGGAGACATGTGTTCTTGGAGAAGACCAGGCCAGTGGGGGGTAGGGGGGGAGGGGGAGTGGGGAGACATGGGAGGGGGGAAGTAAGACGTGACTTTCTTTTCAGGTGAGGTTTCTAGATGAGATGAGGTTTCCTTTTCTCGAGGTAAGGAATGAACCCCCAGATAACAACAGGTTTCCATATCAGGTACTCTGATATTTCCAAACGTAAATCATGTAGCTGCTTGTTTTGTGTCTATTCACCTAGTTGTGTTTGCGGGGGTTTGAGCTTTGCTCTTTCGGCCCGTCTCTCAACTGTCAATCAACTGTTACTACTACAATTTTTCCCCACACCACACACACACACACACGCACCACACACCACACACACCACACACACACACACACACACACACACACACACACACACACACACCAAACACACACACCACACACACACCAGGAAGCAGCCCGTGACAGCTGGCTAACTCCCAGGTACCTATTACTGCTAGGTAACAGGGGCATTCAGGGTGAAAGAAACTTTGCCCATTTGTTTCTGCCTGGTGAGGAAATCGAACCCGCGCCACAGAATTACGAGTCCTGCGCGCCATCCACCAGGCTACCAGGCCCCGTGGTGTGTGTTGTGTGTGTGTGTGTGTGGTGTGTGCTTTATTATCTAAGTATTTTAGAACTTACGTATTGAGTCAGTGTAACTCTTCAAAGAGATATTGGATTGATCCAGTAACGATCAATTGAAGCTTCAAATATTGAAACTAACCAATCAGCAAAGCTCGATTTGACATAACCAATCACAGCCGTCCTGGTCATAGACACCGGCCAATTGGAGCACACCACAGAAAGCCGAGATAGTCAGCTAAGTGAAATGCCAATTTAAGTTTAAATTGTGTAGTTTAAATGCAAATCTAATATAAGCGGATCAGGCGTGTATATATATATATATAATATATATATAATATATATATATTATATATATATATATATATATATATATATATATTCTATATATATTATATATATATATTATATATATTCTATATATAATATTATATATATATATATATAGATATATATATTATATATATATATTAGAATATATAATATATTATATATATATATATATATATATATATTGTTATATATATATATATTCATATATATATATAGAATATATATATTATATATATATATATATATATATATATATATATATATATATATATATATATATATATATATATATATGTCGTACCTAGTAGCCAGAACGCACTTCTCAGCCTACCCTACTATGCAAGGCCCGATTTGCCTAATAAAGCCAAGTTTGCATGAGTTAATTGTTTTTCGACTACCTAACCTACCTAACCTAACCAAACCTAACTTTTTTCGGCTACCTAACCTAACCTAACCTATAAAGATAGGTTAGGTTAGGTTAGGTAGTGTTGGTTAGGTTTCGGTCATATATCTACGTTAATTTTAACTCCAATAACAAAAATTGACCTCATATATAATGAAATGGGTAACTTTATCATTTCATAAGAAAAAAATTGGAGAAAATATATTAATTCAGGAGAACTTGGCTTATTAGGCAAATCGGGCCTTGCAAAGCAAGCCGAGTACGACGATCTAGGTAACATATATATATAGTATATATATATATATATATATATATATATATATATAGAACTACTGACCTTCCTCAGGATATAATCCCATAACTGCTGCCTAACTCCCGGATACCTACTTACTGTCAGGTAGAAAGAGGCATTAGGCGAAAAGAAACATGGCCAACCATTTTTGTCCCGCCTGAGAATTTGAACGCCGGATCCCCGATTGTAATTTGATAACGAAGACAACTGTACTACGAAACCCCCCATTGAAATGCAAACTAATTAGAAAAACGCAAAATATTCGTTCTTTGTCGATATGATTTTTGTTCCACCTGAAAATGGATTTATTACCTGAACCATCTCCACCCACACACACACACACATGGGGTTTGAGAGGCGGGACCAAAGAGCCAGAGCTCAACCCCGCAAAGCACAACTAGGTGAGTACACAACCATTGTCCTCACCATCACCACCATCGTCCCATCACCACCACCATCGCCTCTCCATCACCAGCAGCCCTCCTCTCCAGTACTGTCTCTTGCTCTCTGATCTCCCTTTCATTTTCCCGTCTCTAAAGACACTTTAATCCCTTCATTGTTGTCAAGCTGGCAACACTAAGGCGTAGAGCAAGTACAAAGCTTAAAGTGGAGCGCTCAGCCATGCCCTTACGAGCCCAAGTGTCTCACTCCAATCCTAAACAAACTAAAAATGAGGAATTTGTCATTGGTTTTTGCGTAGGGTCGGATTCTACGTCTAAGCCTTTGTAGGGTTAAGAACCTAAGGTTGTAGGTTTTGTAAGAGTCTAAGGCCCTCTTAGACTCTTAGAGGGGGATTGCTGGAGATATGAGATTGCGTTAGGTAGATGTGCGTGTGTGTGAGAGAGAGAGGAGAAGGGAGGCGGTGATGGGTGGTGGATGGGGGGAATGTGAGGTGGTGAGGGTTAGTGGTAATGGGGGAATAAGTGAATAATGAGAGGTGGTTGTGGTTGGGGTGAGAGTAGGGGCAGCTACTGCCCCTCTCACCAACAGAGATGGAGATTGGGGAATGATCCAGCAACAGAAAATATGGAAATCAAGCAAGCAGTAACAGAGACAGGGGGTGAGATTTCCCAACAGCAGAGAAGCAAGTTCCGTCAACAACAACAGATTTGTAATGCATACAAAATCTCAGTCTTTTCTCGGTCCATAAAAAAGCATGTACCTAAAATTATCCCTCCAGATTATTTATGTATCCTTCTCTGAGGACATGTTTTCCTCCACAACAGCCGAGGGGACATGATTTTAGTTTCTCTAAGTCTGTCAGAGAAAGAGAGAGAGAGAGAAAAAAAAACATATATCCAAGTTTGCATTATATTCCACATCATATTCTGTCTATTATTAAATTCATATTATATCTATTATTATCAAATCAAACCAAATGTTTATTCGGGTAAAAGTACATACATACAAGATGAGTTACAACCATAATGTTGGTTTCAACCCTTTTACCCTGTCGTAGCTCAGTCGATTAAGGCAGTGTCTGGGATGCTTCCGGACGCAAGTTCGAATCCTCGTCACGGCCCTTGTGGATTAGTTCGTAATGTTGGATTTCTAGATAGAACTAGTACATACAATGCCTAAAGCCCTATACGCGCTTGCGTTTCCGGCAATTGTCGAGCATTATATTCACATAATATGAATAAAAGTACATAATAAAATGTAGCCTATTATGTTTAAACATTATTTTAAAAGTTAGTCTGAACCCCTTTGGTGCCAAAAGAAGAATAGGTTTCGTTTGTCATAATGTTGAATATATATGCGATATGTTGAAGGATATTATTTATCGCCTCGTTTTCTATAAGAAAATGAGTTTGAGTTATTTAAGGTGTTCTTTGTGTAGTTTATGAAGAACCCAGAAAATGTAAGTGCATTGTTTATGTGTTGTTTGTGAGTGCCTGTTTATGTGTTGTTTTGTGAGTGCCTTGTTTATGTGTTGGTTTTGTGAGTGCCTTGTTTATGTGTTGTTTTGTGAGTGCCTTGTTTATGTGTTGTGTTGTGAGTGTGTTGTGAGTGTGTTGTGTTGTGAGTGTGTTGTCTGTGAGTGTGTTGTCTGTGACGTGTGTTGCTGTGAGGTGTTGTCTGTGAGTGTGTTGTGCTGTGAGTGTGTTGTCTGTGAGTGTGTTTGTCTGTGAGGTGTTGTCTGTGAGTGTGTTGTCTGTGAGTGTGTTGTCTGTGAGTTGTGTTGTCTGTGAGTGTGTTGTCTGTGAGTGTGTTGTCTGGTAGTGTGTTGCATGTGAGTGTGTTGCCTGTGAGTGTGTTGCCTGTGAGTGTGTTGTTGTGAGAGTGTTGTCTGTTGAGCGTGTTGTCTGTGAGTGTGTTGTCTGTGAGGGTGTTGTCTGTGAGTGTGTTGTCTGTGAGTGTGTTGTCTGTCAGTGTGTTGTCTGTGAGTGTGTTGTCTGTGAGTGTGTTGTCTGTGAGTGTGTTGCCTGTGAGTGTGTTGCCTGTGAGTGTGTTGTCTGTGAGTGTGTTGTCCTCGTGTCTGTGAGTGTGTTGTCTGTGAGTGTGTTGTCTGTGAGTGTGGTTGTCTGTGAGCGTGTTGTCTGTGTGAGTGTGTTGTCTGTGAGGGTGTTGTCTGTGAGTGTGTTGTCTGTGAGTGTGTTGTCTGTGAGTGTGTTGCCTGTGAGTGTGTTGTCTGTGAGTGTGTTGTCTGTGAGTGTGTTGTCTGTGAGTGTGTTGTCTGTGAGTGTGTTGTCTGTGAGTGTGTTGCTCTGTGAGTGTGTGTCTGTGAGTGTGTTGTCTGTGAGTGTGTTGTCTGTGAGTGTGTTGTCTGTGAGTGTGTGTCTGTGAGTGTGTTGTCTGTGAGTGTGTTGTCTGTGAGTGTGTTGTCTGTGAGTGTGTTGTCTGTGAGTGTGTTGCCTGTGAGTGTGTTGTCTGTGAGTGGGTTGTCTGTGAGTGTGTTGTCTGTGAGTGTGTTGTCTGTGAGTGTGTTGTCTGTGAGTGTTGTTGCCTGTGAGTGTGTTGTCTGTGAGTGTGGTTGCCTGTGAGTGTGTTGTCTGTGAGTGTGTTGTCTGTGAGTGTGTTGCCTGTGAGTGTGTTGCCTGTGAGTGTGTTGTCTGTGAGTGTGTTGCCTGTGAGTGTGTTGCCTGTGAGTGTGTTGTCTGTGAGGGTGTTGTCTGTGAGTGTGTTGTCTGTGAGTGTGGTTGTCTGTGAGTGTGTTGTCTGTGAGTGTGTTGTCTGTGAGTGTGTGAACGAAAAACAAATTTTAGCTTTGAAACATATTTCTCACAGGACCTAAAAAAAAGATTCATTTCCCCAAGTAAATTAAAGTCACATACATTACCCTCATACGACGAGGACAAAACAAGTTTCTAAATCACTCACCCTTCCTTAGGACAAAATTAAAGTCAGTGAGCCACCCATCCTTTACCTTACCTTGACGGTTACCCTTGAGGTGCTTCCGGGGCTTAGCATCCCCGCGGCCCGGTCGTCGACCAGGCTTTCTCGTTGCTGCCGCTGTTGTTGACCCTTCTCCTGTTGCTGATGCAGTGTTGCAGGAATATGAACACCATCCTCACTGTGCAGTGTTGCAATGAATATGACCACTAAATCTGTCTCGCCACCAATTCTGGCTATATTGCACAGCTTAGAATAGATTAAGAGAGCAATTAGAGCCAGAGTAGAGCAGATGACGTGCAGTGGGCCACAGAGCAGCTCTGCGCAACGCCACAAGTTGTCGTACGAGAGGTTAAGTGCACTCTGCCACTTACGAACCACTAATGTTGTTATTCAACAGGAGAGGAAGATGACAAGGGCACACTTTCAGAGCCTCAGGGCTTGCACTCTCATGTACAATGGGGAAAGTGACTCACAGGTTGCACAAGAAGGGAGCAAATCTCAGCATTGCCCAACACTCACAGTAACATTAGTTAACAAAACTGCAGATTTGCAAATCATATCTAAAATGGCGCTGAGACCTAAGAGCAGAAAAAGTTGTTAAAACATATTTGATGTAATATTTCTTAAAGCCCAAAAAAAAAAAACATTCCTCCACCTCCTAAATAATGGTGAAATGGGTCGAGTACATACCGAGCCAATCTGACTACAGGCAATGTTGTTATAGATTCAGCTACTCGGAACAAAGTTCCAAATAGCACGGGCTATGGTGAGCCCGTAGTGGAACTTACCTAGGCACAGGAGCGGTGCCGTCTGTGGTGTCTCGACTACAGGCAAGTCTGGCCTCTCTTTAAGTTCATTCAACCTCTTCTCCCTTCCCTCCCTCCTCTTATTTTTCCATATATACCCTCTTCTTCCTTACTATCCCCCCCCCCTCGCTTCGCCAACAGAGAGAGAGAGAGTTAGTGGGAAGAATGTAAATATATCTCCCTTGCCAACTCTCAGTAAAATTTCTGCAGCTCTGGTTCTGAGTGGGGGTGAATTACTGTTAAATAATCATGAAGGTGTGTGTGTGTGTGTGTGTGTGTGAAAGGCACTACGGGCTCACCAAGCCCGTGCTACTTGGAACTTTGTTCCAAGTAGCGAATCTTTAACAACGACACTGGAAGCTCTCGTTGGAAAGGATGGAGTAGGGGGGGGGGGGAGTGTAGGTGTGTGTGTGGTGTGTGTGTGGTGTGTGTGTGTGTTGTGTGTGTGTGTGTGTGTGTGTGTGTGTGTGTGTGTGTGTTTTGCCCAGCATAGCTTCTTAGTTAACTCTGTATTTCCTGCCACTGATCCTGCTATCCTGCCACCCTGCACACACACACACACCCACAACACACACACACACCCACACACACACACACACACACACACACACACACAACACACACACACACACACACACACACCTACGTTATGCCTGACATAGTGGGAATAATGCTTGCACCAGCTGCAACTTAATGACATCAGTTTTCACAATTAGCCAATTACAATCCTCTCTACGAGGCTCATTGAACTTACCTAATTGATATTACAGCAATCTGCAACGTGGGTAAAATACGAATGTGGAAAGGGGGAAGAGGGAAGAGGTGGGGGGGGAGGGGAGGAGAAGATTGTTGCAACGATTAATTAGATGTAAATTTATATATTCATATATTTTCAAGTATTATCTAATGTCTAAAGATAAGGGTTTATGTGTTTTTGATTTAAATTGTAGGAATGTCAATTATTTGTTTATGACTTTTAAGTAGAAAGACCCAATTACAATGCAGGAAATTAATTGATTTGTTGCAAGGTGTTTGTTGGGTTGACTGGCGTGAGTGTCTAGGTTGTGTGATGCTTGTTGGAACTGTAAGTGGCGTGTTGGAGCTGTGCGGGGCTGTGTTGCTGAAGTGCTGTGTCTGGAGGCTGTGTTGGAAGCTGTGATCTTGTGGAAGTGTTACTGCTTGTTGGAAGCTGTGACTAGGCTGGTTGGGAAGTGTGCTGGGACTAGTGTTTGGAACTGTGGGCTGTGTTGCTGGAGGTGCTGTGGAGCTGTGTCTGGAGCATGAAGCGTGCTGGTGCTGTTTGGAGAGTGCGGTGCTATGTTGGAAGCTGTGACTGGTGGCTGTGTTGGAATGTCTGGGGCTGTGTCTGTGCAGCTGTGGCTGTGTTGGAGAGCTGTGTACTGTGACGGGGCTGTGTTGGAAGCTGTGTCTGGTGGCTGTGTTGGAAGCTGTAGTGTCTGGAGACTGTGTTGGAAGCTGTGTGCCTCCAGATATACTTCACTCAGTTTTCATTCCTGTAGGACGAAAGCGTGTACAGGGGTCTGCAGCTGAGTGGGACAGCGCTTCGGATTCGTAGACCTGAGGTTCCAGGTTCGATCCCCGGTGGAGGCGGAAAACAAATTGGGCAGGAGTTTCTAATCACCCTGATGCCCCTGTTACCTAGCAGTAAATAGGTACCTGGGTAGTTAGACAGACAGCTGCTACGGGCTGCTTCCATGGGAGTGTGTAACAAAATGGAGGCCTGGTGGAGGACCGGCCGCGGGGACGCAAGCCCCGAAATCATCTCAAGAACGATAACCATAACACAAAGTTGTAAAGTTATGCTAGCCGCAGGCGTCTGGTCTCCAATTTTGGACAGACAAACACACAGACAGATAGCACAGATGGAATGGCAATTAGGCAGTGATGTGGTGGAAGGCAGACTCCATACACAGTTTCAAATGTAGATGTGATTGAAGCCCAGTAACTAGGCTCAGGAATATGCACACCAGTTCGATTGACAGTTGAGGAAGCGGAACCAAAGAGCCAGAGCTCAACCCCCGCAAGCACAACTAGGTGAGTACATACTAGCAGCAACAGAAAATGCATGCTCGTCAGTCCTATACATTTTTAACAGTTGGTATGATAGTGACCTATACTCAACTATATAATAAATCTCTCAGATCTGACCGTCTTAGCGTTTGCCCACCAAAAAAAAAAAAAGATGGAGTGCGAGCTTCCCGATTATTTTTATTATATATTTTCGGAGGGGTTATTACACACGTCTGGCAGACGCGTCCAAGGCGCCCCCCCCCCCCGCTCCCTCGCGCCAGATGTAAACAAACAAAATTCGGGAGTTTGGAGGGTAACTTGACTAGAATGTTTACAACGCCAGGGTCAGGAACGTGATTTATGCACATTTTACTTCACAATTCACGCATCAACGAAATAAATTTATTTGAATTAACGTCCTTAATTTGACATAGTTGAGTAGGGGTTATTATTTACTACAACAACAAAAAAAATCTGAGAAAAGATTAGTAAACAATTTTGTTTTAGAATTTAATATCCGTTTTCAATTACGACGGAAGAATATGTTGGAAGAGAATTTTCATTTTAGTACACCGGACGAGCAGGCCACAGGCGCCCCAGCCTTCTGACTGGGTATATTTGCCATCATAATATGTCGGTAAAACTTGAGAGTGTAATCATATAACGGCAGGGCGCGAGGCTGCTTTGAGGGGGAGGGAGGGTGTCTGGGGGAAGTGTAGGAGAAGTGTCTCGTGGTGGATTTAGAGGGGATGGGGGTCGATGGAGGAGGAGAAGGAGGAGAGAAGAAGAGGGAGAAGAGATAGAGGAGGAGAAGAGAAAGAAGAGAGAAGGAAGAGGAAAGAGCCGTGTAAAGAAAAAAAATAAACAATTGCCGCGCACGTCAGGAAACCTGACTAAATATGGGTGTTTTCACCTAAATGTACTCGCGTATTTGTGCTTACTGGGGGTGGGGCGGGGGAGGGGGGGAGGGTTGGACAAGTTTCGGGGTCTTCGGTCTCCCCTTCAGCTTATTAATCACCTAGCTCACCGGAGCCTATTGGGCCGTATTATATCTACACGAGAATCTCTGTATGTTGAGTCTGCCTTTTACCATCTCACCTCTTATAGTACATCCATGTGTCCGTCAACCTTATACTTGCAACAATTAAAACTTTTAACCCCGTGCTACATAATTACAGCTCAAACACTAAATGTTTGTTTGGTTTGTTCACCACTTGTATCTGAAGTTTCCATTTTATATCCCCACGTTCTGCTGTTCCTATCGTTGAACAATCGCTTCTGTGACTACTTTCTCCATTTATATTAGAATCCTATCATGATCTCCCTTCCTCTCCGCCCTTCTTCGTTATTATTCCTATTCTTCTCTAGTGGTGACATCCAATTCCCTGTAAATGACCCAGAAATATGTATTTATGTAGTGATACACTCCCCCCATTGCCCAACCACTGCCTCCAGGGTCAGCTCTCGGCACCTGGGCAGCGTCTGTACCAGAGAGAGACAGAGAGAGAGAGACGAGAAACGACATAGACAGAAGTCATTCAAGGCGAAGAGACTGAGACAGAGACATAAATATACAATGACAATGAGAAATACAAAGTTCAAACAGAAAGACAGTGAAAGACAGAGAAATAGAGACGGAAGCATATTAGAAAAAAAAGAGACAGTCACAAAGCTAGACAGACAACAGACTGGTAGAGAGCATACACAGATGAAAAAAAGATAGAGGCAGACTGACAGAGTGAGATATAGACAGACTGAAAAGTAGAAAAACAGAGACAGACTGAAATAGGAAGGCAGAGAAAAAGACCCCACAGACAGAGAGAGAGAGCAGAGAGAGAGAGAGAGGAGAGAGAGACGAGAGGAGAGAGCGGAGAGAGGAGAGAGAGAGAGGAGAGAGAGGAGAGAGAGAGAGGAGACAGATCTGGGGTCAGAGTCAAGCCGAGCACTGCCAGTGCTTTAATGCGATTTGTTGCGTCCCTTCTTAGGTTGCGTCCCCCTTCTTCATTCACACCTAGATCTGCGCTGATGTCTAGACCACTTCCGCTCAACACACCACAGCCCGGCTCATATTAATCAACACAAACATAAATTTCGGATTTGCGTCATAAGTTCTTGCGTGGTGAAGAGTCTCGCCGGCGTATCCCAACACTCTGCTTCACTCCTTAACTTCTAAAGCACACTTCACACTCTCCAGGACACTCATAACTCTCCTCACATCCACCCAAGTCTACCCGCTAACGTCCAAACGCACACACACACACACCACCACACACACACACACACACACACACACACACACACACACACACACACACCACACACACACACACACACACACACACACACACACACCAAGCTGTACCCGACACTTATAACATTATCCAAAATCTAGAAACATTTCTTTCCTAAATATTTTTCATAGATTTACTTCGTTTCCCCCCCCACAAAAAAAAATTCCCACAAAACTATTCGACCCGTTCTCCTAATAGCTTCCATTGTCCCATTATTCCACCTGCCACAAAAAAAACACAAAACGAAACACACCACAAAAATACCCATGACCAAAGATCTTATAATCCCTTATCTGTATCACAAGAAACACAGTGATCAAAGCCTCCTTGTAACAGTCCTTCCAGACGACCCAGCAAGTACTACCATGCATCCCTACTACCAACTCAGCCCTCAAATACCCTTCCAGACGACCCAGCAAGTACTACCATGCATCCCTACTACCAGATCACTCCCCTTCAATTCGCGGTCCTCCCCGACCCTCCCTGCCACACACCAGTCCGCAAAACAATAACAATTTCTTCGGGATCCACAGACTCAGTAGACCGTGAAAACTCACTCAAAGTTGGCCGATGTTAAACCCAAGAGGAAAATGTTTTGTCCCCAGAGAGTGAGCAGCTGTTGGTGTTCCCTGGTGGTGGAGGTGGTGGTGCTGTGTTGGTGTTCCCTGGTGGGTAGGGTGGGGGGTGCTGTGTTGGTGTTCCCTGGTGGTGGAGGTGGGGGGTGCTTTGTTGGTGTTCCCTGGTGGTGGTGGTGGGGGGTGCTGTGTTGGTGTTCCCTGGTGGTGGAGGTGGGGGGTGCATGTGTTGGTGTTCCCTGTGGTGGTGGAGTGGGGGGTGCTTTGTTGGTGTTCCCTGGTGGTGGTGGTGGGTGCTGTGTTGGTGTTCCCTGGTGGTGGTGGTGGTGGTGGTGTGGTGGTGGTGGGGGTGCTGTGTTGGTGTTCCCTGGTGGTGGAGGTGGGGGGTGCTGTGTTGGTGTTCCCTGGTGGTGGTGGGGGGGTGCTGTGGTGGTGTTCCTGGTGGTGGAGGTGGGGGGTGCTGTGTTGGTGTTCCCTGGTGGTGGTGGGGGTGCTGTGTTGGTGTTCCCTGGTGGTGGAGGTGGGGGGTGCTTGTGGTGCCTGGTGGTGGTGTGGTGGTGGTGGTGGTGGTGGTGGTGGGGGTGCTGTGTTGGTGTTCCCTGGTGGTGGAGGTGGGGGTGCTGTGTTGGTGTTTCCCTGGTGGTGGGGGGGTGCTGTTGGTGTTCCCTGGTGGTGGTGGTGGGGTGCTTGTGTTGGTGTTCCCTGGTGGTGGGTGGGGGGTGCTGTGTTGGTGTTCCCTGGTGGTGGAGGTGGGGGGTGCTGTGTGGTGTTCCCTGGTGGTGGTGGTGGTGCTGTGTGGTGTTCCTGGTGGTGGGGGGGAGGGGTGCTGTGTTGGTGTTCCCTGGTGGTGGTGGTGGTGGGGGTGCGGGGTGCTGTGTTGGTTGCCCCTGGGGAGGATGAAGGGCTGAAAAATGCTTCCTTGCACCTCCTTCAGACTAGTTTCCTTTCTGCCCAATGGAGTAAGCTTCTAATCTCCCCGTTGAGACAAGCTTCCTCGCTCCACGCTTCGTGTTTGAAGTCGATTCAGTGGACGTTTTCTCATTTGTGGTTAATTACACATGCAAAACAGCAGAGCGAAAAATGCTCTCGAACGACAACTCCGCATGACAGGGGATTCGAAGACTGGAATAAAAAGAGATCGAATATTGTGGAAATAATAATAATAATGCTTTTCAATGCGACAGAATCTAAATGAGGATAACGTATGTAACAAATATTCCGGAATGCTGAACCAGTGACAGGAATTACTCTGTGTGTGTGGGGGAGAGTTTTTTTGCGTGATGCTTTTGTTTCAATAGGTGGAGTACGATTTGGTGTTGATTTTTTTTTCCGTATTGTTGTATTTGATTTATGATTTTTCTGTAGTCTTTTGTTTACGATTCTATACTGTATGAACCGCGCCACCTGTAGCAACGCCACCAACAGAACAGCCTCTTTAAGTTTAGAGAAGATACACAGGAGAGCATAAATGGAAGCTAGAAACACAAATGAGTCGAAGAAGTAGATGTAAGGAAGTTTTCGAACCCTGTACGGTATGGTTCGAGAACTTAAATGCACGGAAAGAAGGATCTGTGGAAGCCGCCTCCATCCACAACGTAATGGTAGAATCGATTAAGATTTCAATGCCATGGCCCTTCCAAATAGCTCATGGTCAGAAATATTTCCTTAAAAATTCCAAATGTGGACCTCCAAGAAATTCTCTTATTTGTTTTATCTATTTTGTCTAGCCAGCTAATTCTCATAAATTTGATTTACGTTTTAATGCAGCATTGTATATTGTCCCTAACATTATTAACGGAGAATTTCGAGAGAGCGGGACCCTTGGAATTTAATAAAGAGATTAGATTATATTCTTTCCTTCTTGAAAATCAAAACTGGATTATTTGGCTAAGTAGTCTATGCCATCTTTGTATGTATACTCCTTTATAACATTAAAATATATCTCATTATTATTTACTAGTTGTACCCGGCCACGCTTGCTTGGCTCAGCAACACATGTGCGTTGTTGAACCACAGCAACTTTCCCATGTCCCCAGTCCTCCCCACCATTCCCACACCCTCGTCTGATGCCTTCTCAATGGATCTGATGTTCCCATCACTAAATATAAGAAAAGCAGTTAAAAAAACGAAATGAAAAAATTAAAAAATAAAAAATAAACTATACTCTCGAATGAACGGTATGGTAAACAACACAGCTCAATTCCAATGCAATGTTACACAAAATAATTAAATGAAAATAAATCGAAATTTATGAAAATTCAATTTACCAATGCACTCAGAAACATTAAAATGGGATCATAACTTATTTAGTATAGCATGTGTTGTTATTACGTGCAACAGATAATGCTGTTTAAAAAAAAACATGTTTTAACTGTCACAAGTGTGGCATC
>WNGS01135237.1:11713185-11729182 GCA_020271785.1 Procambarus virginalis
TGTCACCTCTGGCTTAAAGAGCACTCTAATTCCTCACTCTATGCCTCCCTATCACCTTTCAGATCACCTCTAACTTCTCTACAACTCATCACTAATTTGCTTTCTCCAATGCTTCCTGCGGGACGCCTCTAATTTGCCTTCCTCTCTGATAATTACTTAGAGATTTCCAGGACATAATGTTAATGTTCCTGTTGAATGCTGGCTAACTAGACGCCCGCCTCCAGCACACCTCTTTGAAGGCGCCCTTATACAACGGCTGAAACACTCATTAACTAGGGTGAGCTTACCTCGTTCTTCTTTCCTCTCTCTTTACTCGCTGGGTGAGTATATTTTTTTTTCCCCGGTATATGTGAAGGATGGATGAACCACGGAGATCGAGAGAGAGAAAAGGATAGAGAGCGCGATAACAATGTCTCGATCTTCTATTATAACACTTCTCTCTCTCTCTCTCTCTCTCT
Source organism: Procambarus virginalis (assembly GCA_020271785.1). Lineage (NCBI taxonomy): Eukaryota > Metazoa > Arthropoda > Malacostraca > Decapoda > Cambaridae > Procambarus > Procambarus virginalis. The sequence goes on from WNGS01135237.1 coordinate 11,713,644, forward strand.
AACACGAGCTTCAGCTCCTGGGAACCGGCTTTTCAGTCAAGGGGGGGTTGTCTATTCTTATTCGAGCCGATTATTCCGGCTCCCAACTCACCCTTTGGAATTATGGATGGAGTTCGTCTGACTTCCGCACCTGACAGCTCATTCCACTTGCTTTACTCTTCTTGGACTGAAGTACTGCTTTGTTACTACTCTGGGAAGTAATAAGGTTCTGCATTCCAGTTATGCTCTTTCGTGTTGGTCTGATCATTCTAAAAAAAATAAAAATAATAATAAAATTAAATGTCTAATTAAGCGTTATCATTTTTTCCTCCGTATCGACGTCAAAACGTTCCCCCTTGTACTCTTTCGAAGTAGTCTAGTTCATGCCTCTAAGATCAGTCTGAAGCAAATATCTTGACTTTTTCTCATTTTGTTATTGTGCTTTTTTTCAAGACAAGATTATACACATTGGGGCTATATTCTACAGTACGGGGCTGTCACAGGCAGAGGGCTCTATTATGACAGATTCCTTGTCCTTGTAGATCTAGTCTATAAATATATATTACAGTATATTTAGCATATAATGTTGATGATATACTGGGGGTTATATCGACCTCCCATATACGTTTTTCCTTTTTGTAACTCGAGTATATTGCCTTCCTATAACTGTATACTTTGCTTGTGGCCCTCTGTTCTCCGTTACACATCTCATCACGTTGCATTGCTTGGATTTAAGTCGAGCAACCATTTTTCAGCTCATCAATTTTTCGATCATCTTCTGTTCACATTAGTTTCATCCATGGCTGAGATTGACTCATGAAGGATCCCCACCTCGTTAGCTGCGGTATTGAAATAACCTCAAACACCACATCAGTCCTAGTGCTTATTCTTTTTGATTATTTATTCAAAAATCTTCTTATTTATTTATTTATTCATATTATTCAAAATTTATTCTTCTTTTTTGTGATCTCACGTTTGCTCTTCCATTCTGAATTCTCTAATGTCAGTATTACTCTTTGTTTATTTTCTGTTAGATAGATATTTCTCGTCGAGCTCATGATTGCTACCTGTTGCTTCAGCTTGTTTATCAAGCTAAAGCAATAGTCTTGCGTGTGGAAAGCTTGTAAGGTGTTCTGGTAATCAGGGAAGATGCAGTCAACACAAAAAGGTATATATGTTGACCAGACCACACATAGAAGGTGAAGGGACGACGACGTTTCGGTCCGTCTGGACTATTCTCAAGTCGATTGTGAATGGTCCAGGACGGACCGAAACGTCGTCGTCCCTTCACCTTCTAGTGTGTGGTCGGTCAACATACTTCAGCCACGTATTGTGACTCATCGCCTGCAACATGTATATATGTTTGTGTTGATTGAAACCACTCCACAATTGGGTACAATGTGTGTTTTTTTTTTGTATGTGTATATGTGTGTGCGTGCGCGTGTGTCTATGTGTGCGTGCGTGCGAGCGTGTATTGGCTGAAAGCAAATTGCGTCGACTTACCCCTACCCTTTCTACCCCTTCCCTTGACAACTGTGAAAGGGCTTCGATCAGTGGGTTTGAAGCTTGAAGCCCTAAGGTGGCCGGAAAGGAAGCCCTTCCCAGTAACCAATGTCAACTCCGGCAATGTAGAGGGGATCAGAGTGTGTGTGTGTATGGGTGGCCTCGTATCTACGCTTGAGCGACTCCAAGCGTTAGTACATAGCCTTCGAATTGAGGTTTAAATTTATATTTTTTTTGTCACTATCTGGCTCCCTTTCCTTGTTGCCATCTGGCTTCCCTTCCCATCCTTGTTGCCACCTGGCTTCCTTTCCCACTCGCCTTCCCTCTCGCATTTACCATCTTTCATATCTACTGTCTCTTCACATTCCCATCCCACCCATTCGCCAGGAGTTAACTGGGGCCAATAAAGAGCTAAACCAGGTAGCTCAGTAGTCACTGATAGTTCCTTCCCCTTCAGTAGTCACCGTTACTAAAGCCCTCTCATATGAGGTGAGCGGAGGCGATGTCAATTGAACCAAACCGGCTTCGGTCGTATAAATAAACCAGAAAGTATTGACCGAGTGTGATGTGTGTGGTGTGTGTATATATAGATTTTCCCGAGTGAGTTAAACAGATCCACAGATGAGCAACATGGGTGCAATCAAAGACTCTTTTCATTGAGTGGCTTGGAATTGGCGTTAAGGGTAGATCGAGTCGAGAGGTGATTGGGGAGACATTTCCACACAGCTTTATATGCAATTAGGACGTAGTTCTGGGGAATTATGACACTGGGGAAAGGGGAATGCAGACTCAACAAGTCTTCAAGCTTTTCCTTCAAGTATTACTTGACAAACTACTCCAGCTGGAGCTATCACACACACACACACACACACACACACACACACCACACACCCACACACAAACACACACACACACACACACACACACAAAACACACACACACACCACACAAACACACACACACACACCACAACACACACACACACACACACAACACCAACACACAACACACAACCACACACACACACACACACACACACACACACACACACACACCACCACATATATTTACCTACGCATAATCTGCGCAAACGTAAAATATAAGCTCTTCAACATTAATGTTTTGCCAGGCTGGTACTCATTTTTTTTATGAGGCAATCATGGAAGTGAAGCGTGTCGCGACTGTGAGGAATGAGCAGCAAACAGCTGATGATGATGATTGGTGATGGGTGATGATGATTGGTGACGGGTGATGATGGATCACCGCGGGGATTCCCACCCCCCCCCAACCCCCAACCCCCACCCCTGTGGAACTAACCCCCTCCCCCCTCCACCCGATGAATATTAAACCACATTTTTCCACCTTTTTTTTTACCTTATTTTTTACAACGCAGCAAAATTACACTTTTTTTCAAGACAAATAAAAATTAAAAATTAAAAAATGCAGTTTAAAAGTAACGACGGGATAATGAAAAAAAAAACTACAGTATGACTGAATTTAAAAATAAAAATAATTAAGCTTTAATATCCACGATACTAGCTGACATAAACATTAATAACAGTTGATGTATGTACTAAAACAAATATGCATTTATATTAATGAGAATGTGTGACATAGGATCATGAAAACTTCTGTAATTCCCTCGTTCCATTCTGTAATTCCTTCCCAGATCACCTTGGTAATTAAGGCCTCCTTAACTAAGAGTAAATTGACAGACGGAGATGTTGCTTATGAGAGGCCATCCATGATCTTCTTCCCTGTTGTTGACTTCAATTGTTTACCAACATAAGCAAACACCTGCACTCTGCCCCCCAATGTTTGTAGTTTACAAACACTTAGGGTAAGTATATAGGTAATCACTTGGAGTCTACACCTCAACTATATATATATATATATATATATATATATATATATATATATATATATATATATATATATATATATATATATATATATATATATATATATATATTATTAGTAAATTTTGGTAGCAGTCTTTCTTGTAAACATATGTTGTTAAATATGACCGAAAAAGTAAGATTAATAATTCTAACACGAATTTTCTCAATATTTCTTATGTTTCTTTTTACTGTCGATGGCAATTGAAAAATCAATTCTCCAAAATTCATTTTTATTTCTAGTCTGACGCGACGCTTGAACACGTTTCGTAATAACTTATTACATTTTCAAAGACTTTAGTTTACACACACACAACTGTAACCTGAAAACACTAAACAGAGTTTTACTTATGCTAACACTAAACAGCTTGTCTTATATACTCGCATTTGGGTGAGGTGATATGTTGCAACAGTTTTGGATGAGGTGAACAAACTTTTGACCAACACAAGACAGAACACGGAACAATGGGTATTAATTGGATAAATGAGAGGGAAGAATGGAAGTAACTGCAAAGGGCCTATTGGCCCATACTTCCTCTTGATGCTTCTATATTGGTGCGGAGTCTTGAAGTAGGTAGAATATAATTGCGCATTAATTGGCTGTTGATCCCAGCAATCAACAGCCTTTCTACGATACCTTATCCCTGCTACGATTTCACGTCTAATTCAACGACCCCAACTTTCCTAAGCCCCTTAATGTTGAGCTCAACCCAACAGGAGGAGAGCGTTCATTCCTCACTAAAATCTGAACGTCACATTTATTAAACAAAACTGCAATGTTTGTGTTTTTGTTTGTGTAGACTTAGACCAATGCCTTTGAGACGAAGACACAGGTCGCCTGTTTTTTCTGATATATGAAGTACTTTATTATCGGAAAACAACAACAACAGAGAATTACGAAGCAATTTATTTTAGCAATTTAAGCAATTTAAAACAGAGAATTACGAAGCAAACAACGCTTGCAATGCAACTACGGACGTTATTTAGAGTTACACACACACACACGTAAGATCGTTCTTCCTAGGTGGATCAATGAGATTAAAGGTCATACGGTATCCCAGGAAAGGTACGAGAATTCCTGAACCCTCAATTGTATGTTTATATATATACACACACACACATACATACAGTTGAGGTGGGGTCAACTGTATGTGTATACACACACATACATATACAGTTGAGGTGGGGTCAACTGTATGTGTGTATACGCACATACACATATACAGTTGAGGTATGTGTATGTGTATACATACTCATCTAGTGCGCACAATATCCGGCAGTAACGTTAATTCATCGTAAGTGATTTTGATTTAATGATGAATGATGAATACTCCACCATTGGGTACAATGTTCAAGAGTGGCGTGGGTTCGACGTTGAAGCCACTTGAATAACATTGATTGAACGAGGACAACGTCGGTTCAATGTTCAAGTTACTGTTGGTTATTGTGTTCACTTAAGTGTTAATTGTTAATACAAATGTTAATTGTATTAGCATTGGTATTAACAAATGTTAGTTGTATTAACGGAGATCTGGAAACGTCAGGCATCACTAGGAGTCGAGTTTGTTTACCTAAGAGATATCAAATGATCAATAAAGATAAAGCATTCAAACAATTAAATACCCTCCCCACCCCCCTTAAACCTCGAAAAATAATTAAAACCAAAAATGTACGTTCCTGAAAACTCTGAATGAAAAGCTCAAAATATGGAACATAAATGTCCAAATCCTCTGAATGTTTCTAACATTATTGTTTACATTAGATACGAAACAAAGCCTATAAACAAAAGCTAATAATGTATACGAAATAGCAAAGAATAACAAAATCCTCCTTACACTACACTACACTACACAAGGAGCCGGTCGGCCGAGCGGACAGCACACTAGGCTTGTGATCCTGTGGTCCTGGGTTCGATCCCAGGCGCCGGCGAGAAACATTGGGCAGAGTTTCTTTCACCCTATGCCCCTGTTACCTAGCAGTAAATAGGTACCTGGGTGTTAGTCAGCTGTCACGGGCTGCTTCCTGGGGGTGGAGGCCTGGTCGAGGACCGGGCCGCGGGGACACTAAAAAAAGCCCCGAAATCATCTCAAGATAACCACAAGATAACCTACACTACACTACACTACACTACACTACACTACACTTTATTCAAGATCCTTCTGTAACGAGGCCCAATGTCGCATTTTGACGTATACTCTACTTAAGGCCAAAAATTGTCATACTAGAAAATGGAAGCGGCTCGCGAAATTGACATACTGTCCCGTTTTCTGTTTTGGGTCCTCTGCTAGGTTTATGATCAGGGCACTTTAATACGACAGTTTCTTGACGTTGTGAGACCTTAGGAGGACGGGCTGAGTTATCCTGGAGCTTCTCGGAGGCCGGGTAGGAACCAGCGATGATCAGGGCGTTCCTCCTCTGGACTGCAATGCTGAAGCGCTGTTAACAGATGCCGGGAAGCTCTTGCTCATCGAACTGTTCGATAAGTTTCGAACAAAGCAGCTCGGAAAACGCTTTGACATTAATGTTATTTAACGTACCAAAGATGTTTACATTACTAGGATTAAATTATAATAATTTTCTAATCCTCCTTTGCTACTGAACGTGCTTGTATGCCTGCTTCATTATGGTCAGCGGTCTTGACAACTAATACTTCAATAAAGTGTAAAGTTATATACAAGAAAGTGCAGAGGAATGTCAGAAGGTTGAGGGCCAAAGATGAGAGAGCTAATCTAGGAGGGGCCAGCAGAGCCAGCCTGACCTCACGATATTGGAAGGATTAAGAAGGAGCTTCATCACACACACTCAAAGGTTCTCTGGGAGTGAGGAAGCGAGGAGACGACGAGAGGTCCAGGAAGCACAGTTGACCCAAGAGACAGTGGGTTGGAAGACCGTGTCTTATAACCAACGGGGACACGAGAAAATATTTATTGAATGTTGACCAATCCACACATTAGAAAATGAAGGGACGACGACGTTTCGGTCCGTCCTGGACCATTCTCAAGTCGATTACCACACACTAGAAAATGAAGGGACGACGACGTTTCGGTCCGTCCTGGATCATTCTCAAGTCGATTACCACACTAGAGAATGAAGGGACGACGACGTTTCGGTCCGTCCTGGATCATTCTCAAGTCGATTACCACACACTAGAAAATGAAGGGACGACGACGTTTCGGTCCGTCCTGGACCATTCTCAAGTCGATTACCACACACTAGAAGATTTCTAGTGTGTGGATTGGTCAACATACTTCAGCCACGTTATTGTGACTCATCGCCTGCATTTATTGAATGTGGGGGTAGCAATGAAGGGGGAACGAGATCAAATGAAAACCGGTTGACGCTAACTCTAATTTATATCTTAAAAAGAGCATTTGTTTCATTTTTTTTCTAGGATGGAGGCTTGGCCCTTGTGGCTGGCCTCATCAAGCTTTACAGGGTGACTGGTGAAAGCGTGGGAACTGTCATAGGTCGTTTGTGGTCATACCCATATCACCCATTTAAAGGGGGGAGGGGGAGGGGGGGGGTCGGCTCCAATAGTAACTCCAGTACAGTTAGTGGAGAAGAAATGGTGGACGACGAATCCATAGAGTTTCATACTATCTTCATAATATTGACTGACAAAAACGCATGTTACGATAGCAGATTTGCGTTTAGCGGCTCGCAACACCTAAATGATAGCAACGTTATGGGGGCTGACCCCAGGGAATGGGGTCAACCCAGGCACCGCTGGGTGCCCATCCAGAATTCAGATATTGACATTTAAAACAAATGTTCTGGTGGCAGATTTGCATTCTGGGGGGGGGGGGGGGCCTCCGAGCACTCACATAGAGCAACCTTTTGTGCTCAGTCCGGGCATAATCAGGTACCTTAGCTAGAATCTGTATGAGGTAGATATATCGCACCAATAGGTTAGACGTTATTGCACGAGACATTAGACAATTAAAAAGCCATGGATCGAGAGCTGAAACACGACTTTGAAAGCACAGCAAGGTGAGGGACACACAAATCATTTTATACCCCCAACATTTCCTCCTTGTTTCAGTCACAACACATACACACAAGGTCAGCTCATCTACCGTGTACACAAACATCGAGTGTGTCTGAACCTTCCCTGCACGGAGGACGGGTGGGGGGGGGGAAGGCAAGGATTTCTGGGTGTATATTTTGATGTTTGTTGACACAAACAGTTCGACAAGGAAGTGACTGGCTGTGACGGTGCTACAGTTTCATACTGTAGTTTGACTCAGGCAACTGATCAGTTTAATGATGTTTTAAACAGGTTAATACTTTATTCAAACGTTTCTTTATAAAGTTGGTGGAACTGTGTTGCTGGAACCTGAACTTGTAGCTCATGATTTAACGAATATCTGAGTGTTGAGAGAATATGTTTTAAACGTTAGTCAGCCGAGGAATGAACGATTGCTTATAAAATGATGTTCTTGAGTATAGTACAGACACTATAAAAATGCTGCTGGCTGAGCGCCTTATGTTGTAGTTGCCATTTTAGGCTTTTTGTTCCGCGAAGTTGGTTGAGGGGCGGAACCCTTGACAAAATGTTACCATGATTCTAAGGTTGTCGATATTTTTCTGGTGTGGGAGACTTGCCTGACCTGACGGGACCAGGTGAATAGTCTGTTGACTTGGTGAGTGGTCCAGCACGGTCTGGTACTTCGTGCAGAATCCGGTGAAAAATGGGAGTAGATAATCAAATATAGCTGTGCAATCTCTCTCAAGGGGAGAGAGAAAGAGAGAGAAAGAGACAGAGAGAGAGAGAAAAAAAAATATTTGGATCATTTAAGGTTCTGCAAACACTATATCGTCTAGTATCAGTGAGATACAACATAGTGCTATAAGTTTCCTGCCTGCCATTGCTCTTGGTGTGTACCAAAATCATCATCATTGTCCCTAAGACATTGTGTCTTATATGTAAAAATCCAAAAGATAAGGCTACAAGCCTTGCGGATATTTCGATTTTAGTTTTAGTTTCTTGTATGAAAGTCTGTACACTTTGGTGGTTTGGAAACCTTAACTGTGTGACGCGCAGAGTTGACTACAGGTCGAAGGTGGTTCATCAGAGGCGTGCAGAGTTAACTACACATCAGAGGCATGTATACTTGCTTTGTAGAACATGTGTACTTGCTTGCAGAACTGTGTACTTGCTTGTAGAACATGTGTACTTGCTTGTAGAACTTGTGTACTTGCTTGTATAACATATGTACTTGCTTGTAGAACTTGTGTACTTGCTTGTAGACACATATGTACTTGCTTGTAGAACCCGTGTACTTGCTTGTAGAACATGTTACTTGCTTGTAGAACATGTGTACTTGCTTGTAGAACTTGTGTACTTGCTTGTAGAACATGTGTACTTGCTTGTAGAACCATGTGCCACGTGCTTGTAGAACATGTGCACGTGCTTGTAGAACATGTGCACGTGCTGGTAGAACATCAACATCAGCAGCATATACAGCCACAACCGTTACTTATACAACGACAACACTTGCTTGTACAGGAAATGACTTGTTGATTGCATAGCAACATTTTTTTTGCTTGTAAAAACAACATTTCTTGACGGTTGTATAACAATCCTGATGCCTGATATACAATAGATGCTTGTTTTACTCATGCAAATTCATCCCAGGTGAACGGAATGAACGGCCGATGAGTGTGTTGTGTGTGTGTGTGGTGTGTGTGTGTGTGTGTGTGTGTGTGGTGTGTGTGGTGTGTTGTGTGTGTGTGTGTACTCACCTATTTGTGCTTGCAGGTTCGAGCATTGACTCTTGGATCCCGCCTTTCTAGCCATCGGTTGTTTACAGCAATGACTCCTGTCCCATGTCCCCTATCATACCTAGGTGTGTGTGTGTGTGTGAGTGTGTGTGTGTGTGTGTGTGTGTGTGATGTGTGTGTGTTTGTGTGTGTGTGTGTGTGTGTGTGTGTGGGTGTGTGTGTGTGTGTGTGTGTGGTGTGTCTACGCAACAAGGCTATTCAGGAGAACCCCTACGAGAAAACCAATCGGCGGCTGCCAAGTTCCCTCCCGAGGAACCTGGAAATTGCCCTGAGTCAAGTAGGACGACTGTGGGAAAGGTCTTCGCTATCGTAACCATCTATCGTACGGACGATCTCGTCGAGCTACCGTAACCGAACATCAGGTCAAAATTAACTCCCTTGAGATACACATCCAGGCCAGATGATGTTACCCCACCCCCCCATCAACGGAACATACGCGTTCGATCGAGGTAGAGAAGCTCTTCAAGGGATAATTAGGTACCATAACTAACCATTGAGAAGCTCCAACCAGTGAGGCTGGACGGTAGAACGACGGCTCTCGCTTCATGCAGGTCGGCGTTCAATCCCCGACCGTCCACAACGTGGTTAGGCACCATTCCTTTCCCCCCCCCCGTCCCATCCCAAATCGTTATCCTGACCCAGTGCTATATAGTTGCAATGGCTTGGCGCTTTTCCCTGATAATTCCATGAGTCAACTCCTTCCCCCTACCTTACCAGGAATGGAACTATCAGGGGAAGCGCCAAGCTATTACGACTATATAGCACTTGGAAGTGGTCAGGATAAGGATTTGGGATGGGACGGGGGAAAGGAATGGTGCCTAACCACTTGTGTGGACGGTCGGGGATTGAACGCCGACCCCCATGAAACGAGACGGTCGCTCTACCGTCCAGCCCAAGTGGCAGGAGTGGTGAGTGCGTGGTGGACGTAATTCAGTACCTTCTCGGTAGTATGTGTGTTGCACATGCAGGAAAATGTATTTTATGCTTAAGGTAAGTGACAGTAAACTGGCTAGATGTCACCTCCTCATAGTTACAGCATGACTGATGTGCGGTTAAGTCAGGCCTCGACCAATTTTACCAGTCGTCATCTTGCGGTCTGACAACACTCCTCCGTATACAGTCACCCCTGTTACCCCTACTCTGGCATCTGAGAGTGTAAGGAAGACGGGCTCACCATAGCCTGTGCTTCTTGGAACTTTTTGTTCCAAGAATCTTAAACAAAAACAACAGCTTCCAATCTTTGCTTCTTTTCCCAAATTTGGTTCAGGCTGGAGGCCATACCGGGCCCATTCTCAAGTCGATTGTGACACCACACACTAGAAAGTGAAGGGACGACGACCGTTTCGGTCCATCCTGACCATTCTCAAGTCGATTGTGACAACGACTTGAGAATGGTCCAGGACGGACCGAAACGTTGTCGTCCTTCACTTTCTAGTGTGTGGTAAGTTTGACAAGACTTGAGAATGTCCAGGACGGACCGAAACGTCGTCGTCCCTTCACTTTCTTCTGATCAACAACACTGAAACGTATGCACAAAAGAGCCTTACACAGTTAACGTTTCATCGAAGGAAATATTAATATCGAATTATGCTCCGAGACATATACACATTATTGTTTCATAACAAAAAACCACACAACATTTTGAAAGAAGCACGTTAATATTTACACCATTTGACTGAGTACTTCATAAAGTGTGACTGCTCTTACTATGCATCATGCTGGATTAATGCTTTTTCCTTATAAGCTTCTTCCATGACTGCGAGTAAGACTGCTTGAATGGATTTAAGCGTTGGTATTGAGCGCTTCAAGCGGACTCTTGTCCTGGAAGAGGCAAGAGCGGATTAAGCGTAGCTGGACACAATTGTGGAAGAGTGTTAGTAGTTAATTGAGCAAGGCTTAGTAGAGACAGGCGACGCCGTGGTTAGTTTGGGAAGCTGAATTATTCAGGAGAAAGTTAAAGGGAACGTTACCTGCTTTGGTCAGATGGGGAGGAAGAGGAAGGGGGGCAGGAGATTTTAGAAGGAAGGGAGAAGAAGGGTAGATGGAGGGAGAGAGATGATGTGGAAGAAGAAGGAAAAGGGAAGGGAGAGGAGAGGAGTTTCCCCCCAAGACGGTCGTGTGTCTGCGTATGTTGACGGCATCGGCTCTATGTTAAGTCTTCCCTCCTCCAGTGACCTGTGAGCTGCTGGGAGTGTTCTCTCTCTCTCTCTCTCTCTCCTCTCTCTCCATATGGGTGGGTCACCCCTGTAGCCTTCGAAGGGAGGGTAACCAGTGGTCTGTGCCTACTCATGTGTTGTTGTTGTTGTTGTTAAAGATTCGCTACCTGGAACTAAGTTCCAAGTAGCACGGGCACGGGCTATGGTGAGCCCGTAGCTACTCATGTGCATCTTCATTTACTCATACCTATCTACAGTGCGGTATATCCGAGAGTGAAACTGATGTGAACGATAGACCCAAGAACCGACCATTTTCATGTTCCAGCGCCTCAGTGTCGCCATCGGGAGGAGGGGAAACTGCTCGCTGCTTCGTGGGGTATCATCACCCACTTGTGGAGTAGGAAAGGGTTTATGAACCGTAATTGCAATGGGGTATGTATCTTGCAAGTTGCAATAACGTTTGAGTGAACTAAGATATAATAAGTGCTTGAAAAGGAGATGGTTAGAAGGAAGACATGGGAGGTAGAGAGGATGGGGAAGGGGGATTTGGGGTTAGAAGCGAAATGGGGTCTGAGTGGAATAGTGGAATGGATCAATCATGGGTGGTATAGCCCTGGGAGGTGGAAGATGAGAGGGGGGGGTGGGGACTTTACACACCACTGGAGGGGGGTGGGGAGGTGTGGAGGGGGTAATCAAAGACTACTCTAATTGTGTCGCAGCTCATAATGGGACTAGCTTCAATATTTGTCGTATGCAAATGAGCTATTTCAGATGCAGCATGGCCTGGAGACCAGCTCAATAACCAGGTCTTGCCTTTCTTATTCAAACATTCTTTCATTTACGAATCGTCATACTAATACCCTCTCTCTCTCTCTGCACTCTCTCTCTCTCGTCTCTCATCTGCTGCTCCTGCTCTTCTCTCTCCTCTCTCTCATCTCTCTCTCTTCTCCTCCTCTCCTCTCTCTCCTCTCCATCTCTCTCCTCTCTATCTCCTCTCTCTCTCTCACTCTCTCTCTCTACTTCTCCATCACACTTTCCCCATCTTCTCTGTAATCGTAATACTACATTTTTTCTGCTTTTCCCATTATACGTCCAGATCGAAACCAATGCAACAGTTTCTTAGTATTATCTCAGCCTATTTGTTCAGTGCTATTGTACAGAGAAAATTATAATGAATGCTATATTTTCTTATGTATGATATATGCTGTTAAAGTGAATAACCACTGTCTCATGCTATGTGTAGCAACAGCTCAGCCTATTTAAGATGTCATTCTCACGCCACAAACTAGCATGAAAGGGTCCTGTCTTAATGAGAATGCTAAATGTTAGACTTTGTGTATGGGGAAAAATCAAAATAAGGCTGTGTTACCTTGTTCATTAATTTAGTAATATATGTCGTTAGTGCACTTCTTCAGCGTCCGTCACTCTGACCTTTCTTACTGGTAGCCATGGTTGGTGGAAACCTATTATGTCAAGTGTCAGTGAGACCTCTGTCAATTGGGGGTCATGGCCTGCGGCGCATGCTCACCATAACCCGTGCCTACTTTGGAACTTCATTTCCAGGCTGTAGCGACATCATTTAACAACAAAGAACTGTAACGGGCTTGTTTGACCTTATGCGACGTGAAGGTGCTCGACCTACCGCGGCAATCCGACAAACATTTGAGGAGTTTGTTGGTTTGAAATCCTGTCAAACGTGGACCGAGTTCTATAAAGAGGCAAGCGTAAGGCAGGTGGTTTGATAGGAGACCTATTCCTAAGACTGCTTATATGGTTGTGGGTACTCGACAGACCCCATTTCCCACTAGTCGTTCCTGGAAGGAGCCAAATTGGGGTATGCAAAATTGGCATGCAATGATGGAAATAGGGAGGGGTATTGTACCGCTCACTTGTGTATAGCGTATACTACTACTCTCATTTTCCTGTTCTTTTTGTGTGTATGTTAAATTTTTTGAACTAGATGGTGATATCAGCTTGTTCCTTTGTCAAGTTATCGTCTCAAGTGAAGTTGTGTATATTTTTAATATTGTGTATGGATCCTGGGCGCTGGGGTTCGAATCCTGGTCGGGTCTTTGGAGTTTTCGGTGATTATTCGCTGACGCACGTTCCTGATGCCTTTGTAGTCTAAACACACACACAAACACACACCACACACACACACAACCCACAATAACACCAAAACACAACAACACACCACACCAACATCCAACACACACTTAAACCACACACACCCACCCACCCACACACACCCACTCCAACACCACACACACACCACCTTACACACACACACACCACAGCACCACGGACACACCAGTATATACGAAATTATGTCACAAACAGAAGCTTGAGCGAGGTGTCAATATCTATGTAATTAAATCCATGGTCGGCTACACAGTAGTGAGAGACACAGAATGCATCTGTCTTCTCATATTCTATCTCTAGGCAACACAAGGTGGCCATTGATGCTTCTGTGTACAAAAACTTAGGTGATGATCGTGATGGGTATTGATGTGAACCTCCTTGTTGAATCTGCCTTTGTTACAGTCGTGATTGTTCAGTGATTGGTGACTGATATAGTATCGTTATGTGGTATCGTTATCAGTATGTTTATTGGGTGTGCGATACATGGTGATTGTGAGACACTGTTACCTCATTTTTGGTATATCTTGAGGGAACTCGGATGCTTAGAGAATGGACATTATCAAGTATCATTGCAGTCAATCAGTTGTTATTATGATATCCACATAGTCACTGTGTTTATTATTAATATAATATATGCGAGTAATAAAGGTAATATCCCAAACACCGAGTTTACACTGAAAGAGAAGCTAAGTGGATGTAATTTAATTGCCTTTCTTGAGATTATTGAGAAATATATACAGTTATTATAGTTCTATTAACATGTAATATTTGTATTGTGCAAGTCCGATTTTCTCTGTTACTCCAATCTGGCCAAGATGCAATTCATGGTTCTTGCCGTTCGTAATCCTATTTGGGCATAGGTGTGAGGGTGGCTGTGTGGATCTGTTGTGTGGGTGGGATGGGTGGCATGGGGATGTGATGTGGGCGGAGCTTGTCATTGTGTGGGGTTTGGCGGTGGTGCTGCGGTGGCTGGGTGGGTTGTGATGTATATGTGATCTGGTGTGGATGCTTTGTGATGGGTTGGCTGGTGGTCTGGTGGGGATGCTGGGTGTGGTGCGGATGGATGCTGGTGTGGGATGCTGGGTGTGTGGGTGCATGATGGTGTGGGTGCTGGGGAGAGATTAGTTCTCCCGTACAAGCGTGTGTGTTTGCTAGATTCAACATGTGAGGGGTTCATTCCGACCAGACTGTGGCGCGTCACATTATATCCAGCAAAACCTGGATGTTTTGTGTCTGATAACGGGAGGACATCACGTAAATCAAAGAAAACACACACCACACACTACACACACACCACACCACACACAACACCAACCACCACACACACACACACACACACACACACAGAGTGAACAAACGTAGAAGTAAAGATGTAAAGGGGATAACTGGGGGGGGGCACAGTCTTAAAGGTAGTGGTGATATGCCCATGTCAGTGTATCCATTTGTGGTAGTGGTCAGTGCTTGAGTGTTACCTACCTCCGAGGATTTTTTTTTTTTATATATATATTATTATATATATATATATATATAATATAATATATATATATATATATAGTATTATATGCTATATATATATACTCTGGTGCAAGTTGGAGGGGATTCCCTAGCCTCGGAGAAGAACATAAAGAGTACTCAGAGAAGACACTTGTGGATTTCCTCACTGACACTTGATATTTTCTTCTCCTAACCACATATTCTTTTGGTATGTGGTATAGTTATCTAACTTTATTTGAATAATGGTCAATTATTATATATATATAATTCAAGTTTACACTATAATATATATTTTAGTATAATATAATTGATTAATATGATTATTATTGAAGCTTTTCCTTTTCCTTTTGTCTTTTGCTTCTCTATACCTATTCTTTCTCTTTTACTGTATTGTGATTTCAATCTCTCTCTCTCTCTCTCTCTCTCTCTCTCTCTCTCCTCTCTCTCTCTCTCTCCTCCTCTCTCTCTCTCTAAAAATAATATCTCTCTCTCTCTCTCTCTGTCAACACTCAAACAGGTAATGACTAAACAGGTAATTCAGCCTTAACACTGAAAAAAGGTGTGTAAGGCTTGCAATTGATAT
>WNGS01135237.1:11743709-11755750 GCA_020271785.1 Procambarus virginalis
TTTTCACAGAGTCACAGTAGTAAGAATATGCATTAAGCTTCATTTTACTGTATCTAAAACAGCAGAGCTTTCAGTTTGTCTCGCTGCCGAAGAGCTCCGGCTTATTCTTAAAGTTGTAAGAATAAGCATGTTGTCTTACCGACAAACATTCCAGGTCATAGCCAGCCACAGTGAAGCATCGTTGATCTGCTGTTCTCACTACAGTGATGCCAGGTTCGGGTCGTCCCTCAGAGTTATATACCGCTCGCTCCAATTGTTTCTGAATAGTTCTGGTCCATTAAGTGCGTAAATTTATGGTATCACAAATCTCAGTTCGTTGTCCACAGAGCTTCATTTTCAAGTTTGTTGAGCGAAGATCCCAAAGTCCGCTTACTGTTGGCACAAACCACTGTCTTCAGCCCATAAAGAGTTTCTCTTCCAGGCACTTTACAATTCCAGTCCCCTGCCAGCAGCAAGCAGAGGGGAACTTCGCCATATCCTTTCCATGCACACTCTACACATTCCAGCAATCTCCGCTCTCCTAGGCACACACGACACATTCCAGCAGACCCCAGGGGGCCATTTCCAGGCCCCGTCATATTCCAGCTGTCGTCAGATCCCTTTCAGACGCATCCAACACATTCCAACAGTCGCCAGATCTCTTCCAGTTACACACAACACATTCCAACAGCCTCCGAGCCTCTTTCCAGAAACAACACATTCCAGCAGTCGTGACCTGACTCCCTCCAGGCTTACGGTCCTCCCCCGTCCTGCCCAACTCTTGAAGTATTGCACATCTTCCTGGAACAACTCTGGCTGTCTCCTGCTCTTCCCGTATTTCTCTCCCACGGGCGATGCTCGGCTGGATACGGTTCCTTAACACAGGAAGAAGATAGGTAGAGAAACTGAGGAGTGAAGAGTGGATAGGGAAGCGTGGGTCGGGGAGAGGGGGAGTAGAAAAAATGGGATAGAGAGGAGGCAGAGACGACCATAGGAAGAGAATAGGATGGTAACTACGAGTCCGTGTCTTCAGCTTATCGCCTTGCACACTACTCGAAGCGTTCCACCCGTATATATTATACTATCCTGTTGGATTACACTTCGATAATATATCGCCTTTGGGGTATGCTTCTATTCGTCCCCTTTCATATACTTACATCGTCTCCCAGGAATTATCCGCTTAACTTAAATATGCAATTTTCTTTCCCCCCCCCCCACAATAGGGTATATCCTTCGGTTTTTACTTATATATATATATATATATATATATATACATATATATATATATATATATATATATATATATATATATATATAATATATATATATATATATATATATATATTATGTATATATTATATATATATTCCCCTTCACATATCCAGCTTCATTTATGCCTTTTCGAAATATTTCTTCGTTTTTGTCTCGCACTTCAATTACATTCCTTTCTCTCTTGAGTTGTTTAATGTTCCTCCTATCTCCTCTACACTCATAAATTACCACTAATTTCATTCCCAAATATTCTCCTTATTATCCATTTTTCGAATATATCCCTATTGTCTTCAACATCAAATATTCCAATGCATTCGCTAACGTATTTTCTTGTCAACTAGATTTTTTTCGCTAATGAATATACCTTTTTCTTGTTCTATTTCGACCATATCATTTGGTTATAATCTTTTGGATCTCCCTGTCGCTTCTCATCTCTTGAATATACTCCTGCATTTTTGTAATCGTATTTACTCTCGAATATACCTATAACGTCAATTAGAGTATATTTTGACGTATACGTCTAGCATGACGTCTTCATAATAGACTTCAAGCGACCAGAAGGGAGGGTCCTATCGTGCCCCAAACTCCAGTCAGGTGAGGGGGAGCCTCGTTACCCCGAAATGGGGTGTTTGACTTATTTGGTCTTACAGAGTAGCCAAGATAAAATGGCGCCTTGCTTGCGCTTCCACGCTGCGTCTAAGAGTTCATGATGTATATATATGTTCTGAATCTAAACTGAATTCCGCTGACTGTATCTCTCTCTACATGTACACACATATTATTATTATTACGTTCCTAAGTTTTGTAGCCTGTGTCACATATTGACTCTCTTTCACATAGTTCCCTGATCGCAGGAAGGGACGTGATCGATGATGGCGCGATCATGTCCCTTCAGCCTATCACAAGAAGAGGTGGTAGTGTCGGGCCGTGCGGGTCCAATGGGAAAATGGTTCTCTGATATTTACTTTATATATTGTTGCCCTGCACTCTTGGAATTATGAAGTGAAACAGTACCTTTAAAGTCACATTGGTTCGCACTCTGCTTTTGCAATTAGGAACTGATGAATTCAGTCAACTGTGACCTTTCGATGATAATGATTCATCAAATATCGGTGCATGATTGACTTTAAAAATTGCCATTGCATTGTGTCTCTCCACCTTTAACCTCTCCACCGATGCCAGGCTTTGTTTTCAGTATAATATTAAGTGCTGTTCGCAGCTTCTTATTTCCCTAAGCTGAGTCGAGCCTACAAAATTGCAAAAGACTTTCATCCCGGCTGCTTGAAAGACTAACCAAAGTCTGGTGAGCGTGTGGGCTTGATGAGAAGGGAAGTATTCTCATACATGAGTGAATATATTTTACATTCTATAAAGAAATGTTTGTAGTCTTAATTCTTTGCTGCACTGTTTATTTGAAGGTCATTTGATTATACATTACTGAATGTTGATGTGTTTTGTTTCCGCAGAATGAGTCAGACAAATAGTCTGACAGACAGTATATATATATAGTATATATATATATATATATATATATATATATATATATATATATATATATATATAATATATATATATATATATATATATATAATAATGCAACAAGCCTGAATGGTCCCCAGGACTAGATACAACTGAAAACTCACACCCCAGAAGTGACTCGAACCCATACTCCCAGGAGCAACGCAACTGGTATGTACAGGGATGCCTTAAACCACTTGACCATCACGACCGGACATAAGAAGTGATAGCCGAGGCTATATGAACCACTTCCCGCCGGCACCTGGATGGTTATCTTGGGCATAGCATTTTATCAAATCACCTCATTTTTTGGGGCAACACGTGAGGAACACAAATGCAAACAAGCCTGAATGGTCCCCAGGACTAGATACAACTGAAAACTCACACCCCAGAAGTGACTCGAACCCATACTCCCAGGAGCAACGCAACTGGTATGTACAGGGATGCCTTAAACCACAACTTGACCATCACGACCGGACAAGTGGTTTAAGGCATCCCTGTACATACCAGTTGCGTTGCTCCTGGGAGTATGGGTTCGAGTCACTTCTGGGGTGTGAGTTTTCAGTTGTATCTAGTCCTGGGGACCATTCAGGCTTGTTTGCATTTGTGTTCCTCACGTGTTTCCCCAAAAAATGAGGTGATTTGATAAATGCTATGCCCAAGAAACCATCCAGGTGCCGGCGGGGAAGTGGTTCATATAGCCTCGGCTATCACTTCCTTATGTCCGGTCGTGATGGTCAAGTGGTTTTAGGCATCCCTGTACATACCAGTTGCGTTGCTCCTGGAGTATGGGTTCGAGTCACTTCTGGGGTGTGAGTTTTCAGTTGTATCTAGTCCTGGGGACCATTCAGCTTGTTTGCATTTGTGTTCCTCACGTGTTGCCCCAAAAAATGAGGTGATTTGATAAAATGCTATGCCCAAGATAACCATCCAGGTGCCGGCGGGGAAGTGGTTCATATAGCCTCGGCTATCACTTCTTATGTCCGGTCGTGATGGTCAAGTGGTTTAAGGCATCCCTGTACATACCAGTTGCGTTGCTCCTGGGAGTATGGGTTCGAGTCACTTCTGGGGTGTGAGTTTTCAGATATATATATATATATATATATATATATAATATATATATATTATATTATATATATATATATATGCGAACAAGCCTGAATGGTCCCCAGGCATATATGCAACTGAAAACTCCACACCCCAGAAGTGACTCGAACCCATACTGCCAGAAGCACTATGCACTGGTGTACAGGAGACCGTAACCACTAGACCATCAGTGACCGTACAAAAGATGATGGTAGCCGAGGGTATTTGCCCATCATCCCGAAGGCACTTTGATGGTATCTTGAGTCATAGTTATTTTATCAAATCACCTCATTTTGTTGGACCACGTGAGCAACACAAATGCGAACACACGTTCGGAACTTGTGTTGCCCTATCGAACACAGAGGTGTTTTCGATAGGTAAATGCAGAAACGGTTTTTTTTTTTCGACGAGGAAGAAATAATGGTAATTTTGAAGAGGCAAATGAACATCTGGTATACTAAATAGACCTAGGGGGGCTCTCTTTCAAGAGTTCATATCCCTGGGGATATATGTTAATGATTAAATGAATGTTGTATATCCTAAAGTGAAGAAATTTAGTGGACAATTTGACAGGGAAATAGTAGTAGTATTCGACATCGTAGATGATTAACGATTCCAAAGGAGACATAGAAATATTCAAGCGGGTATAACAGAAAGAGTATATTTTCGCGAGGGAAGGAGTATATTCAAGCTCAGCGAACACAGACAAGAGGGAATGGGTTAAGGTAGAGGAAAATGGGTAAAGGGTAAGGGAAGCAGGGAAAAGGGCAAGAGAAATGATTCATGAGGTCTTGAGCCCCTGTTTACAACCTTTTTGCCCCCTCATCATCTCTGCCTCTTCTCTATCCAATACTCACGCTTTCATAGCCATTTTCTCCAACCCATCTTCTCTATCCCTATATGTCTAGATGTGTGTGTGTGTGTGTGTTGTGTGTGTGTGTGTGTGTGTGTGTGTGTGTACTCACCTAGTTGTGCTTGCGGGGGTTGAGCTCTGGCTCTTTGGTCCCGCCTCTCAACCGTCAATCAACAGGTGTACAGGTTCCTGAGCCTATTGGGCTCTATCATATCTACACTAGAAACTGCGTATGGAGTCAGCCTCCACCACATTACTTCCTAATGCATTCCATTTGTCAACCACTCTGACACTAAAAAAGTTCTTTCTAATATCTCTGTGGCTCATTTGGCACTCAGTTTCCACCTGTGTCCCCTAGTGCGTGTGCCCCTTGTGTTAAATAGCCTGTCTAATAGCATGTGTAATAGCGTTGTGTTGTGTGTGTGTGTGTGTGTATGTGTGTGTGTGTTGTTGGTGTGTGTGTGTGTGTGTGTGTGTGTGGTGTGTGTGTGTGTGTGTGTGTGTGTGTGTGTGTGTATGTGTGTGTGTGTGTGTGTGCGTGTGTGTGCGTACCATTGCATGTGCGTTTGTTCCTGTACGCGTCTGCAGGTTTGTGTGATATATAGGCCTTTGAACACCATTAACCAAAAAAATAGGAGTGAAAAAAATAACAAATAAATTAAAACTGATTTTATTTCAATAGGTAGAGGACAATGGACGTTTGAAAGGAGATATTTAGCAATTACATTTGGCTGAATAGGTCGTCCAACAATTAAATATGTCCGTGTGATTGATGTCTTTGTATTAATGCCTGCCTACCTCTGTGTCTTTGTTCGTGTTTTTTTTGCCATTGTCGGAGTACAATGTCTTTAGTTTGTTTGATTTGCTTTTTTTTTAGTTTTTGTTTTTGTGTCTTGTTACTTACCTTTGTATGTTTTTGTAGTGTTTTTTCTTTCTTTGATTCGGTCCGTGTATTGTTTAGATGTAAGTATACAGACTTGTTTGGCACTATACTGCCCCGTGAGAGGGCATACACAAGCACTTTTTTAAAAACAGTGATTGGCAGGGGAAGGTCTGATAGTTTATCAGACCACTAAAAGTTTAAGTTTACCAGACCACTAATCACTCAGAAATCACTGAGTGATTTCTGTCCTTGCTTTGAAAATTCCTGAATTTCGAAAGTGAGAAAACTTTGAGGTCATTGGAAGACCATTGAATAACATTGAAGTGACCTCAAAGTGGTCGCTTACCTCGTATTTAAGCCTATACCGGGATGATTTACACTGTGACGAGCTACAAATGAGCGAAATGTGTAACATCAGCCAATCAGCGAGAGCGTCAGTGCCACAATACGAGAGTCTAACGATGTGCTACCGAGAGCTCACTTGATCTTCGACTTCGGAATGCATCAGCCATTTTCAACCAGCCGTTCCGACGGAAGTTCCGACTTTGGGGATCTTGTCTTTAGATCCAGCTGACGGATTGGACTACACCATTGTTGGAAAAGCTGTTGGTAGGTGGCAGGAGGGAGCCCTTAGCACGTCGTACCAGCACCGTTGGGAGGAGCCGGCTCCTGTAGGAGGCGAACATCCGGCTGTAAACGAAGAGAGAAAGAGTGTTGCTGGTGTCTGGGAACCAGCAGGAGCGCCATTATAACCGGCACTTATCTCCGGGAATTTTCATATTTCTTTGCGCTTAGTATGATTCTCTCCCCGCTGTAATATTCTGTGGTATTTCTATGTTGCTGTGTTATGTGTCTATTGTCAGTGACTTCAGTATTTCCCGATGCAAGATTCAGTGGTAGAGGTAGCTCTCTCTCTCTCTCTCTCTCTCTCTCTCTCTCTCTCTCTCTCTCTCTCTCTCTCTCTCTCTCTCTCTCTCTCTCTCTCTCTCTCTCTCTCTCTCTCTCTCTCCTACAACACCTCATGACTGACGCTATTTATTTTATCCTTGTTATAGTGCTTGAAGTATTATTTTTGCCTACGAAAACATTAAAACTTTTAATTATTTTCATATATTATACTGTATATTGAATAATATTTCGTATATTGCAGGCTTCTGCCAATTTATATTAATTCACTGATTTGATTAGTGCTCCCATACTGCCAATGAAACCTACTTAATTAACAGTTGCTACTCAACCATAATAATAAATATTTATTCACAAAGAAATGGCAATAGCGAGATATATTAAAGAAAATAATTTTGAGGCAATATATGATTACGACAGGTGTCTGAGACACGCTAGAACGCAGGTTCAAGTCGCCCCATTGCCTCAAAAAGATTTTCCTATGGCGTTAATATACTGTGTTAAAACATTGTATTCTGTATCGTGGCGTCAATAACCGAGAAATCATTGTCCGGGAACCACTAACGAGGACTCTCTCTACCAGCCGAGCAGTTCTAGGTAACGAACTCAATAACTACAGTGATTGCAAGTTGAAGCGGAGACTGCAGAGCTGCTATCCAACTAACACTAAAGAGGATGCAGGTAGAGGACCTCTGCAGGCGACTCTAAGGAGGTCTGGTCGAGGACCGGGCCGCGGGGACGCTAAGCCCCGAAACCATCTCTCAAAGTAACATAGCCCATCGCAATAACAGAAGACATTTTGGCATTCGGTTTGCTACAATCTTTGGTTCAGTATTGGAGGTGAGAATCAACATTTTAACCTCTGAAGGAATATTAAAGCCACTGATCTTATTGACCAACTAGCAAGAATACGTCAAGTGTGATCATTATATAAAATTAAAGTAGACTCTCAGGATACACACACGAGAAAGTAGATATGTGTCACTTGTGTGACACAGCTTGAAACTGTGCAAATTAACTATAATCCATACCATGGAAATAAAGTATTTACAAAATAATTTTATATATAAAGCTTTTATATATAAAGCCAAGCTTTTATACATAAAGTTTTGACTAAATCATATATGAGATAGAACCCCCTCTGTGTAATAATTTGTTATTTGTGTAATAACAGTGAAATATTTAGTGGTGTAATAATTTGTAATAAAGTGCGTGTGCTGGTTTAGGACCAGTCTGGGAAGTAGTGTGATGCGTGATTGGTCAGCGTCTAGTTCTTCCCAGCAATATTTCACAAGCGTTGCGTAAATGTTAATCCATCACACAACGATTACAGCCCCGCTCCTGTGTCAGGTAAGTCCACTACGGGGCTCACCATAGCCCGTGCTACTTGGAACTTTTTGTTCCCAGTAGTTGAGTCTTAAACAATTACAACAAATGTTAATCTTATTTTATGTCATACTTTATAAGGCATTCGAAATATATAATATGTTAAGTCGTCAAGTTGGTGGAAGAAAGCACTTTCCCACGGAAGGAATGAACTTGCAAGAAGTTCTGAACGCGTTCTCGTTGACAGCGTTTAGTTACTAACGAACAAGTTGCAACAGTATAGTTACTGATCTATTATAAGACCTCATTTAAGTGAAATGAATCCTAATTGTAGCTGATAAAGGGATATACGAGTATATCCTTATGTCAGGGAGGCATATGGGCCAAAATGGTAGCGTGCGGGCTGGGTGTTGGACCGTTAAATTCAGAGGACTAGTGGCCAAAGTCACGAAGTAGTTACGCAAGCATTTACGAACGTGTACATCTTTCCTCAATCTTTGACAGCTTTGGTTACATTTATTATACAGTTTACAAGCATGGAAACTTCCCAATAACTGTTGTTATTGTTTTAAACAGCCTCCTGGTGCTTCGGAGCTCGTTAACTGTTTAATAATTGTAAACAAAGCCGCCAAAGATTGAGAAAATATGTACAGGTTCGTAAGTGTTTGCGTAACTGCTTCGAGAATCTGGCCCCTAGAAATGTTATTTTGTGCCCAGTTTGATTCAGACTCTGTTCCCTAGGAATCGGCATGAATTTGTATTATAAGTTAAATTTTATCCTTTCGCCTTGGAAAATAAATTCGTGAATGCCATGGAGACTTCTATTATGCTTCGTTGTTTAGCATTCCACGTTTTTGCAAACTGTGGTTTTATTTTTTATAAATCATTTCGACATCATGAATAACTAGGAATTATTCCTGGTATTTCTTCAAACTTTCGGATTCAAAAGCTTGGTTATCTCCCCATATAGTCAGGAGTGTAGACGAGAAGCAGCATAACATGATCAGCAGGATCAACAGCAACAGCACAAACAGCAGCAGCAGCAGGATCAACAGCAGCAGCAGCAGCAGCAACAACAGCAGCAGTAACAGCAGCAGCAGCAACAACAGCAGCAGCAGCAGCAGCAGCAACAGAAGAAGCAGCAGCAGCAGCAGGAATAACAGCAGCAGCAGCAGCAACAACAGCAGCAGCAGCAGCAGCAAAATAAAAGTACTCATATAAGGACCCACTAAGGAATCATTACACCCGTTTAGTGTAAGTACTCAGAGCAACATCTCCACAAGCAGGAGCCCATAACGTGTAGAGGCCGGACGAACCCTTCACAACTTTACCAATAAACTCCTTCCAAGACTCCCAGAACAAATCTTAGGCCGGAGGCGGGAGAAAGGGTTGGATTTTTGGCCACACAAGATCTCACTTCGTGGGAATCCGAACACATAAACAATTGCTCGACTCTCCTTCTTTGTCTTAAGCTACACTATATTTAATCCTACTGTCATTGTTTGGGTTTTACTTAGGCATTTTTTTGAGATAGATTTAATTTTGTTTATAACTTTTATTGGCATGTATAACTAGATAAGATAAGGTAATTATCAAGAAAAAGGGGCTAAGCCATTACGACTACACAGCACTTGGAAGCTATATGAGGATAAGGATTTGGGATGGGACGGAGGGAAAGGAAGGGTGCCCGACCACTTGAATGGTCGGGGATTGAATATTAAACGCCGGCCGTCTAGAAGCGAGGCCATCGCTGCACCGCTCACACTCAACGAGAGCGCCACGTTAAACGTTCTAAACAGTAAACGAACACACGGAAAATGGAAACCAAAAAAACCACGAAAAGCCAGAAAGGAACTTCATCAGTTTAAAAATTAGACACAAATATAATGGGTGTGTGAGAAGGAGGTGTAGAGGCGAACTTTTATAGTTTTCAAAGAAAATTCAGATAATGGAATAAAAAATAATGGCGCATTAATTAAGCACAACCCGAAGGAGAACTGACGTTAAACGTAGCATACACGTTGAGTTATATATATATATATATATATATATATATATAATATATATATATATATATATATATATATATATATATATAATATATATACGGGATTTCTCAAGGAATTGGGTTCCAAGCTCATCGACGTCACCGGAGACCCAAGGGCTTGCAGTTTTTGTTTCAGCGCCTCAGTGTGGCGATCCAGAGGGGTAATGCTTGCTGCGTCCTCGGTTCCTGTCCGGAAGCGGAGGAGCTTCAAGAGATACATAACCTTTAGGCATTTGTCTTGTATGTTTTGTAACCTTTAAATACACAATAAAGCATAAAAAAAAGGAAGGGGGTGGTAGGAGAAAAGCACACAGAAATTGTATTGGAGGGGACCTACATTCCCTCCAATGCGTTATGTGTGGTTTCCTCCGAGGCTATGGGTCCCCCTTCTTCCAGCCAGAGGTGGTACTCTATATATATATATATATATATATATATATATATATATATATATATATATATATATATATATATATATATATATATGATAAAGACTGTGAAAAGAAAAGATTGTAACAGTGATGAAGGTAGTAATAGTGAGTAGTGAAGCAGAGGCGTAGCCAGTCATCCCAGCTACCTCGACTATTGTAGCCTCACTATCATCACACAAGTTGTAAAATGGTGACACACTCTCTCTTAGTGTAGGAATTTTACATTTTTCCTCGCCTAAAAGGTGTATATATCCATTTGTGCCCCTTTTCCTTGGCTATTCTCTCATTACGTCATCCCCTTTTGCCCATTCTCTACCCTCTTTCTCACTCCTATGTTTCTCTCCTCCCTAACCCGCCCCCCCCTCTCTCACTGCTCCTTGGCCCACTCATTCCTCCGAGACTCTCTGACTCCTCTCTAAACCCTCTCACTCTAAACCCGTCTTATTCCCTTTCCTGACACCGTGGCCCTCGACGTGTGTTCACCTCCCCCTCGACGCATGTTCACCTCTTCCTCGACGCATGTTCACCTTCCCCTCGACGCATGTTCACCTCCCCTTCGACGCGTGTTCACCTCCCCCTCGACGCATGTTCACCTCCCCTCGACGCATGTTCACCTCTCCCTCGACGCATGTTCACCTCTCCCTCGACGCATGTTCACCTTCCCCTCGACGCATTATTCACCTCCCCCTCGACGCATGTTCACCTCCCCCTCGACGCACTTGACCCTCCATGCCGCATGTCGGCTGCCACTCCGATGCGTTCTAGGGGGGGGCATGAGAGCCTTCAAGATTACACCGTGCATGAGTCTGTGTGTACTCATCTATTTGTACTCACCTGTTTGTGCCTGCAAAATCGAGGCTTATCTCTTGGACTCCGCCTTTCTAGCCGCCGGTTCTCTAAAGCAATGACTCCTGACTATTTCCCTATTGATATCTTCTTTTATAGTTATGACTGGCGTATGCTTCTACAAGTTCGTTCATTGTAGTTCATTCATTCCCCACTACTCTAACGCTAAATGAAAATGGGAGTTCTAGCAGCCCCTAATGGGAGTCCTAGCAACCCCTAATGGAGTTCTAGCAGCCCCTAATGGAAAGTTCTAGCAGCCCCTAATGGGGAGTTCTAGCAGCCCCTAATGGAAAGTTCTAGCAGCCCCTAATGGGGAGTCCTAGCACCCCTAATGGGAGTCCTAGCAACCCCTAATGGGGAGTTCTAGCAGCCCCTAATGGGGAGTTCTAGCAGCCCCTAATGGGGAGTTCTAGCAGCCCCTAATGGGAGTTCTAGCAGCCCCTAATGGGAGTTCTAGCAGCCCCTAATGGGGAGTTCTAGCAGCCCCTAATGGGGAGTTCTAGCAGCCCCTAATGGGGAGTTCTAGCAGCCCCTAATGGGGAGTTCTAGCAGCCCCTAATGGGAGTCCTAGCAACCCCTAATGGGAGTTCTTAAGTCCTACCGACTCGCTCTTTGTACCGAAATCTATTTGCCTTCAAACCCCTCCAGCATGTGCTTCTGTAAAGATTTATATAAGTAACCGTAACCAAGTCTTTTTTAATGGCTGAAAAAAAACCCTTCCTCCTGTTTGTTTTTTATGTAAGGTTCTTCTTCATTCGTCTTCTACCACCTATTCAGTGTCTCATTCTGAATGTTTGAGTTCTTCACTATCTTTTGCGTTGACATTAAGCGAGGTTATCGTGACCTAGCGTTGCCTCGGGAGCCAGCCAGAGGCAGGAAACACAGCTGCATCTC
>WNGS01135237.1:11761113-11772915 GCA_020271785.1 Procambarus virginalis
GGCCTGTCGTGACATTTGACAATCACGCCTCTGACTTCATTCGTTCCCGAAAAACGCAAACCAGCCAGACTTCAACAAGCTGGACGACTACGGATGCGCATGTAGTACCATCAGCTCGGCCAGGACATCGGCCAGGACCTGATTGTGATGAGTGAGGTCGTGCTCGGCCCACCGCAGCCAGTTCGGTCGAGTCCTTAGGGCTAATGGCTTCTTTCAGGTCCAGGACCCCCTCTAGTGGGAGCTTCAACCCGATCTTGTTACTTTCAGGGCGAGACTTCTGGACGAACAACGCTTTTTATCGCGTCCTGCGGTAGTTATGGGGATGCTTCGGTCTCCCGTAGTGGATGGGGGGGTCGTATGAGTGCGTCTCTCGCAGTAATTGTGGGTTGTGAAGCTGTTCGCACCTGCAGTATATTTAGCTTTAACGGTTCCTACCGCGTGGGGATATAGTGTGACTCTGCTTCTTTCCTGCAGGGCGCGTTAGGATAGGGAGGGGGTTCTCATTCCACTGGCACCTACAGTCCTCCACCCATTCCCACTGGCACCTACAGTACTCCACCCCCATGTCCACTGGCACCTCAGTCCTCCACCCATCCCACTGGCACCTACAGTACTCCACCATTCACTGGCCCTACAGTCCTCCACCCATCCAACTGGCACCTACAGTCCACCACCCATTCCACTGGCACCTACACTCCTTCCACCCATTCCATGCTGGCACCTACAGTCCTCCACCCCATTCCACTGGCACCTACAGGTCCTCCACCCTTCCATTGGCACCTACGTCCTCACCCATCCCACTGGCACCTACAGTCCTCCACCCATCCCACTGGCACCTACAGTCCTCCACCATCCCACTGGCACCTACAGTCCTCCACCCAATCCACTTGGCGCCGAAGTTCATCAGTTGAGAAAGCGAACTGTGTGGCACTTTTAATTCCCGCTAAACAACTGAAACGTATTGCGGGTTATTGCCGTAACACACAACACACACACAACACACCATCCACACACACACACACCACACACACACACACACACACACTCACACACCACACGCACGCAACAAGTGTATAAACTTCTTACTCATTACAGCCGGTACTGGAATGACCCCTTCTCTCTCTCTCCTCTCTCTCTCTCTCTCTCTTCTCTCTCTCTCTCTCCTCCTCTCTCTCTCTCTCTCTCTCTAGTCCCTTAGGGTCACTGACCTAAGGCTGCTCACTCCAGCAGGGAGCCGCTGACGTCAACCTCAATTCATTGTTTTTTTTTTTCTCCTCCTCTTTAGAAGCGGAGTGTTGAATAGTGGCGGTAGTTCCGAACCGTTTGTGCTCGTCCACAATTTTTTAGGTATCTACTTGGTATAACTTTTTATTTTTTTGGGTGTGTGTATATTTTTTGTCAACCCCAATAAGTTGGTTAACAATGGAGGTATTGTATTTAACTTGCCGGTTCTCTGAACTGTTTGATCGCGTTGCACTTTTGTTGTTTTTCATTTGGTGGACGTGGAGTCGTTTCCGGACTCATGAGCAGTCTTGGTGCACTGGTCATGAGGTTCACTTTAAATATTTACCCTATAACGAAGCTGAACCCCAGCAAAAAAAAATAAAAAAATCCAATACTTTTAAAGTTGAGCACATGGCATCGGTCGGTGGTTCAGTTTATGTTACTGTGTTATAATATGCTTCCTACTTAATGGTAATATTATTTATTTTCGTTTGAAGTGTGATTATGAAGAGTTAAGTTAACTTAATTTTCTATGTCAGAAATTTAACCAAGAAATCTACGAAAATGCGGAATTAAGAGGTAGCTAGATAGGTAGAGATAGATAGAGATAGGGAAGGGGAGACAGACCCGGGTAATGCTGGGAATCCCCTCCCCTAGTATACATATATGTATAAGTATACTTAGGGGGGGGGTATTCCCTCCCTGGGAGCCGGTCGGCCGAGCGGACAGCACGCTGGGCTTGTGATCCTGTGGTCCCGGGTTCGATCCCTGGCGCCGGCGAGAAACAATGGGCAAAGTTTCTTTCACCATGATACCCCTGTTACCTAGCAGTAAAATAGGTACCTGGGTGTTAGTCAGCTGTCACGGGCTGCTTCCTGGGGGTGGAGGCCTGGTTGAAGACCGGGCCGCGGGGACACTAAAGCCCCGAAATCATTTCAAGATAACCTCAAGATAACCCCCTTCCTTACGTCTCCTTCAACATTTTTTCCCCTTTCTCTCCCCCTTTCTTTACCCCGTATGATTTCAACCATAGAAGAAACAAGTATCTATTTACTTCAAAAGTTCAAATCAACCAAATCAGAAACACTATGCTCCCCCTCAAAAAAAAAAAAATCCTAAATTCTGGAATCACTATCCAGTTACAATAAAATCCAATACTTATGCAATCCAATTTAACGCCGATACAAAGAAGTAATTACTTAACTTTAAGTAGAAATAGCTACTTCACCGGGAAGAATAACTCTCATATTGTTCTTTATCCTTCTTAAAAGCCAATTGTGTTAAATGCCGTATTAAATACTGTTAATATTGAATTAAATGATATAAATATTGTATCTAATACTGTAAATATTTTATAAAATACTGTAAATGTTGCATTAAATACACTGAATATCGTTTTAAATACTGCAAATGCACTATTTTCATATATACCACTAGAATATTTAACTAAAATTATTTAATGTTAGTTTTGATTCACATATAAACATTTAGTTCATCATATATAACATAAAATGCACTTTTTTCAGGCGTAGGCAGAAAATGGGATAAAGTGAATCACGAAACAGTTCGATATTTACAACCGAACACAGAGCTTTAGGAGAGCGAAGGCGCAATATGCGGCTTGACTAAAGGGAAATGGAGAACAGGATGATGAAGTAAGGAGAAGATGACGATCAGGAGAGAGAGAGAGAGAGTGTGAGTGAGGGAGAGGGTGGATGGGGGTAGGCAGCAAGGGAGACAGAGAGAGAGAGAGCGCGTGCGTGTCTCCTCTGAGAGACCTGGTCCTCCCCCCCCTGCACTTGCCTGTGCGACCTCACTGGGCCATGGGTCTTCGCGCGCGCTCCTGAGGCCAGCGCCTTCACGTGGGGGGAGAGAGAGCTGTGTACCTGTGTGTAGGGGGAGGGAGAAGAGTCGTTCCCTGGCCTCCAGACTCGTCATTCCTCTCTCTCTCTCTACCCCCCCCCCCGTCATTCCTCCAGGCTCGGCCACCATGTGAGCCCCGCTACTGCGGTAGGGAAGCGGAGACCTTCCGTAAAGAGACCTCAACGACTGGACGTGGCGCTGCCAAACGGCTGACCTGGCGGCGTGACCTTTTGAGTGCCAGAATGACCTTCCGGCGGTTGTTGGTAGTGCGGAGCGTGAGGGTGAGGATGAGGGAGTGAGTTGTGGACTGGTCGCTAGCTCTGCTGTGGACCATCATTGTGGCCAGAGCCGGCGACTGAGTATTTGTTCCCGTCAGAAAAGATATTTCGTGCTGTAAAAAGTTTTCAAGAACTCTTATGATATTTTTTTGTTTATATATTGCCAAGTAATTATTCGTAAAATGTATGAGATAAGAGGCAATATCGAGTGAGTGAGTCAACGGGAAGTGACGGGGAGTGGTAGGTGATGAGCGCTTCAACTGACGCAGCACCTACCTGTGGAAGACTTGACCTGGTCACCTCCATTGCCTCTCCAGGAGGAACTGGAAGTGTCCTTGTAAATATTTTAGCTTCAACCAGACATTACAGGAAATACAGAACTCGGCTTATTAAGATGAATTTACATGTAGGCATAATTTTGTTTGTGTTTAATGAGCCGCACAAGAAGTCCCTAGCGATGTTAATCACACCTTCACCGTTCAACCGTTCAAAGCCCGACCTCTTAAAGATCAAAGTGTAAAACATCTTTCGCTGAGGAGATTCGCACATCTCTGCTACCGGAAGGTCCTGAAGGTCTTTCAGGATGGAGTCGCCCTGGGCCCTCGAGGAGGAGGAGGAGGAGGCAGCAATGTTGCAGGAGTTGGAGGGTAACGCCACCACCTTCTCCAACACCACCGAGAAGATCTTCTCCATCGGCCAGGATTTCATTGTAAAATGGTGAGTACTAAGATGGTGTGTCCTGTCTCATCCAATATACTCATTCTTAAGTCTCTTGGACCTTCTCCTGTGTGACGATGTCAAGGAACAATTACAGTCATGCTCCCCCCTCCCGAGTCCTAGTCTCCGGTGGGACACATACCCACAGCCTTCCTTGGGTATATACCCTTAGTGCCCTGTGCTGGAGTATTTCTTGAGAATTTTCGCGAATTATGACCCTCAGGAGTTTCTTTCAGTGAGGTGATATGTTTCTCAGCGCCAGGGATTCTGGGGCTATGTCTCAGCTTGCGTTTCAGGACATGTGTCACAGGAACACTGGTTTAATGTATCACATAGACACAGCTGTGCTAACGTATTTCTGTGCCATTGCTTTATGTACCAAGATAAAACTCCCCGTGACTTACGTATCCCAGGAAGCAGTTTGGCTTATGAATGCCGGAAACATATCCTGGTTTATGTATTCCAGGGACACAGCCTGGCTTATGTATCCCAAGGAAGCTGGGCTCATGTATTGCAGGGGAAGAGCCTGATCTATGGATACCAGATACCCTATGGCTTGAATTATGCATTCCAGGAAGAGTTTAGTTGATCCGTTCTGGGAAAAAACCGATGAAGGATGCTGCATGCCAACAGCGAGAGGAGAGATGCTTCACGGGTAACTCATTAAAGCCACCATTCCCGGACGAATTCTCGGGCTATGCATGCCAGAAACAAACAAAAATATACCTTATAGTTATATAACTTTGATAAACATTTCTCACTAATGTATAATATTTCAGGGGCCTTCTAACACAATAATCCAGTTACTTTAAAATGCGTTTGTTTTCTCCATCTCTCCATCATTCCATTTTCCCCCATCAAGGAAACGATATGTAACATTTCTCACCCCCCCTAAACGTCTCTGAGTATGGTCGCATTGCTTTTAGCAACTTAGGTTTAAGTTGCAAGTTGCAGGAAACCGCCCAGAACCCCCGTGCACTGGTGCAACAAGCGGACTAAGATGTCAAAACTTGCCACTACCGTGAAGGTGGCGAGGCTGAGTCAGCCGCTCGCATTCTGAGATACCGCTTAAGTTGGACACCTAACTCTGGTCAACGGAATTTCCAAAGTTGTGCAGGAAGTTATTAGGCTTTGTATATGTTTGTATATATGCATACAATATATATATATATATATATATATATATATATATATATACATATATATATATATATATATATATATATATATATATATATATATATATATATATATATATACATATATATATATATATATATATACATATATATATATATATATATATACATATATATATATATATATATATATATATATATATATATATATATCACTAAGAACTCTTTGACCCGGCCAGGATTCGAACCCATGCCGTCCAGGATCACCCCTAAACGTACACAGTACCGTGACCACCGCACCAATGATCGTCTTTGATCGTCAAGACGATCATTGGTGCGGTGGTCACGGTACTGTGTACGTTTAGGGGTGATCCTGGACGGCATGGGTTCGAATCCTGGCCGGTTCAAAGAGTTCTTAGTGATATATGGCTTGCGCGTTCATGCAGCTTTCTCACATATATATATATATATATATATATATATATATATATATATATATATATATATATATATATATATGACAGTGTCAGACCACGGAGGAAAATTTGAAACAGGAATTTCCTTAAGTACTTTCGTATATTAATACATCTTCAGAAGGAGTCCTGAAAATGTATCACTCCTTCTGAAGATGTATTAATATACGAAAGTACTTAAGGAAATTCCTGTTTCAAATTTTCCTCCGTGGTCTGACACTGTCATATATATATATATATATATATATATATATATATATATATATATATATATATATATATATATATATATATATATATGTAGTTTTCTGAGGCCCCATCGTCTTAGAAAATAAAATAAAGTACATTGAGACAAAATCCATATCGATTGTCTCTTATTTCGAATGAGTATTTTTATTTTCCTGCCTCCCCCATTTATTTATATATTTATTTTATTAAGTTGGTAGAAATAGAGTGCATATTAAATTCATACAAAACACTTATTGCAAATCGAAACCCATTTCCAGTTCTTCATAGGTGGGACTCGCGCCCAAGATGCTACAAATATTTCCATGCTGTATCGCAATGCTGATCAAGGCGCTGGAGCAGCAAGCTTGCCGCTCTGGGGGTCCTTTGTTTTTGTGCTGAGTTTATTGCCCGACTCGTCCTTAGCACATGAATGCGTATGCCATTATGCTAATGTCTATTGGAGTGAATCTGTAGCACAGTACAAGATCTGGGTATTTGCTGGCTTTTCTGGTCTCCCTGTATATACCAACACCGCCCTCTTCGGGTTCTGTTCTTACCAACACCGAAGAAAAGTGTTGGCCAGGCACGAATGTAGTCCCACACCACGTACTTGTCACCCTTCAAGAGCATCATGGTGACCCTCATGTATGCCCTTCGGTTAGTCGCCGGTTCCGCGCAGCTGCGGTTCTTAGTGGCGATCGGGACCTCTCTCTCCGTAGTGTCCAGGACCTATTCGTGCCTCTGACCTTAGACAAATGAAACGATGGGGGGAGGACCTATTGGCATGTCACATCACTGCTTAAGATACGTTGACCTGTCCAGGCAGGTTCTCAGAGAAGAGTTAGGCACAGCAAATGCCAATTCCTCAGCATGAGAGGCATGTCACCGCTAGATGGATGGCTTTATCCATCTCTGAAGCATAATCTATCATTCTTGAAAAAACATTTAAATTCATTATGGGTCTAGTGAACTTGTCTTTAATCATTTAGAAAGGCTATAGCTAAGGTGAAGGGCAAGCAGTACAGTTGGCTTCTTTGGCTTCTTTAACAGTCTCAGGATTGTGGCTTCCTTTTGGGTCTCTCAAGTGATCTGATAGGATCATATCCCCATTAATTTATTACATGTAATGCACCAGGATGTGAATGCAGATAGAGTTGTCTGAGTGTTTGTCATCTGAGTCGAGGTCAAGCATCTGTGGGAAGATTGACTTCAAGTGCTCGTCATTTTCACTCAGATGCGAACCGGAAAATAATAAAAAGCTCACATCTTAGACAGTAATGAGCATCGTGAATATTGGAAGGTAGAAATAGCCTAAGGTATTCAACCGTTTTTGAGAAGTATCTCAGTGTCTTAATAAACTGACTTGAACTTGAGTCGTGAACATATAAATCGAGTATTCCCTGTTCCATCCTCTTCAAGACGTTCGACTTCTCCTCGAGGAGAGCAACCGCGGCATGTTAGCCAGCGGTGCTCCTAGCTATGTGCTGTCAACTAGTAAAATGGACGAGTCTACCAGTAAAACTGAACAGAAATGCTGCGTGAGGTTCCCGTCGTTCTCTGCACAATATTGACATTGCTCTTGTGAGACACCAGTGTCGAGTCTGTCTATGCTGTGTACCAGTGTCGAGTCTATACTGTGTAACAGTGTCGAGTCTATGCTGTGTACCAGTGTCGAGTCTATGCTGTGTAACAGTGTCGAGTCTATACTGTGTAACAGTGTCGAGTCTATGCTGTGTAACAGTGTCGAGTCTATGCTGTGTAACAGTGTCGAGTCTATACTGTGTACCAGTGTCGAGTCTGTCTATGCTGTGTACCAGTGTCGAGTCTATACTGTGTAACAGTGTCGAGTCTATGCTGTGTAACAGTGTCGAGTCTATGCTGTGTAACAGTGTCGAGTCTATACTGTGTACCAGTGTCGAGTCTGTCTATGCTGTGTGCCAGTGTCGAGTCTATACCGTGTGCCAGTGTCGAGTCTGTCTATGCTGTGGGCCAGTGTCGAGTCTGTCTATGCTGTGTACCAGTGTCGAGTCTGTCTATACTGTGTGCCAGTGTCGAGTCTATACTGTGTGCCAGTGTCGAGTCTATACTGTGTACCAGTGTCGAGTCTATACTGTGTGCCAGTGTCGAGTCTATACTGTGTACCAGTGTCGAGTCTATACTGTGTGCCAGTGTCGAGTCTATACTGTGTACCAGTGTCGAGTCTATACTGTGTGCCAGTGTCGAGTCTATACTGTGTACCAGTGTCGAGTCTATACTGTGTACCAGTGTCGAGTCTATGCTGTGTACGTGTCGAGTCTATGCTGCGTACCCCTGTTGACACGATAGGAGTCCTGTGAGACACACTCCAGGGCTGTGCGGCGCTTACTTGAGTCCTGTGAGATAGACGCCAGGGTCATAGAATCTATAATGTACTCCTGTACGATAGGCAAAGTAGCTAATGTGTATGTGTGGTCGTGGTGAATATTTAGTTTGTTATGTATGTTGTCCCTGTCATTTGTATGTCGATCGTACGTGTAGTATTGCGTGATTGTTAGGTCACTAGTCCCGTTTATTTTGTTTTTTTAACTTCTGGTAAATTAATGCAGGAGCATATATTATCCTGACTATTCCAGGCTCCTTGACAGTCTCAGTCAGTCCATTTCTTTGCGACACTTGAGGTACAGAAGTGGTCCTGGCGTGTCTCTCTCTCTCTTCTGTTCATCTGAGACTTTTAATTTCATCCAAGACTCCTGTGGTCTTGCCTTTTTTTCATTCTGAATATCGCCTTTTTTTTACCTCTCTGACAATTCCCCTAAATATCTTTCAGGAAGTTATCATGGCTCCCTTGTTTCTTCTCTCTCCCTCCTTCAACCGGGAGAGGTCGAGTTTTCTCAGATGTTTGTTGAGGTTGAGTTTCCTTTGCTCTTGGGCGAACTTTGTCGTGCATACTTTTATATTTTTTTTTGTGTGTGTGTGGGGGGGGGGGGGTGGGGCTTTATTTAGTTCGCTTACCAGGCCGGTGCTGCATACTCGAGGGCCTGTTATATGTTTGGTTGTATACAGTGTTTTGAAGTATTGTGTTTGGTCTAGGCTGCTGAATATTATTCCAATATTTAACATTTTTAAATATGATACAGACTTATTTTTTGCATTTTTTTTATTAATGTATTCTCCATGTGTCAGTGTTAAGGTTAAATGTACCCTAAGATTTTTTCGTTTTGTGATATAAGGAGTTGTCTTTACTTTAACCTTTTATGTACATGGAGTTCTCTTCCTCCCTCTCTCTCTCTCCCTCCTCAGCACATTGCAATTACCAATGTTGAAGTCTAGCAACCAGCTTTTCAACCATCATTGAAGTACTTCTCCATATAATTTTCTACAGCGATATTCGATTCTGATATTTTTTGCTCCCAATCATCATGTACAAAGACATAAATGCTCCTCTTTCCTCAGTCGGATCTTTGACATAGAATAAGAAGGTGGGCCAGTCTTAAATCCTTGCATCGCACTGATTTTAATAATATCACTACTTCGCCTTCTCTCTCACCGTTACCATCTGTTTCCCAGCCCAGCGGTATCCTCCCTAGCTGGTCCCAGCACCACACACGAAACGACGTCAAATATTTGTGACATTGTTGTGTATATATTATGCCGTAGTGTTGTATATGTCACCCATTCTGGCCTACGAGATCGTATGCTTAGCTTATTGTCCCTAATTGCAATTACAACTTCCCAAATACGCGAGGGTCTTAAAGAACAGATATTCTTAGTGCTGTGGTGATGAAGAGACATACCAGCTTTAATGCGAAGTCTTGTACCTTGAACAAATGTTAGAATGAATATGTATTTAACAACATAAACCTCGAAATGTTATTGGTGTTCATTGCCAAGCAAATGCTGGGGATGTTTGGTGAGGAAAATAATATATTAGTCAGTGTTTAAGAGATTCAAATCACTTGGAAAATGGTAAGAACATGTCGCATTCTTCAACAAGGTTTTCAAATACGCTAAAACCAACTGCTGAGTGTCAGAAAAAAAATATACTTATATTGCTACAATTTATTGATAATTAAATGTGAATTTGTGTACTAAATTACCCTTTAGACTGACTGAAATTACTTTTCTGTCCCTTTTCTGACCATTTAGACTGAAATTATTTTAGACTGAAATTATTTTTGGACTGAAATTACACTGGACTGAATTTTGACCAAAAAAATGATATCATGTTTCGGTGTAAGGGTTTACGAAGCCCTGTTATCTTCACTAAACATTTAGGCAGCAGCAGGCAATCTTCGTCACGTTATCTCCAGCAGAGTTCAATACGAAAGTATTCTCAGACTGTGTAAAAAGTTCACATGTTCGGTTCCAATAGTCGGGGACAGGATGCCGGTTTGTCTTTGGTTTCAGAGATAAAAGAAGCACATCGCAGCTCGTACCGAGGGTTGAACGCCAAATTGAAAACGAATGTAGAGAGGATAGGCATAGCATAGCGTTGGTTGTTGCTGAAGCATTTGATAGGGTTTGGGCCTGATTGGTGTGTACAGTCTCTCTCTCTCTCTTTCTCTTCTGTCTCCTCTCTCTCTCTCTCTCTCTCTCTCTCTCTCTCTCTCTCTCTCTCTCTCTCTCTCTCTCTCTCTCTCTCTCTCTCTCTCTCTGCCTCTGAGAACATCGACACAGGAACTCCCGTACTTCCCTAGCGTGTATAAACAATAAACTAGCTTTTTCTTTTCTTTTATTTCAATACAGGTAGAGTACGGGAAGGGGAGAGGGTGGGAGGGGAGTGAGGTCCACACGACCGAGAAAATGCCTTTCTATGGATCCGTCTCTCTCAAGTTGTTGAAACTGATCGACTATTAATACAGACAGTTTGCTTTGTGAAAACAAGCTGGGTGTTTGCTCAAAATTGATGTCTGGTGTCGTATTGCAACACACACACACACACACACACACACACACACACACACACACACACACACACACACACACACACACACATATACACACCCCTCTCACCGTTGCTTTCTGTTTCCTCCCAGACAGATATCCTGTGACCCATCCCAGCATTTTGCCCAGTAAGTCCATCCCAGTTTTCAAGTCTGCATAGGAACCATTTTTGTCGGGACTGTGTTAAGCGCTCTCTGACAGTCAAGGAAAATACAGTCAGCACACTATTCCCTCTACTGTTTTACCATTGTTCATTTCATCACAAATATTTGCAAGGCAAGTTCTGCCATGCAAGAAATCATTACTGGTGCATGCAATAGTTCACAAAGGAAGCTCATTTAGTTAATTGAGCAAGACTAAAAGAAAATATTTATTATCAATTTAAAATCCGATTGAAAATGAGATTAAAAGGGTCATTCGGAGACCTAATTGGCCAGCATTTTGGTTAACAACTCTAACTGAACATGATGTGTGGGGAAGAAGTGTTATTTATGCTTGCTGCTTCTCCCTAAGTTCTTCATCAGTTATTCTCTGGACCCCCCCATTCCACCACCTCTTTCCCAGTGAATTTCTCCCCAATTTCTTAACCCTCTCTTCTCCATCCCACTTCATTGTTCCTTTATCTTCCAATTTTACTTCTTCCTGTGTTCTGCCTCTTTCGTCTTTAAAGGGGGGGGGGGACTGTTTCTCTGCTCATTCGTCTTGTTTATTATAGTTCTTGCTTTCTCTCCTCTTGCCTCTTGCCTTACTTTCTTATCTCTTATGATTTCTATTCTTAAGTTCCTCTCATCGTGCGAGACCTGTTCTTCTCATGTCTGTTTTCTTACTTTCACATCAATATTATACCTTTACTTGTCACCTTTTCGAGTGTGTCATCTTTACTGTCTCTTTGTGAGTGCCATCTTTACTGGTTCCTCGAGTGTGTCTTCTTTATGTTCCCTCTCACGATAAACATCA
>WNGS01135237.1:11837315-11860814 GCA_020271785.1 Procambarus virginalis
GCGTCTCATAACCAATAATGGGGATCACAATCCTTCAGGTGAACATCAAACATTACTTCCATAATAGATACCTCCTCACTCTGGAGTAGCCAGACTTAACCCGATGTTATCTTACTTAATGAAACAGCGGTTAGACAGACCAGCACATCTCCATTGGGGATATTCCACCAGGGAAATCAACAGGGGATGTACAGTGGGGTGGCAATACTAATAAGAAGGGGCTCTCTTACCGCCCCATCCTCATAGAAGGACCACTTTCTGGCAATAGAACTCACCACTTCACACGGCCCCCTCATCGTCTGCACCGCATATCTACACCTAGACTGGCCTACCTCCCCTCCATCCCGCTGAACAAGCTGCTCGATAGGAACCTCCCTACCATCATCGCGGGGGACCTGAATGCCCACCACCAGGCCTTATTCAACGCTCCTGCCAGGCCAGACCTCAAGGGCAGGCAGCTCTTCAATCTAATGCAAAACCGGGACCTCTCCTTCCAAGCCCCCACTTTAAGACGTTCTTTGCGGGCAACGTGAGGGGCACCCCTGACATAGTGCTGACCAACAGAGACTGTGACCTGTTCCACTGCAGAGTAACCCCAGGCAAGAACGTGGGGTCGGACCACATCCCTGTGGTCACAACCCTCCAAGCATCCCCCTTCAGATATGTGGCGCCCCCCAGGCCCAGACTGGAAACAATACGTGCCAGGGACTATGACGCCTTCCTTGCGGAAGACCCCACCATTGAGTTTGGAAACCTCCCAACCCAAACAATCGACCAAGCGGTAAACACCATCCACAACCGCATCCAGCTTGCAACTGAGGCCACTTGCGAAATATCCACCACAAGGACCTACCACCAATATAAACCGACCCGGGAAATCAGAGGCAAAATGTATGAGTACCAGCGAGCCTGCCAAAGCCACTACCAAACTGGCCAGCCACCAGCATTGACCCTTCAAACACTCAGAAGGGAAACCATAGACCTTACGGGGCTCACAAGAGCCACATATGGGGAACCCTTGTGAGGCAAGCCAACCAGTACAAAAGGGAGCCGGGAGCTTTCTGGCGTAAAATCAGACAGCTCTTGGGATCGGTTAACCCCAGCCTCACCCACCTCGAACACACGTTCCTAGACGAAGATGACGAAGAGCAACAAGAAAAAATAGAAGACCCACAAGACCAGGCGGACCTCATGGGCGCAGTATGGAAGAAGACTCTCACGGCTTCTAACAGCAGAGCCTTCAACAACACCCATTTTGAACGTGTCAACCAATGGACAACAGAAAACGCCGCCTCCCTCCACAGCACCCCTCTGATAGACCTGACAACCCTAGAAGACGACCACCCTCTAACAAGACCCATAACTATGTTAGAGATGAGAGGAGTCATCAAAAGCATTCGAGATAAGGCCCCAGGACCATCGGGGATCAAAGCGTTGCAGATCAAACTTCTACCAGGCAACCTTCTACAATCCATTCTCAACCTATTCAACGCTATGCTGGCGTCGGGTCACATTCCGGTTGCATTCAAGTCAGCCAAGATGATATTCATTCCCAAACCCAAGAAAGACCCCCACCAACCTGGCAACTACCGTCCAATCTCCCTCTTAGACACAATAGGCAAGTGCTTTGAAAAAATCGTGTCAAACCGTCTTAACTACTATATGGAGTATAACAACCTCTTCACTGAAAAACAATTTGGTTTTCGAGCACACAGATCAACCCAACATGCAATAAACATCATCTACGACGCAGTAAGCTCAATTCGCAAGCAAAAACAAGTAGCTTTGATTGCGACTAGGGACGTACACAAGGCCTTCGACAGCCTTTGGCATGATGGTCTTGT
This sequence comes from Procambarus virginalis, assembly GCA_020271785.1. Taxonomy (NCBI): domain Eukaryota; kingdom Metazoa; phylum Arthropoda; class Malacostraca; order Decapoda; family Cambaridae; genus Procambarus; species Procambarus virginalis. The sequence continues at coordinate 11,839,160 of WNGS01135237.1, forward strand.
GTACAAATTAGCAGACTTACCAGCGCAAAACTGGACCCTCCTCAGGCTGGTCAGAAATTTTCTAAAGAATAGGCAAGTTACCCCCAACTTCAAGGCGAAAGAGGCCGCAGCCTTCACCCCAACAGCTGGAGTCCCCCAAGGGTCATGCTTGAGCCCCGTCCTCTTCAACATCTTTGTGAACGACCTGCCCCAGCCAGAGTATAGAGACACCATCATCGTGCAATTTGCGGACGACGTAACACATGTAATAACATCCAACCCAAGCAGCCAAGCAGCCAAGCATGCAACTGTAACCCGCAAGGCAAACGCGGAACTAGCCAGGACTGCTAACTGGGAAAGGAAATGGAGGATCACCACTAACCCAGAAAAGATTCAATTAAGCACTGTCGGATGTATGGCCTTCTCAATCGAAAATGAGGGAGGGATAAGAATCCGCGGTGAACCCATAGCCATCTCAAACTCCAACACAGTGCTCGGATACAACTTCAACAGACTACTCAACTCCTCCCAGTTTGTATCCCAGAAGACAGCAATGGCTCGAGGTTCGCTGGCGAGGCTCTTCCGCTTCAAGCAAGCCCCATCCCACATCAAGCTCCACCTGTACAGAATGATTATAAGGCCTAGCCTTGAATACCCTTACGTCCCCCTGAACCTCACCAACAAATCCAACATGCTGAAGATCCAACGGGTACAAAACAAAGCACTCCGCTTTGCGGAGGGCCTGACACTGATGGATAGGGTAAGAACTGACCAAATCCATGAAACGCTCAACATGAAGCCAATGAACATCAGGCTCAGCTACCTGGCCAGAAGACAGCTGTACCGCATGAAGAATATGTATATCCCAGACCCCGAAGATCCCTACGTAGCAGAAAACACCACCAGCGACTACGAGATCCGCGAACCACCACACAGAACTAGAAAAATCACTCTCCAACAAAAAGTGATCAGACATATCCACGATGAGGCCTTCCCAAGACCTCAAATACTAAGCGGCTTGCCAGACGACCCTGATGAGTGGCCCATCCCGGACCCCATCTACACCAATGAAGAATAAAGGAAATAAATAAATAAATAAATAAATAAATAAATAAAATAAAAAAATAAAAAAATAAAAAAAAATAAATAAATAAAAAAATAAATAAATAAATAAATAAATAAAAAAAATAATAAATAAGAAAAAAAAATATATAAACAAATAAAATTACTACAAAAAAAATATAAAACCAAAAAACCATTTGTCGTGATATCAGAAGTGTGACTACCCTGATGTTGTTAAGATTAACCTCCCTCAGCCAACTCCATCGGCTCTAGTGCTTTAGGACACCAACAAGGTCACAAACACTAGCCCCCCCAGCCAATGTACTGACAACCCAACATAACACATACAGAAACAAACGACACATACACATATGTCAACCCATGGTGGACAGGCCACCGAACTTTCAATCCTCCTCTCTCTCTACACCCGCATCCTCTTCCTGAATTTCATCTCCCCATCCCTCTACCCCCCCCCCCCATCCTTTCCAAGCCCTTTGGACATCAAGCCGTAAGCACCAAGCTTCCACTCCTAAGCCTCAGAGCCCAGCAGGCGAGCCCCCCCGCGTCCCCTGCTGTAGGCGGCCGTCCTAGGCGTCTGCTGCTGGATCGTCAGCTTGCCCCCAAAGCTGGAACAGCAGCAGCTGGCCCGCCGCCTGTAGGGACGACGACGCTGGGACATCCAGGCGTGTACACCAACACCTGGGCCGGGCGTCCCCCAGCTGGTTCCCGAGCAGGGAGGTGGCCGCCAGACCAGGTTCCCGCGTGAACTGTAGGGGCCACAGGGGGCCCGCCCGCCCCCCCCCCCCCGTATCCTGCAGCCCAGGCTGGGCGCAGCCAGCTGTGGCGTCAGCACTGGGCCCCCAAACAGGGCCCATAGGAGCTGGAGCACGGCTGGGGCTCGAGGCCGGGGAGGGGGTGGCCCGGGGGCGGGGGGCAAGGACCACAGGGGCACAGGGGCCCAGTAAGGGCAGCAAGGCACTGAACTAGCCCGGGGGGCATGCCGCGGGCACACGGCTAACAGACAATCCTGGCCTAGGAGGTGGCCACGCTCCTCATGCGGGCCGCAGGCGGGGCCATACCTGAGGTCCTGTTGCGGGCCCGACGCCCCAGGGGGGTCGCTCTGTGAAGTTGATGGGCCTCCAAGGGGCAGGTCCAATAGAGCGGGGGCCGCAGCTGCTGATGTTGAGTCCATATTGTGGTCTGCAGGCTTCTCCAGGCCGTGCCAGTCGATGTACGATGTTTCGTGTGGAGCGTACCGTAGCTGTGTAGGAGTGAGAGGGAAACCTCCTTGTACGTTGCTTAAATGTGCGCCCCCCCCACGGCGCGCGCAGCTCTCACAGAGCGCTGCGTAATTGTTTTCGCCTCCCAGAATTCCCCCGCTTAATTTAAATTATGCAGGGGCCATATATATATATATATATATATATATATATATATATATATATATATATATATATATATATATATATATATATATATATATTTTATATATATATATATATTATATATATATATATATATATATATATATATATATATATATATATATATATATATTGGTGTATACTGGCAGCAGGTTTTCTTTTACACATGTCTCATTGAATATGACCGCATATTCTGTATTTACTATCTTCTGATTTAGGGCTTCTATCCCTCTAACTATTTTCTTAGCATCAGGGCTTAGCTGAAACAGGAGTTCTCCAAAACTCATTTTCGTAATTTCTGGGTGAAGAAAAGATGTGGATTACTATAGAATGTATTACACTTATTTAAACATATATATATATATATATATATATATATATATATATATATATATATATATATATATATATATATATATATATATATATATATATATATAAGTAGCAAGCAATTCTATATATATATATATATATATATATATATATATATATATATATATATATATATATATATATATATATATATATATATATATACAGTACTGTATATGAATCTGGCAATAATATTAGCCTTATTCTGATATTTGTATTATCTTATACTGTATCTGGTATTTTATCAACCAAAACTTTGCATATATATGAGTGACTCCAGAATTTGTATTATAATGCGGAGTATTTCATCGAAGGCTTAATTACTAATATTTATTTCATTTGTTTACAGATGCCTTAATCTGACAATTTATTAATATAAAAGGATGTCTGCTTTTAAATTAGTGATTTAAATAATTTGATGTAAAGTCCTTAGTTTGAATATTGTTTAATTGATAGGTATATTTATGATCATTATTGGCCTGTATTATGAGGTGTAGGAGTAACCTATATGGTTTTGATTGGTCGTTTAATTTCTTGTCTTGATGGATGTGAATGATGTGTAATTATTATTTATTTATGCTCTATTATAATTCAAATTACTGGTATTTATAGATAGAATAATGTTCAATAGTTGACTCTTAAAACCTGTTAATTATTATATTATTATTACTTGACAATTGTCTGAACATTACAATTTACTGTCCTCTTACTATAAGTGTTGTTTTAATTAGCACATAAATGATCTTCACGTAATATGGTTTATTTACCCCCATGACAATGCTTCAGTATTTGTAAAGTTATAATTCCCGGTTATTAAGGTAATTAGAGAAATAACAAACCCTGAATGTATGAACATCAAAAGCATTTTGGTATGTGCAAAATATTCTTGTTTTGCAAGAACACTGGCTTACATCTTATGAATTTCAAAACCACTTCAAATTTATTGATAGTTCTTTTTCCACTGCCAGTATTGACATGTCTATTGACTGGTCAGGTCCTGGAAGACCCTATGGTGCTGCTGCTATCCTGGGCATAACAATATGCAATGTAAAGTTGAGGTTGTCAATATTGTATCAGGGCTCACTCCTGCTATACTTGTGTCCTATAGTTATCTGGAGATGATTTCGGGGCTTATCATCCCCTACGGCCCGGTCCTCGACCAGGCCTCCATTTTGTTACACAATCCCAAGGAAGCAGCCTGTAGCAGCTGTCTATCTCTCAGGTACATATTTACTGCTAGGTGAACAGACGCATCAGGATGAAAGAAACTCTGCCCATTTGTTTCCGTCTCCACCAAGGATCGAACCCGGAACCTCAGGACTACGAATCCGATGTGCTGTCCACTCAGATGTCAGGCCCCTTTGCTCAGGGGCCTGAAAGGTGCTCAGCAGTATTTGATTATGTGTGTGTGTGTATGCATGGTTTCCACAAGCAACATCAACTGTGCAGATGAGTATGGAAATATATGATCAGAAATATATCAATTGACTAATTAATAATAAATAAATAAATAAATAAATAAATTGTATCATAATGCTGAACTCATGGGGTGGTGGGTGATTTTTAACACTGATTTTACCTGCTAAGATGTATACTTAAATTTGTTTAATGAATTCATGGATGCTGAAAATTTACATAATCCTGCTATTAATGATTTATTTACTATTAACTATAGCTTTATGTCATGAGACAGGAATGGAAGGTCTCATATTGATCATTTTCTTATTGATGATATAACTGGTCACACCTTTAAGTATAAGGCTGTCAGTGATGACGACCTGTCCTGGTATCATCCTGCCATGGCCCCTCCAATATACCTCACTCACAAGTTGCTGCTGCCAAAGAAAACATAAACCTCCCTAGAACACACCTAAACGTAGGAAGGCCACTATTGCTGACCTGAATAAGTTTAAATGTAACGAATACTCAAATCACAAGTGATGCAATTGCTTGCAATATTATTCAGTGCAATTTGCATCAGAACAATTTCAAGGACTTTTTCACATCAGTCGTTTCAGTGCTAGATAGGGCCGGGGAAGAGAGTATTTATCTTATAACCAATTAAAGAAGTAGTATGCCTGGTTGGAATAATCATGATAGGGAATTTCAAAATAGATCTACCTTTTGGCATAACCTACAGAAAGATGCAGGGTGCTCCAGATCTTTTGGAAAACTCTATGGAAAGTTACAGGGTGCTCCAGACCATTTGGCATAACCTAAGGAAAGATGCAGGGTGTCCCAGACTTTTTGGCATAACCTACGAAAATATGCAGGGTGTCCCAGACCTTTTGGCCTAACCCACAAAAAGATGCAGGGTACTGCAGACGTTTTGGCATGACCTACGGAAAGAGGCAGCAGGCCCTAAACCTTTTGGCATGATCTACGGAAAGATGCAGGAGTGCCCAAGACCTTTTGGCATAACCTTTGGAAAGAAGCAGGAGGAGTCCCATTCCTTTTGGTATAATCTATGGAAGGATGCAGGGGGGGCCCCAGACCTTCTGGCATTACCTACATAAAGAAGCAGGGGCCCCAGAGATGGTTGGTGGCCCCAGCTCAGGTGTGGCACCAGGGCTCAATATCATCAAGAAAGAGGATTAAGAAAGAGAAAGATAATATTGTGAGATCAAAAGTAGCCGATAATCTTTCAAGGAAAATGTTTTATAATTTTTGGGGTGAAATTAGAAACAAAAGGTTCATGCAGAGGAGTAACAAAAGTTATAGATGATGTCTCTGGGGCCCATTAATATAGGAAATGGTTTAAAAGAAAAATATTTAACATTGTAGAACACTGCGAGGTGCAGGACAGATGAGACTGAAACTGACCTAATTACAGCTGTATGTGAAATCTGAATGGACCTTGCCCCCCCCCTAATGTTAAACACCTGCACACAGTAACCCCTAGCTGTAATGCTTGAGAAAACTTAGAAAGCTAAACAATAGGAATGATGATATTTTACATAATTAAGATATAGTAATATATTATGATATATTACAGTATTTTTTTTTTATTCTTGTATACAAGAGTTCTTACATTCTTGTACTGTTGGAAATTTCCAACACTTATCATCTATTATTGTATTATAATAAATTACCATCACCTTACTAATTACAGTAGTTATTAACACCACTAACAGTAGTGTTAATATAATTTAATCTGAGCCTATTGCTGATAATATGACTCCTGATCATGTAAAACCGAGAGTTATTAATTGAAATTATTTAGTAACAGTTTTTATTGTTACGATGCTATGGAGAGTATAAATATCATCTCCATTTCTCGCTAGAGATCATTTATCGAGAATATGATAATTATTAAATCCCTATAATTGCAACCCAGTTCCTATTATTGCATTTCATCCATAATTGCGCGGAAAAGAATAATTCGTGATTAATAATTTCTGTGGTGAATGCGAGAGCAGGTTGAGGGAGGAGATGCCATTACTTGCTTGCTGGGACACGAGGCAGCTCTGGCGAGCAGAGAGACGCCTGGAGAGTTTGCCAACAAGAATTACGTTGAAACTCCCTTAATAGTCACCAATTACCTCCCCATGTGTTCTGCAGTGCTTTGCCTATTAATAACGTGTCTACAATTTAAGCCACGACCCATAATTACGTGTACACACTGTGGACGCTTGGGACTGGCAGACGCGAATTCTGGCAGACGTGAATTTCGGCAGACCTCAGTATTTGATACGCTCACTTCAGTATATTTCTGTGTTTGATGCATCAAATTAGGTAGTACATTTGTGAGTAGTTTGTCGTCAGGAGGAGTGAACATCAAAAATACCATGTTAGTACTGTTTATCACTCATCTCAGTTTCATGGATATTTGAAATAATTCGTAGCCTAATCAATTGCTACTTAAATTCTCTTGATTGCAGCGTGTATACGAGGTGCCAGCAAGATTCTCATCAGTCGTGTTATTTACCTTGAGTTCTTTCTCTATTGGGATTCTGTGACCACGAGGACGAATGATGAACTGGCGTTAGAAATCGTCTTACAGCTAAGACACATTTTTCGTACAAATTTATTCAATCTGATTATTGATTCTATATAATTCATTTAGGATTTTTCCATTGAATAATTATTGCCAGATTTGGTAATTAATGTTATGCTCTAACTGTGCTCAGTGTTTATGCTCAGTGATTAATGATCTTTAATATTCATGATTTGAATTACCATATATTTGAATCTATTGTAGTTTAGATTTCTCATGTTATTAATCCAACAATGAACTAGTGACGAACCACACTGGTTCCTAGATATATATGAACGTCTAGAAATAACCCCCCAATGTTGATATTTGAGGCTTTGGCTTTAATTAATAATACAGTCTTCATTATTTTCAAGTGATTATTCTTTGAATGAGTTTCCATAGACACTGGTTCTCTAGTGTCATTCTGATGATCACTATTATTTGTTTTCCCTCTTTTCTCAAAAGAGGGTGGTCCTTCGATTTCTTTCAATACAATAATCAAATAATTTAATTTCTGAGTTCAAGCCCCAGATACCCAACAGACACTGCGTACAAAACTATACAACTGAAATGGACACTTCTCAGGCCAAATTTACTCACCCACTTCATACAAAAAAATTTGGGTGATGCATGGATTTGCTTATGTGAGCCTTAGATTGTCATGATATTCAAGAAGACCTGGATTAAAAAAAGTGTATGGAGCACCACTTGGCAAATGTTATTTGATGCGAATAAATGCCATGTTATTGAATGTGGAATAGGAGAAAATAGATCACTCACAACCTACAAATTACATGAAAAAGCTTTAAAAAAAATTCTCATAGAGAGAAAGAGATTTAGGGGTGGTTCTAGATAGAAAACTATCACCTGAGTACCACATAACATTGTGCATGGAGTCTATGCTATGCTTTCCAATTTCAGAATTGCTTTTAAATACCTGTACATGGATGATGAAATTCTAAAGAAATTGTTCACAATCTTTACAAGACCAAAGCTGAAATATGTAACGGTTGTGTGGTGCCCATATCTGCCCGAAACGCATTGCGTAATAGTGGCTTTAGGCATTGTATGTACTAGCTCTACCTATAATTCGATCCATTAATGTAACGTCACTTGTATGTATATACCTTACCTGAATAAACATATTTATATATTTATATTTATTTAAAAAGCACATCAACAAACTAGAAAAGGTACAAAGTCATGCACCTAAATGGCTCCTGGAACTGAAAGACAAGAGCGACGAGGAGAGGTTAGAGGCATTAAATATGCCAAAATTAGAAGATAAAAGGAAAAGAGGCAATATGATCAATACATACAAAATAATAGTAGTACGGTAATGGGAATTTACTAAATTAATAAGAAAGAATTCCTGAGACTTGGAACTTCAAGAACAAGAGGTCATAGATTTAAGCTAACTAACAAAGCTACTGAAGAAATATAATTAAATTCACAGAATGGTAGATAATTGGAACAAGCTAAGTGAGGTGGTGGTGGAGGCCAAAACTGTCAGTAATTTCAAGGCATTATGACAGAGTGCGGGAAGACGGGACACCATGAGTGTAACAAAAATTCTTTAACTACACTTAGTTAATTACAAGTCTGGAAACAGTAAAAATAACCAGCAAAGAAAATCAACAATTAGTATCTTACTGTGAGGTAATAGGACAGCAAAGAAGTACATCTGGCTCATCTGAAGTGAACCCAGTTATATTTAGACACTCCCAAAACAATGCCTGTTAATTCCATAGAGTACTAGCTAATCCAATTATATAGAATCCTTATCACTGAAGCAAGTAAGTATCAAAAGTATGTGCTAACACAAAAGAATTGTCTATGTGAATAGATAACACAGAGGACAGCAAACTTCCAATCTGATGTTAATCAGGTCTTTCAATGGGTCACAGAAAATAACATGAGTTTAATGAGGATAAGTTCCAATGACTGTGCTATGGAAAAAACAAAAACATCAAAGCAGAAACCACATATAAAACAGTCAAACCACACTACTGAAAGAAAAAGCAATTTAAAAGATTTATGAGTAATCATGTCAGAAGATCTTACATTTTGAAGAACACAACAAAGTTGTTGTCACAGCAGGAAGGAAAATGAAAGATTGGATAAGAAGAACCTTCTAAAGAAGAGATACCAAGCCAATGACGGTACTTTTTAAGACATTAGTGTTCTCTAGTGGAATATTGGTGCACACTAACAGCCCTTTCCAAAACTGGAGAAATTGCTGACTTGGAGAGCATGCAAAGACCCTTTACCACTAGAATCCACTGTTACGACTCTGGGTTCTTTAGATGGAAACCAGAGGTCAAAATTGAGCTTATTAACGACAATATGGCAGGGCACGCATAGAGAGATGTAGCTGTTTGTAATCATCCCTGCCAGAAGTACGATTATTTGTGTGGCTCACAAAGCATTTAGACTCTTAAACTTGTTGTGGATTAAGTAACATTGTTATAAGTTTAACTACCCGTAGAATGGGAAAGTAGCAATATGAGGCATAAGGGGAAGATGTTTTAATGTGTATAGCTGTATGATCAATTGGGCTCTTCCCGGCACCACACGCATGCTGCAGGGAGACGCTCTTCTCTGTGGACTGCCTGTGCTGTTCGGACGCGCTCTCCTCCTTCCTCTTAATTCTTTATTTCTGTGACTTAGTTGGTTAAGTACTCCATTACTCAGTTTGTATATGTCTGGCATACCTATCGTTATATGTGTAGAGTAGTATACCTGGGGTGTAGTAAGTATATTTAAGTTTTTTTTGTACCTGTTATGCTAACAGGGGTCCCAGTGTACCACGTGGTCCCCTACCCTAGGCTGACTCTAGTGTGTTATAGTAGAGCTTTACCCTAGCTTGCTTTCAGTGTAAAACCTTGTATCCTGTCTATGTGGACCAAGGCTTTTAACGTAAGATTGTGTGGTAAAGTTAGTATTAAACTGTTATTGGTGTGATTGTGTATGGGGGGTGTTAAGGGGTTAATAAATATGTAAGTTTGAACAGAGTATCCCTTATTCCTGTGTGGGAGTACAATAATCATTTCCTAGACTAACCGGGTTTAGTAGCAAGCATTTATTATTGTGGATATTTTACTTTGGGGGCCGGGCCTTTTGTTCTCCCATATCTTGATACCTCTAGTCTACTTACCCTTACCCCTTAATAGTACCAGTTTCCCCATAGTCAACACACAATTTATTTTATAACATCCACTAAGTAAAACATCTAAACTATCGGGACCGCCTAAAATTTAAAAAAAATCGGTGTTCCCTAGAGCTCAGGTAGGAGAGAAAAATAATCTACACTTGGAAATATTAGAAGGATTGGTTCCAAATCTGCGCACAGAAATAAGACCTTATGAGACCAGAAGGCATGGCAGGAGGCAGGATGTGCAAATTAGCACCACTGAAGAGCAGAGGTGCAATAGGCACACAGAGTGAACTCAATCAACATCAAAGGCCCAAGACTTTTCAACACTTCCCCTACACATACAAGACCTAACTGGCCGACCTCTTGCAGTGTTCAAAAGATAACTCGATAAGCACCTTCAAAGGATATCTGAACAAGAAGGCTGTGACTCATACATCAGGCCACATCAAACAGCCCAGTGGGTCAGACCAGCAACCAGGAGACCTGACTAGACAGGGCTACTGGGACATTGATCCCTAGAATCTTCAACGGGTAGCCTGGAAGACTATTTTACACCATCTGTGTCAGAATATTAAACAATTCTTAAATATTAGTATGACAATACAAGTACAAAAAGACAAAAGACAAACAATGTCAACAGTATCAGATCTTTGACTTTTGGAACAATGGGAAAGAAAAATTTCTGATCATTTTGAAAATCAGGACATTCCACAAGATGTGCAACTTATCAGGAGAATGCAGTTGTTTGAGTAAGGTGCAGGTCTTTGTTCCATAAAGTGCCAAAGAGTTTTGTGGCATTACATAACCTAACCAGACATTTCCCACTTCTTGTTATGGTGGCAGTAGGGATTAGTGAGGCAGTTATCTATTTCTCAGTCAATATTACTTGAAATTATATAGTACTACCATTTTACTATCCATTAACACTAGTTAACACTTTTAATACTAAATTATATGCTACCTTACCTTGAGGTTACCTTGAGGTGCTTCCGGGGCTTAGCGTCCCCACGGCCTGGTCATCGACCAGGCCTCCTGGTTGCTGGATTGATCAACCAGGCTGTTGGACGCGGTTGCTCGCAGCCTGACGTATGAGTCACAGCCTGGTTGCTACACATAGCTGTTATTTTCTTCTACTCAAGTATATTGTATTAATATTTTTTTAACTACTTAACTTTTAACTTATTAATATAAAATTAAAGAAGTAATTTTTGGTTTGCTGAAGGTTAACTAACTCTGACTATAAACTAGGTAGCCTTCATGTCAATTTTTCTTTGCACAAAAATTTTTTGTGCAAAGAAAAAATATATCCGACCCTGAAAATTACAGTGACCGATGATTAACCGACGGGTTATAACAAAATTATGTAAACATCAAGAGGAGTATAGCCCATATACAGGGGTACCTCAGTTTATCATGCAGTTGATCATGCAGATCAACTGTATGATCTGCACACTTTTACTTATGCATTGACTAGGTAAGCAACCGAGGAATTCTTGCTCGGAAAAAATGGGGCTACATTGTTAAAGTTCAACTCCTAAGCTCAATCTCCTAAGCATTTCATGTTTCAGTTCAATATGATGTTGTACTCAATATGCTGAACAGGAACTCTTCGGAAGAAATATTAAACAAAATACTGTACACGTGACAAAACCATATTTAGGTACAGTACTTACATGGAATTAAGCCCTTTACAAACAATTGCAAAATTTTTCAATGATACACAAGAAAGAATTTTTTTTAAAGGAATGAACAAATAAATGTATACTGTACTAAAGAAGTCTATTTATTACTGTCAATATCATTACAGTGTACATCAATATACCAACAGGAATGCTACAAATTCCACAACAGGCTGTCCTTGATGGGAAAATACATAGCCACTCTACACCATATCTAATTTTGATACATCTATTGATTTCTAATCTTCTAAGCATGCATTTATTGTTCTACAAGTATTAAATGATACTGGGTTTATGATACGCTATTATGTTTCATAATCCTCTTGTATAAGTTCTTGTAATTAAACCCATTAATGCAGTGGTCCTCAACCAATTTTGGACTCGGCCATATTTTTGAATACTCAAGAGACCTGTGACCCCTGCCACACTTTCGTAATTAAAAAAGTATTTGAATATTCTTTTAACCCAACAGTTGAGAACCACCTCATTAGTAAACGGACTACTTTGTTGAGGAAATATTTAAATTTCATGGACTTTTAATTTCATGACTGTTATTGTATTTGTACTACATTGTAATAATACATTACATTTATTATTATACATTAATATATAATAATAATATAATATATAATAATACTTAATTGTAATACAATAATTTATTAGTATTGCATTACATGTAATGTAATGTAATGTATTACCACATTCAATGATTCTAAATTATAAGGTGTTTTTGTGAAGTCAAAAACACTAAAAACCATTAAAAATATAACCCCAACATTAAAAATCTTAAAATACATCACTAGTAAGATGCTAATGGAAGATATACTGAGAGGAATTCCTAACCTCTGTTGTGTTCAGAATATACGTCTTTCAATCCATGAGAAAGATAAACCTTTTAAATCTACCAGACAAACTTGAAAACATGGGTTATCTTGAGGTTATCTTGAGATGATTTCGGGGCTTTTTAGTGTCCCCGCGGCCCGGTCCTCGACCAGGCCTCCACCTTTAGGAAGCAGCCCGTGATAGCTGACTAACTCCCAGGTACCTATTTTACTGCTAAGTAACAGGGATTAATAAGGGTTAATAAGGTTAATAGGGTTAATAAGTGGGCAAAATATCAGAGCTTAAGGAGAGTTAAGAACATAGACTGGTCTGGTTGTTATGAAGGTACACATTTATTATTAATTATATAGAAGAACTTTCATTCAAGTTTCGATACATTTTGTAACACAATTACATGGTAATTTTGAATAAACTAAACAAGAAAATTATTTTGCATTTCAGTTAGCAAAATATAAAAATCGTAGTTGCAAACTTATTAATTTTGAAAATTAAAATATTAAGTCCTATAAATTTCAGATTTTTTTTATTTATGAATAATATTTAAGGCAATAATTTTTTCTAATTATACAATACCTTCATATAGTTCATATTTCAACAGCATACCTGCTTATGCTGGATATTATCCATATGGAAATAACATTAATTATAAAAGAACTATACAATTATTACAGGTTTATTATATCATCTTACCAGAGAATTATACTTGCTGTGAAATTACAAAACTATTAAAGCAGTTTCTTTTTCATGGTCGTCTAAACTTAGATATTTTAATGTGATACATAGAGGCATTTATACCATATCCACCGAGGCCTTGCCCAAGAGCAAATGGATAACCGATTTTTGTAGATATCATGTGTATATGCCCAGAAAAAACTTTTATTTACAGTAATGATGTATTTTTGTCTTCACAAAAAAGATGAATTGGTTGTAGAAGTGAGAAGTGTTAGGTTCACTGGAAACTGTGTGATAAGGTACTGTACTGTTAAGTACTGTTAAGCCCGTGGACACAAGGGGGCGAGTGGATACGGCGTCAGTAAATTTGTTATAAACGCCTGTATATATAATAACATAAAAGTATACCATGATTTGACAGCAAGCCACAAAAATTACATTCTCTTATTAAAGTTTACTCCCCAAGGAGAAACTTTACAAAACTTTATAAAATCATAATTTGAAGTGTAGTTTACAAAATAAATGTAGAACTACTGTGCTTAATAAATGCATACATACCGTACTTATATGGTATGGTTTGCTATCGTTCATGATCATCAACCATTAAACTTTACTAAGTGCTAAAGCATCATTAACAATGCTCAATATATATGCCGAGGAATTCTTGAAGTTGGTCAAGGCTCTTAAATAAATGTAACACTTGCCACATGTTTGTACTAATCAATAAGATTATAAGGAAAGTGTGACAATCACCTTAGTAAGCATATATAACATGTCGGCCAGAGAATCATACATATATTGGACAAATTTAAGGCTGAAAATAAAAAATATAAAGCCTCTTGGTTAATATTGAAAATACAGTAATCAAATCTTCTAATGCACTGCATGAAAAATCACCACCGACGATCTGAGATTCCCCAAAACCAACAGCACTTTGTACACACTCAGGATCATAATGATATTGTGCTAAACTAGAAATATCAGTCGAGCATAATGACATCATTTGATCCTGGTTTCTGAAAAGAGAAAAAAACAGAACTAAATGCCAACTCAAGAAAGATGGAAATAATGAAGTTTAGGTTAAAAATAAAATAAAATTATCAGAGTAATGATAGGGGGATAAAATCTAAGACAAGGACTAGGGAAAAAAATACTGTATGGTAAACAAAGTTTGGCCACCACCCTGGAACCAATGAATAAAACAAAAGAGCAATGCAGATGGGAGATTTATTTTCATGCACTAAATTAAAAGTAAACAATAAAAGATATATTGCATAAATACCACTAACTGTATACTATATAAAAAATATAAAAATAAAATAGAACTACTGTGCTGAGGGGAATGGTGCCTAACTACTTAGACGGTCGGGAATTGAACGCTGACCTGCATGAAGTAAGACTGTCACTTTACCATCCATGGGGAGCCGGTCGACCGAGCGGACAGCACGCGGGCTTGTGATCCTGTGGTTCCGGGTTCGATCCCAGGCGCCGGCGAGAAACAATGGGTAGAGTTTCTTTCACCCTATGCCCCTGTTACCTAGCAGTAAAATAGGTACCTGGGTGTTAGTCAGCTGTCACGGGCTGCTTCCTGGGGGTGGAGGCCTGGTCGAGGACCGGGCCGCAGGGACACTAAAGCCCCGAAATCATCTCAAGATAACCTCAAGATAAGAAGGAGCCCAATAAATTCATACTTTATGAATGATATAAATGAATGAATATACGTATCTGAATGAATATACGTATCTGAATGAATATACGTACCTATTGACACCTATGAGGCAGCTCCTATTTATATCCTCATACGGGGTGAACAGTTTTGAAATGAAATGAGTTTGAGTGAAATGAGAAATGAGCGAGTTTGGGTCCATATAAATAGAAGCTGCCTTGCCTTCTGTAGTTCCTGTATTATCACATTCAAATTATGAGTGGAATGATTCTTTACAATCAAATAGAGATGTTAAAATCACATGGACATAATCAATATATCCATATTATCATCATTGGTATCAAACCAAAACAATAGCAGCTTCAACCAACGTATGATAACTGCATTCCTCCATGAACGTATGACAATAACCCCATTTTGAGGGTTAAACAAAAATACCACCTGCTTTATCCGTGTACACACTATACTTGTTAAAGTATGGACACATATATATGATAACGAGGGAGGCTATGTGAGGTACACAGTTGGCAGTGGTAGAGGTATTACCATAATGCACGAGTGAGGTAGTGATGGTAGTGCTTGTAGGGTAATTGTAGTGATGGTAGTGATGGTAGGGGTGCTTACCTCTGTCTATAAAATGCAAGGCCTAACTCTAGGAACCTGCCTCAAACTGTACATGGTACTTTTAGATTTCTTGATGTCATAATGCTCTATCATACTAGGTGAATACCTGGGGGTTGTTAGAGTTTCAGAGAGGGGGGGAGTTGGAAGGGCATATAGTTGGGTATGGGGGGGGGTGGGGGGGATGTTGAAGAGGGAGAGTGATGAAGGTGGGAGGGTGTTATGGATTGGGGTCCTCACCTATTAGTTGTTATCTATTAGTCAAAGGGAAGTTGAATATTACTACAGGCAGTCACCAACTGGTGAATGGAATACATTCTGAAAACGTGTTTGTAACTCAGAATCAGATTTTCAATAGGCCCAATGCTCTAAATGGGGGCTGCATTTTTGGACCACCAAAAACAGCATATAAAATTAGAATTTTGAGGACATATATTACAATAAAAGAAACAATACTTTTTATTTAAACTGAATGATGGAGTTACTCTGTTTGCCTGATCTGATACTTTTTGAAGAGTGAAGAGTTACTAGGAGGCAGTAAATGGTGGCGCTGCGTGGGCACTGGTGAATACAAACACACTCTTTATCGTAATTCCTTTGATAATCAGCTGAAATAGTGCATTGAGAGCAGTGCACTGAAATAGTGCACTGTTTGGAATGTAGACTTCGAAGGCTGTTGGTAAAATAGGGCATTTCTAGGTCACGACTTATATTTACACTTGGTGGATAAAAATTTCTTGACATCTTACAGTATTTCTGTCATATTTGCTATTGAAGTTGCTTCCATTACTTATTTCAGTACGTACATTTGTTGATCACCCACACCCAATGCAATTTATTATTTCTGGTTCATTGGCATTTCCAGTTTCCACATGTATGCGGAAACAATATGTTCCTATTGACCAAACCACACTAGAAATTGAATAGACAACGACATTTCGGTCCGTCCTGGACCATTATCAAGTCGATAGTCTTGATAACGGTCCAGGATGGACCGAAACATCATTGTCTCTTTAATTTGTAGTGTTTGGTTTGGTCAACATTTTTCATCCATGTTATTGTGACTCATCCTGTCCTCCTCATCCTGTCATCCTCATCCTGACATCCTGGAATCCTGTCCAAATTTCTCTCTATTTGGAAAGACTGCCCTTATACCTTGTATATTACCATCATTATAAAGAAGGTAGGCAAGTAAAGCCTTTTCAAGTTAGGGAAAATAGGATACTAGGCATGGGTGGAAGCTGTAATTGCTTATATGTGAGAGAGAAGGAAACACTTGTACCGAGTGAAGATGGTCAACAAAGCTATTTATATTCTCATCTTCAAGAGCAAATTAAAAACAATGGTCAAGAACTTTAAATGCACCAGATACAAACAACTAGAAGGTGGGTCCCAGAAAGGCAGATCTCACTTCCTATAATCACTAGTAGTTAAGAAGCCACACCATCAATATTGGTAGGGGAGGGGAAATGGGGTGGGGATTTGCAAAGATATGTGGGGGTTAGCAGGGAGAGTGGTTAATAATGGATATACAGTATTACAGGTAATCAAACTTTCCAGCTGGGGACCAGTTCATTCATGAGCTGCCCCAGGAAACAAATCCTGTTAAATCCCACAGGAATAGATTGAACAGAGTGGGGGATGGGAAGATACTCAGGACCCACCAGAAAGAGGCATTTCATTACATGTAATGCTCGACTCCTGGAAGAGTGCTCTCCATAGTTTCCTGATGCTGTCTCACAACCAAGCCTAGGAAGAAGAGGCAGTTAAATAAGGAAAGAACCAGCCTGAAAGAAAACAACATGATAGCCAGGATGGCTGACCCATGAGATCCATGGCCAAGACACAAGCCTTGGCTCAGAAGCATCAAGCCATCTCAGCCAGAAGGCTTGCACTGCCAAGGTGGGACTAAATAACAGGAACAACAGAGCCAGAAAACACCACCCATAGACTACGAACTATTGAGACTAACACAACTCGGTGCATGCCTGACCACCAGCCAAACATAGTTGAATTGTCAGACTACCAGAGCTAGCAAAACCCAGGAATGGAGCCCAATGACAACTGAGCAAGATGGCTCTCAGGCAGCCCTGGAAGACAGCCCTGGAAGACACCCAACAAGATTATACAAGACACACCACACTTGACTAATAATCCATGGGATTTTTTTTATTATTAACAGCAGAGCAAGTCTACTACCTGAAAAGAAGAGATTATGGTATTATTATGAGATTCATAATATATAATTATGATTATAATTATATAATTATAATTATATATTCATAATATATAATTATTAGATTCATAAATATAATTATGAGATACCATAAGAGATTATGGTATTCACCTATTTGTGCTTACGGGGGTTAAGCTCTGGCTCTTTGGTCCCGCCTCTCAACTGTCAATCAACTGGTGTACAGGTTCCTGAGCCTACTGGGCTTTATCATATCTACACTTGAAACTGTTGGACTGTATAAGACTAGTAAGTACAGTATGGTCCAAACATGTCACAGGGATGCCAAACTTGAACTTGTAAATGGCACCAGCTTTCCTAAGGAATGGCCAAACCTCAGCACCATAATGCCCAGGAAAGGCCGCCAACCAAGAGGGTGATACGAAAAACACAAATCCAAACATGATGATGCCTCATGCCCCAAAATGCAAAAGGATTCTTGACCTCAACAGGTGGGGCAATGAAAACAGCAAGATTTACCCATCGGATAACTCTTGCTAACTCTTGGATAACTCTTATTTGTTATTTACAATAATAAATAAGCATTTGAATAGTTCAAGTCAAAACAATTGTCAACATATGAAATTCCACGACTGCATGAATACTGTTTTCTTCACAAGTGTTGTTTCCTTCTCAGTTTCAACGATTGTAAGTCCTTCCAATTAACAAACCATTATTAATGTGAAAAACATCGACAGGAAATTGTGTAATTTGTTGATATCACACATTTAATGCACTTGACCTAAATAAAAAAAAATAAAGCAAAAAACAACTTAAACCTTTTCTGGAGGTTTTTGCTGAGGCGGCAACTGGTCTAATTTGTGATGTTGCAGGCCTCGTCACGTAATTAGTTGTAGCCGAGCGAACTCCTGCACTAGATGGCTGGCTACGAATCAACCCAGCAGACATCTGGACATGAAAAGGGAGAATTAGAGAATGTATATGTTCATCATAATGAATTATTAATTGTACAAAGTTATATATCCAAAGTCTCCAGGTGAGGAATTAAACATGTTCTTTCTACAGATTTTAAGCAGATTCAAAAGTGCATGGAGGATGGGGAGAGGATGGTGGAAGAACTGAATGATTTCTATGTGAGAGCTTATGTGAGAAATTATTTAGGTGAGTTAGTGGTTAGGAGCTTAAACTTGAGAGATAAGGATGAGTGACAACCATAAATGTTCTGATTATGCTAAAACATCCCATATGATCTAGGACTTTCCAACAATCACTTTCTTAGTCATATTTGCACTTTAATGGAAAAACTCTTGAAATACACAGGCAGTGAGGACAGAGCTTATCAGGAACCAACCAAAGTACTGGAGACAAATCAAAGGAGCAGGGACCAACCGAAAGATCTGACACCAACCAAAGATAGATCGACCACCTAAACATTGCTCAAGATGATAATTGCTCTACCTGGGCATATTTTCTTTTTGTCTGCAAATTACCTAATCAATGAGTATGAAAGTAATGTTCATTTTATTTTTACAGCTATATAGACCACTCACGTGTGTATAGTATTTACGTTAAAAAATAAATGAGAAACGTTGAAATGTTCATAAACACCAGTATATTCAGCTATAATGCATAATCGCATTTTTGTATCTATACTCTAGAACAATCATTTGCAAAAATTTGTAGTTGTAACCCCAAAAATAATTTACAAAACATGGAGAGTTTATACAATTCAGTAGTCACTGAAAAGGTCCACGAGAGGCCTGGAACGTCTATGTCAGTCGTGCAGCGAGGGGCCAGAATGTTACTGTTAATACAGTTATTCTATTACCTCTTAAACCTTTAAATATTTGTTCTCAAATTAATCTAGAACTAGCAATATGATGAACTACACATATACAGCTACAAACTATACACACACTCACCAGACTAGCCATAGACACCTGTTCTCTTTGTGGAGTGATCTGTGACATGTGGTTAATGACTTGGTTCTCTCTGAATATTTTCTTCCAGCATTCTCAACTGCTGCTCAAGCATGGGAAGCATTTCAGGATGGCTCCCAAATGGCAGACGTTTCCTTTGCTCTGGTGCAATCATTGGGTTCTTCAGCTGGGGATAAACATTTAAACAATTTGCACATTTAATCTCACTGTCTCCAGAACACTGGCCTTACAAATATAAGTATATTAAGCAATGAAATTAATGTAACAACAAACTTAGTGACTTAATACTAGCCGAGCAGATCTTTCCTATATGATCTATAATTGTATTTTTAATAATTTTCCAAGTTTGGAAGGTTCAACTACAAACTGTAGGTGGTTCTAGTTACAGGCTGAACAAAAATACTTTGGGGCTGATTATTGGGTTCACTTAAAGCTTAAAAACATTATTCTAATACCTTCTTACCACCTACCGATGTGTTTTCCTAAGATAAATTATCAGAAGGAAGTAACACTCCAAATGTATCAATACATGATGATGATTATCAACCATATAGTCTGAATAGTTATGAAACAATACAAAACTACACATACAATGAACAGTGTGATGCACTGTTGTACAGTATACCACTGTTACAAGTAAATAAAGTAGACATGGTTCAATCTGATGAGTGACTGATCAAGGTATCATGAAGGCGTATCTCAGAATAAGACAAAGCAGAATTGTTGCAAGGCAGATGAAAATTTGTAAAAATTGTTTGGACCCAGTAAGTCCAACACCTTTCATAATACACAAGATACCATAATAATTTACAATTTACTCACATTGTAAACCATGCCTTGAACTCGTTGATAGTGGTTGAGGTGAATCTTTTGAATCCGTTTAGTTGCCAGCACTACACACTCACACAGCTCTTGCTGAGTTAGGTTGGGGTTCTGTCAAAGAAAACAAGAATTTGACAATTATTTTTTACACATATACCTCAAATTACAGACAATTTTAACTATATGCATCCTGATCGCAGCCCATCGAGGTAGGTATCCATGATCTCTTAAGCCAGGCTATCTCACAATATAAAAAAAATGTGAATATTCTAAACATAACCCTCTCTCTCCCTCTGTACATGAATATATTTAAATATGGACATAAAAGTGGGAAGGAGAGAATGTGGTTGGAGGGGTGGAAGGCTCTGCCTGTTTTCTTACCTCTCTGAATTCATAGCTCATTTCTCATCTTTTGTGTCTATCATGAGGCATTAATTAGACCTAAAATTTCTTGTGCTTACCAGGTTGGTAGTTTTATGATATTGGTGCATATTCTTGTGTTAAGTCTGGTGTTACATCCACTCTCAGTCCTGTAATCTGGTCTCCTTTACCATCTCCCAAACAATTTTTGTTTTTATTTAATCTTGATAGCAGTTTGTCCACCCATTCCTACAGGCTGTTAAGGTCTTCCTGTCACATTATGCAGTCTGTGTAAGTCTTCACACATATTTAAAGTTTGCATTACTTAAAAAATTGACATGTATGATCCTGTCTCTTCCAAAGATTTACATAAATCAAGAACACCGTGGGTTAAGTACCGAGCCATGCAAACACAGCTTACCACTTCCCTTTATCCTGACTGATCCTTTATCATATTAACCTTGTTTCCTATTTTTCAGATGCTCTCTAACCCAGTAAAATATCTTTCTAATTATCCCAGCCTGCTTTCCACATATACTGTAGAAACTTTCCACTTTCCACATAATCTGTTAGGTAATGTGTGCAAGAACATTTATCCATCTAAACCATGTACATTTACCTGAGCTTTAATAGTGTTAACAACTCTTTCAAAGCTGAATAATGATAGAGAGTGATGTCAAACTACTGGCATTGGTCTCATGGTAGGATTGCCTACCACCGGCATCACACTGTTTCGTTGTTGTTGAACCACTGAAATAAAGTATTTAATATTACAGTACAATATTCTTATTTCATCTGATGAACTGCAACTGTACTATGTAACTTGTAATAATGTAATATGTGAGAACCCTCACTGGTAGTCATCGTGATGCCATGGAGGGTTCTGAA
>WNGS01135237.1:11877282-11890116 GCA_020271785.1 Procambarus virginalis
TTTATTTAGTTAGGCGGCAATAGTGTTAGTTAGGCTGCAATAGTGTTTAGTTAGATATAATTAATATTGTTGTAATTAATATAACTGCCAGTAAAGTCGTCCAGGAGAGTGTACAGGAGTCACTAGGTGGACCTGGGCGCATAGTAGTGGTGATCCTCCAGGCTTGGTTGGTGCCTTTTGGTAATTTTTATTTTGAGTTTCTTTATAACAGAAAGAGCGGACCAGGAGCTGGAGTAGAACTTCATGGTGAGGATTCATGGTTATTGTCAACGGGAAGGGAGGGGGACAATCAAGAGAAAGCGCCAAGCCGCCACGATTATACAGTATAGCACTCCCTGTTGTTGACAACGGGAGTGGTAGTGACGCTACATGTCCTGTTGTTGACAACGGGAGTGGTAGTGAAGCTACGTGTCCTGTTGTTGACAACGGGAGTGGTAGTGACGCTACGTGTCCTGTTGTTGACAACGGGAGTGGTAGTGACGCTACGTGTCCTGTTGTTGACAAACGGGAGTGGTAGTGACGCTACGTGTCCTGTTGTTGACAACGGGAGTGGTAGTGACGCTACAGTCCTGTTGTTGACAACGGGAGTGGTAGTGACGCTACGTGTCCTGTTGTTGACAACGGGAGTGGTAGTGACGCTACGTGTCCTGTTGTTGACAACGGGAGTGGTAGTGACGCTACGTGTCTGTTGTTGACAACGGGAGTGGTAGTGACGCTACGTGTCCTGTTGTTGACAACGGGAGTGGTAGTGACGCTACGTGTCCTGTTGTTGACAACGGGAGTGGTAGTGACGCTACGTGTCCTGTTGTTGACAAGGGACGGGAGTGGTAATGACGCTACGTGTCCTGTTATTGACAACGGGGCGGTAGTGACGCCACGTGTCCTGTTGTTGACAACGGGAGTGGTAGTGACGCTACATGTCCTGTTGTTGACAACGGGAGTGGTTGTGACGCTACGTGTCCTTGTTACAACGGGAGCAGTAGTGAAGCTACGTGTCCTGTTGTTGACAACGGGAGCGGTAGTGAAGCTACGTGTCCTGTTGTTAACAACGGGAGCGATAGTGAAGCTACATGTCCTGTTGTTGACAACGGGAATGGTAGTGACGCTACGTGTCCTGTTGTTGACAACGGGAGCGGTAGTGAAGCTACATGTCCTATTGTTGACAACGGGAATGGTAGTGACGCTACGTGTCCTGTTGTTGACAACGGGAGTGGTAGTGAAGCTACGTGTCCTGTTGACAACGGTAGTGGTAGTGACGCTACGTGTCCTGTTGTTGACAACGGGAGTAGTAGTGGCGCTACATGTCCTGTTGTTGACAACGGTAGTGATAGTGACGCTACGTGTCCTGTTGTTGACAACGGGAGTGGTAGTGACGCTACGTGTCCTGTTGTTGACAACGGGAGTGGTAGTGACGCTACGTGTCCTGTTGTTGACAATGGGAGTGGTAGTGACGCTACGTGTCCTGTTGTTGACAACGGGAGTGTTAGTGACACTACGTGTCCTGTTGTTGACAACGGGAGCGGTAGTGAAGCTACATGTCCTGTTGTTGACAACGGCAGTGGTAGTGACGCTACGTGTCCTGTTGTTGACAACGGGAGTGGTAGTGATGCTACGTGTCCTGTTGTTGACAACGGGAGTGGTAGTGACGCTACGTGTCCTGTTGTTGACAACGGCAGTGGTAGTGACGCTACGTGTCCTGTTGTTGACGCAAGACATAGTGTAAGGGAGGTTACCCATGGGCAAGGGTGAAAACAACTGATAGAAATAGCAACATATTTTCAGGGAATTGGATAAAGCCTATTGTCATTACCTTGCACTGCAGGTGAGGGTCTCCGTAAGGTGCCACACATCAAAATCAAAATCAAAATGTTTATTCAGGTAAAAGTTCATACATAGAAGATGAGTTCCAAACATTATGTTGGATTTATAGATAGAGCTAGTACATACAATACCTAAGGACACTAATACGCACAACGATTTTACATTGTTGGTGAAGTTTCCATAAGGCAGCATATGTTGTAGACGAGGTTTCCGTAAGATGTCACACTGTAAATGTGATTTCCATAAAGCATTGCATACTGTAAATGTGAAATTGAAATTGAAATAAGTTTATTGAGGGAAAATACACACAAAGGGATGAGGAGCTCAAGCTATTCTCACCCCGTTCAGTACATCGTGTTAATACATACAAAGACACACATCACAAACAATAAACATATTACCAAACATTATGAGAGATAAACATATACATTTTGTACTGTAAATGTGATTTTATTGCCCGAAACGCTTTGCGTAATAGTGGCTTTAGGCATTGTGTGTACTAGCCCTATCTATAACTCCATCACTCTGTACAATCACTTGTATGTATGTACCTTACCTAAATAAACATTTTGATTTTGATTTTTGATTTTATTGAAGCAGCACGCTGCTTACCATAGAAAATGGCAGCGTTACCCGGGAGCAGAAGCGTGTCAGGTGCCGCGGCCACAACAACAACAGCTGGTGGTCAAGGGTATATGGAAAGCAGTCATCGGGAGGACAAACCCTTCATGCAAACTGCACCTACTATCAAGAAGAAGTATCTGCAACAGTCTTAATATGGATGGGTCGGAGGAAGAAGCAATATTAGCAAGTCTGGCGGAGTTGGAGAGTGAAGGGAGTAGAGGATGCTGCATCAAGAACTGTAAGAACTACACCTTCAGGACTGGCGTTATATATTTCTCGGTGCCTGAGGATCCAGATAGGTAACGTTTGGATTGGTGAAAACATAGTTTAGTAATGAATTGATCTTGCAACATAGAGTTGTTACATTCTTGTAAAGCTACTAGCACCCTTAGCGTTTCGGGCAGGTCCTTGATCCTAATTTTCCCCAGAATACGACCCGCCAAGTCGTTTAACAACAGGCACTCGTTCACTGCTCGTTGAACAGAGGCTGCAGTTAAGGATTAGCACCCAGTCAATCCTTCCCGGCCAGGATACGAACCCAGGCCAAAGTGCTCGCGAAATATCGGGCGAGTGTTGTTGGTTTAGGGGTGACAACGATGTCAGGCGAGTGCTTTACCACCAGGCCACGGGGACTGCATGCAAATGATGACATATTATGATGACACATTATGTAATATTAGAGTTCCTGTTGAAGAGTTTAATAGGTCGGACAGATTCTTTAGTTTTGATCTTTTCATCAGAGGTAGCATGGTGGCTCACCTTCATTTTATTAATGACCTTTTCAACATAACCATTACAGTACCATTACAGTATCTGTTGTTGACAAGGACCTGCCTTACTCGATTGAGTTCTTTGTCAACCTACTTCCAACTGGAACTGTGTGTAAGAGCACGATTAACATAGATGTTGACAACACTTCGCTTATACCGATCACTACTAGCACTTAAGGCCACATATCAATGTTAGTTCCCTTAGTATAGACTGAAGTATGAAAGTCATCATTTTAATTTGAGACTGTGACATTCAGGGAAAGCAACTTAACCTTCATATACACACTAATATTTTTGCAGACGTGCTGTATGGCTGAAGCTTCTGAGTGAGTATATATCTGGAAGAAATGAAAGACCTCAGTTGTGGATATGCTCAGATCACTTTCATTCAAGAGATATCACTCACACCAACTCCCAGCCAGAGCTCACACCTTCTGCTCTTCCTCACATCCAAGAATATGCACAGGCTGGTGTGTTATTGTTTTCTGTAATGTACTGGTGCCACTGCAAGTATTACATTTTGTTCCTTTTAATCCTTTACATTATCTATTACATATTTATTGTTTTCCATAGATGTTTAGGATGTCAATCCCAATATGAGAAATCTGTTTACCATTCATATCCAAAGAGATCAGCACAGTTCATCAATGCAAACATTGTCCCCAGCATGAATGCATGATTTACACAGGAGACCTTTCTCACTTCGTTTCATGGTGTGTTTTGCAAGAAAGTTCATGACCCTCAAATTAAAAAACACTAAGTGAGGCCAAGCGAAGTTCGGGGTTTGCTATTGCTTGATAATAATGCTCCTGTCTACCCCAGTATCAACACCTTAACCTCACATGATGGCAAGATAATATGTATGACACTTCCTCCTAATACCACCTCTCTGATCTAGCCTATGGACCAGGGAGTTATCTTTGCCACAAAGAAGTTATACAACGAAATGCTCAAAGAAGTTTTGATGCTTTTGCCGCTTGAGGCAAAACAAAAATGAGGAACTTGGCAGGGATACCAAGACAAAAAAAAAAGAACTTGAGAATTTGGAAAACTCTTCCATCATGGAGGCAATTTATAACTGGACCAAAGTGTGGAGTGAAGTAAAGGAATCGACTTTGAAGAATTCCTGAAAGAAAATCTTAACAGCCACAGTAAATGAAGAGGAAGAAGTAGATATGAATTTTGAAGGATTTACAGATGAAATCTATAGAATGTTCAAAAATGCTGGTGAAAGTTTAGAAAGACAGGATGTGGTTGAATGGCTAGAAAGAGATGCTGATTGCTCAGGATATGGTGTGATGAGCAAAGAAGAAATTCTCCAATCTGTTACTGATGAGGAAGATGAAGATGACAATGAGGAACCAACACCACGGACAACTAAACACAGTTTACTCGTGTCGTTTGTTGACGTTAATTAAGTTTTCATCCAATTGTGCTAATCCAGAAGTTGGAAACATGTATCAGTATTTAAGGACAACCAAAAAGCTAATCACAAGAGAGGCCAATGAACACAGGAGGCAAGCTAAACTCGATTTTTATTTGGCACTAACAGCAAACAAGGCCCTTCAACCACTGAAGCTTCTCAAGGTATCCAAAGAGCTTCAACAAGTGAAGCTTGAAAAACAGTCCAAGGACTTTCAAATGGTGAAGCTTCACCAGAAAGCCAAGAGCCTTCAACCAGTGAATCTTCAGCAGCAGACAGTCAAAACTGACCTTACCAAGTTTATGTACTGTACAGTAATTTTAGTGTTGTGTTAGGTTAGTTTACATAAATTTTCAAGAACTACAGATTTCTAGTAATACATTATCAATCAAAAAGACAAACTGTAACAAGGTAAGCTGAAGTTTCTGCTTTAAATTACAGTACTTGTATAGTTTTTAATTATAGTGTGTGGGGAAATTCAAATTACTGTATGTTGGTTGTGATATTAAAATTAAGAATGTTAATTTTTGTACTTACTCAGTAAGAATTCTGTGTATCCAGATGTCTGGCTTATTTGGTAACGAAAGGGGGTCCTTCCCATATAGTCTGGATAAGTGAGCTCATACAGTATTACAGTACATTATGTATATACAGCTATGTTACTGATATACGGAGCTATATGGAGTACTGATATCCTAGTATATCCACTAGGGGCCTGACAGCTGAGTGGACAGCGCTTCAGATTCGTAGTCCTGAGGTTCCGGGTTTGATCGCTGGTGGAGGCGGAAACAAATGGGCAGTTTCTTTCACACTGATGCCTTTGTTCACCTAGCAGTAAATAGGTACCTGGGAGTTAGACAGCTGCTACGTGCTGCTTCCTGGGGGGTGTAACAAAAAGGAGGCCTGGTCAAGGATCGGGCCGTGGGGACGCTAAGACCCGAAATCCTCTCGAGATGACTCGGGATAAGATGTTGTCTACAGTATTTAATAAAAAAATCAAAATATCATTCATCCATTCATTATATCATTCATAATACTGCACAAGACATAAGATCACAAATAAATAAGTATTACCACATTCCAGCACCCATCCACTTCAGCAACCCACTGCTTCATAAGGTCAGGTGTACATTTACTATACAGGTGCATACAAATACATTTATTCATTCATTTGAAACAAATCCCAGGCTTGTTCTTTACCATATTCTGTGTGTTATCCACATTTTCACACTAATTCTGAGAAAGCATTCGCCGGATATGCTGACACCGGAGAAGGCAACTTGGCCAACACAAAAGACCAGCAACAGCAAAGATCTCTCTCAGGGGTTTAACAAAAGTGCAGAATGGCCTTGGAAGCTGAAAGCAATATAGAGTGGCTCTGAACTGGGTGGGGTTTCCATCTCTACTCAACCAACAGAGATAAGAGGTAAATAACCACTCTAAAATACAGAAAATTAACTTTTGCACCAAACCAACATTAGAGCAAAAAAAAAAAAACAGGCATAATAGGATGTGTAGCTAGGGCTCTTGGTAGTTTCTGAAGTGGGGGGAAGATTTAATTCTTTGACCTACTGCTGACTCTTTGTTTAGTCAATGCAGCAGTTTGTTCTGCAAGACAGGACATTAATTTACAATGCTAGGTACTCACTGTGATTGGCTGATGATTAAGTTTTTCAGCGAGCTTTTTCAAATTCAGTTATATTGGCATAGTATTGGAAAATATATACGTTGCTGTTGTTGTTTAAGATTTAGCTACTGGGAACAAAAAGTTCCAAGTAGTTCCTATGCTTCAAATGTTCCACTATGGGCTATGGTGAGGCCGTAGTGGACTTACCTGGCACAGGAGCGGGGCTGTAACTTGACTGTGAAATGTATACGTTACAGTATTTCTATAGTTTGTGGATTTTTTTGTTTAAATTGAGCAAAAAATGTATTCACAATACTGTAGTTGTCTCTTATCACAAATGACTGGTACAAGTAAAGTCATTTTAATAGTACATGGCTGCACCTCCACATAGTTGGGCAAGGTGTATAGGTGGGTAAAATTGTTAATGATACCATGTTTCATTGAGGTATATTTGTGCATCTAGTACTTCTATTTGTGTTTTTATGTCAAGGTGTTTGTTCAGTTAGCTTATAAATATCTCCAAGCTCATTTAAATAATTAACCTTCAAAATGCAGTTACAGTATCATCATGTGTTGATCATTTAGTGCAATGCAGTCATCATCATCTGAAGATCTGTCTTCCATCGGTGTTTGAATGCCAATGTTGTCCATATGGCCCCAGTACCGTAGCTCAGTCTAATCCCAGCAGTCATGGGATGCCTAAAATAATTTGGAATGATATGTACAGTATGTCAGCTCCTGAGTCCTCATCAATATATGACAATGACTTTACTTACCTGACCACCATAACGAAATTAACTATATATATATTTGTTTTTAGTATACTTTTTATTTTTACATGCATATACCTTACTGTAAAATATACGTCTTCACAGTGAAATGGCGATGAATACCAGAAGCATCATTAACCACAGGGTGACAGTTTTGATGATAAGAACATGATAACATAAAAATTACGTAAACTGAAGAAGGCTTTATGGGCCATATGAGGCAGCTCCTATTTGTATTCACCTGAATTCATTCATATACTGTATATGTCTAACCAATGCTTCAAACAATCCATTCATTCCAGATCTATTATGTTACCAATTAATTGGTTCCGTAAAATAGACGCATTTTACAGGTTAAATATTATGGTGGTGTCAATAGGTAAATGTGTATATCATTATACTGTTTTAATGTTGATGATAATGCTGGCCTTGGGGTATTGGTTACTTGATTTACAGGTACTTGAGAGGCTTTTTCCAATGATAGCAGGTCATTGCCAAAGCTACCTATTAACTGTTAGGCACTAGCCTCTTGCTGGTGATCGTAAACAACTCCGGGGAGATACAAATACTATGTGGCATATGAATCAGCTTGTCAAGCACACATTATATGATATACAGAGTACTGTGAGTGTGTAATATATCATTTGTGAATAGCTGATATACTCTCTTGTTCCATAAAATATTTAGTGATCATACTTTATTAAGTCTCTCTCCATTCTATTCAGGTTTCTTATATTGTGGTAATTAATAATGTGTTTGCCATTGCAGAAAGTTCAGATAATGACAAGGATGGCACAGAGAATTGGGAAGATGATAACTTAAATTTCACATGTAAGAAGGCATCACTATTTAAGATGAGTATAGAGACTGATGATGGACCAAGACCAATTGATAGTTGTCATCAGCTCCTGGACTCTAGTAAGAGTTGGTGCCTGCATACTGTTTTTCCTTCTAATGGTTTTATCTGGAGATTGTGAGCATTTACAAGTGGTATAAAATAAAACAAAAAATAATTCAATTTTTATTTACAAAAATTCAAACTGGATTGCAGCAATTAATTTACTATGTTCACTACACTGTATTTTAAAAGCCACTGTTATATAGTGCTTCAAGCATATTTCAAGACTAAAACTGAGCACAGTATACACAGTGGCTAAGGAGTATATAATTTACAAGCAAAGAAGTTTGTGGAAGAGAAGCAAAGAGTAAGGTAAGTTGGGTAAAGAAAGGGCCTGGTGCACTGAAAGTTATGGTTAGAATGGATAAGTAAAAATGCGTCAAAATTCCTGGATGAAGGAGTGGCGGTGCTAACCCTGATATTCAGTTATGAGATGCTGACATGGCTTGAGTATGAAAGTTGGAGCAGTAGATATAGAAAATCTGAGAGGAATTTGAATATATGGGAAATAGATAAAGGCCAAGTAGATGGTTTAACAAAATGGGCAAGTGTGTGTGAGGGATTGAGGATTGAATGAGAACAAGTAGAGATAGAAAATAAGGTGATGTGGAATCATTTTGCTAGGTTGGAATGAATATATAGCTATTTAAATGTAGAGGAACACCAAGTTGAGAGTAGACTATTTGAGATGATGTTTTGCCTGTATGACTTTTTATCACAGAAAGCAGAAGAGTTGAGGTAAGAGAGGTGAGGGATGATGAAAATCACAAATTATATTGTTTAAATATTTATTAAGCAAGGGGTGGCAGTGGACTCTATATTACAAGACCTTTAAAGAGAATCTGGGAATACTCAGCATTGTAACCTCACTTGCTAAATTAATACTGTAAAGTTTTTACATTGTGACTTAAATAATCCCTCACCTCTCTTGGTGGAGCTCTCTCATTTTTCCTTGTAAGCAGCTAGTCTTGTATATCTGAATCAGATTTGATTATTTCTCAGCTGACATGATGATTATTACCAATAGCCATGAAATGGTTCTGGTGACCTACTGCACATATTAGAAAAGTTCCTGTCCTACTCAGTAAGCATACAGCTGTGAAAGAGGAAGGTCATGTATCAAGCTCTTGTCACCAAGCTCCTGACTCCAAACCTTGCCACATTTGAAGAAGCACTTACAGGCAAGGCATCATCTCCAATAAAGTCTACCCAACCACTTGGACTGTACGGTAGAGCAACGGTCTCGCCTCATGCAGGTCGGCGTTCAATCCCCGACTGTCCAAGGGGTTGGGGGGCACCATTCCTTTCTCCCGTCCCACCCCAAATCCTTATCCTGACCCCTTCCTAGTGCTATATAGTCATAATGGCTTGGTGCTTCTCGTGATAGTTCCCTTCCCTTCCAATAAAGTCTTTTCTCAACTTGGTGTTTATCTGCTTTATTGTCAGTACTTGGTTTAACCAATATTACATGACCACTCATGGGAAGCACTTGACACATGGCTGTGTGTAGTGGCTTTAGGCAGGCATTGTATGTACTAGCTCTATCTATAAATACAACATTATGTTTGGAATGCATCTTCTATGTATGTACTTTTACCTGAATAAACATTTGATTTGATTTGATTTGAAGCAGTGGGGCACAGCTGTGAATGGTTGACTGGAGGTATGATAGTGCTCAAGTTATGTGAACCTGTGTATCTTGAAATATATTATAAGTGGGTGAGGAATTGTTTGACTATCCTTAATCTTCTTTCTGTTACCTCCAAGTTAATACCACCCCATATCATGAAAGTAGGTAATGGAGTAATGATCATAAAAAAAATATTCATAACAATATTTTTTTTTTTTTTGACTATAGCTTGCCTCCTGCTCAGCACATGAACAAATTCATCAGTTAAGATGGAACCCACTATCTGAAGTAGAAGACCTTATACACAGCTTTGTGGATTCAGTTGTAACATCTGAGACCCAGAACACAGCTGAGGAAAGAGCATCATGTTGAGTGGTGCCAGAAAGTTAAGATGATATATCCTCCCAAGTTATGGAAAAAGTTCCTTAAGGAAGGAAAAATTAGAAAACAACCAAGTGGGTCATATCGTGTGATGGACAGTGAGTTAAAGAAATTGAAACTAGCATTAGTGGTGAGGTTAATTCTAGTGCGAATAATAGTGTTGGACGACTGATCCTATTTTACTGTCAGCAGATTCTCATAGTACTCTTGAACCTTCAAACCCAGCAGTTGTTTTCAGAAGAAAAAGGGGTCGGCCAAGAAAAGGAACCTTCATACCTCAAACAACACAATCACACACAGTTGCCACAAATCATTCATCTAAACTAAGTTCCAGTTCACAGATTGGAAATTTGACGTGCAAGACAAGTTTTTCACCACTAGCATATGACAGTACTGAGGACCCTGGAGATGCTGAGACAGACACTGAGAACAAACCAAAAAGGAAAAGAAGATCAAAAATTTTAGATGATTATGTTACAGATTTTAATACATCTGATGAAGAGGAGGTAAATCTAATGAATAGTTGTTCAAAATTCACACACCGAGGCAGAGGCCGGGGCAGAGGCAGAAAAGTTGAACCACTAGATTCATTGGATGATGACCTTTTAACCAGCTGCGTTGGAGTTTTTGGAAAGAAGTTTTCATGGAGACCCAGAAAATCCACAAGTACAGAAACCCAGAACGTTGTTACAGGTTCGTGCCGATAGGCTCAGAGACTCTGGCGCCTGGGGTAAATGTGCACTCAAGTTTTTAAAGGAGGTTGGTGAGGAACTCATTGGGAAAACTAGAGACCCACGAGCAGCCAGTTTCCTATTCCAGCGCCTCAGTGTCGCAGTGCAGAGGGGAAATACGTGCTGTATCCTGGGTACGCACCCAACCTCCGAGGAGCTGGACGAGGTCTTCGAACGCTGATTGTTTGATTGTTTAATTGTTATATATTTGTGTGTGTGTGTGTGTTCTCTGTAAACTGTAGCATTGCAATAAAATAAGATAAAACAAAACATACAAAAAAATAATAGGGGTGGTAGGAGAAGAAAAGAATAAAGTATTCAGTGAGAATCCACAAGATCTTCTCTTTATGCTCTTTGTTTTCTTCTTCGAGGATGTGGGTCCCTGCAATTGCACCAGAGGTGGTACCCCTAATTATATTATTAAAAATTTAATAATAGAATATATATATAATATATATAGATGATATATATATATATTATGATATATATACATACATATACACAACATTACACAGGTATTTAGGCTTATATTGAGGTCCCCCAACAAGGTTGAAAACTACCAACTCCCCCCCCCCCACCCCACAAGTGGTGCAACCCCACAACAGCTGACTAACTCCTACGTCCTATTTACTGTAAATATGAATGGATGAAAAATTCACATATAATCAAAGATAACTAACAGTTAAAAACATATTTTGGTCTTAAGTATGAACAAACTATGTACCTTTTAATGAAGAAATAATTTACAATTGCACCTAACCACATTTATATGCATTATTTAAACTTGATGACTAACACAATTGACCCACTGGTTGACAGTCACAGTTACTCCTAGTAAGTGAATGGCCAACTAAAACAGAAAAATGTGCTAGCATTCAGTATAAGCAAAACAATATTTCTGACATCCAAAATCATTTAAAATAAGCATGTAAAATAAGATAAAGCCTCCATTTTGATCAAATGTATATAACATTATTTACAATTACCAAATATTAAATAACTGAATTACAAAACAACAAAGAAAGTAAGTGAAACACACACAAACATTTGGGCCCCATCTGACATGCCCCCTGTTCTATGTGGGAAAGTGACTACCTGTACAGGATTTGATTTCTCACAAACAAAAGTACTAAATCTATTTTTCTAT
Source organism: Procambarus virginalis (assembly GCA_020271785.1). NCBI lineage: Eukaryota > Metazoa > Arthropoda > Malacostraca > Decapoda > Cambaridae > Procambarus > Procambarus virginalis. The sequence continues at coordinate 11,889,105 of WNGS01135237.1, forward strand.
TTCACTGTGGTGGTTCTTGCATTTTGAGGTCACAGTACATGTTCTTGTACATCTACACATTTATTTATCAAAAGAAAGCACAATGGGTAGTGTTAGTACATATTTTGGTGATTATATGGTACATTCTTGCAAAGCCTCTAACACTTGACTAATTGTCGTCAGCACCCCCTTAAATTTGGATATTTTGTCAATCTAGTCTAACCCCTGAAACTACAAGGCTGCTAAGTCAATTCCAGTTTCAAGACTGCCACCCCTTTGTTTGTGTACTTCCCACTCTGAGAGTGTTACAAACACCAACACCTCCCCCACTCATCGAGAGATTGGGTGGGGGAGGTGTTGCTTACCAAATACTGCTTACCAAGAATGGCCCACTAGATACTCAGATTAGTGTGGGTGTTTGACTAGGAGTGAGAGTGGGTTAGGGAGTGATGTAATACTCAAACAATAATACTTGCATAATACTACAATTACAGCAAATTTAGCACAAACACATTTCTCATATGAAATAATTAGATAAGCACCAAAAACAAAAGTAATGTTTTAGCTCTGCTAAAAAAACTTGCCTAATCATCTGCTTGCTCTTTATTCTTCTCCCTCGTGACGAAATCTTGGGTTTACTGTCACCAACTCAACATCTGTGTCAGCCTTGCCTTCATCACTTTGAAGAGATTTTGTGTTAGAAGTAGATGGCAGGTTTTGTCATCATCTTCATTTCTGCATCATTAGACATCTTGGGAATTTTGAGAGGTGTAACATTTGTAGTCTTTCCCGTTGTCGTGATCACATGATAAATAAGGCTTTCCTCATCATTGACTACTGATGTTCACCTGTATCCACTATCTGTATTTTGGTCTTTCCATCTGGCCCAAGCATTACTTCTATTCCCTCTTTTATTCAGACCCTGCTTAGTAACATTGAGACTTTAATTTATTAGAAATGGATGGGGAATAAATGTCTTCATCAATCTCACTCATATCTTCAAGCACGTCTTCATCCAAAATGTCTTCATTTA